>CM053783.1:513811990-514411990 GCA_028749045.1 Cupressus sempervirens
TAAGGGCGAACTACGAAAACTAATTACTTGAAAACATACGTTAAACTAGAAATTGAGGTATTACACTTGACTTGATTGCGTGTTTTCAAATCAGGCCAAACTATGAGACTATAATTTTTTCTATGTATTGTCTATGTTTTGGGGTTGACCTAGTTTGACCAATCGTAGGATGTTACCAGAGGCTTGGGGGTTATGTGATTGTGTTGTCATGTTGATTTGATCTCGATCTTTTTACCCAACCATGGTAATGTGATGGTTTGCTCTATGATATGGTTGTATTTACTACTTGTTATTGTTTCTAGTCTTCTTCTGTGAAGTTGAGGTGTATGTATATGAGATACTTGACTTAACCATTTTTGAGTCATTGATCAATCATGTTTGATTTGCCTTCTAGTCTCTTTGAGAGGACTAAGATGTTTTGGATGATTTGTTCTTGATGATGTCATATTATGACATGTTTTGACTTGACCATTATGGAGTCTTTGATCAGTATTGTGATTTATTTTGGGGATGCTTTCCAGTTACTTTTTGGAGAACCGATGGATATTGTGAATTATTATTTGATGATTTTCAGTTGCTCATGGAGAACTGATGTGATTATTGTGGACTATCTTTTGATGCTTTCCAATCGCTTGTATAGGGCTGAGGTGATCTTATTATGATTCTTTGATTTTTGATTTCATGAGCCTAGGGTAGGTTTTCTATGTGTAGTGTCGAGAAGTGGCTTGCAATGGGGGCTGGGGCGCTAAGAGGCTGCTAGTGTAAACCCATTGTAAGTTGTTTTAATAATTTTTTACACTAAATGAGAAAAAAATGAACCTAACAAGATAATTGTATGTTCTCTCCCATGCCTTGAGTGCTAATACAGACTAGGATGGGGTATAGAGAACACTTGGTTGCGACCTAGCATTCTGTAGTATGCCTCGTTAGTTTGAGAGGATACTAGTGGCCACAGGGATCACTAGGGACTTGAGATTCCTAAGAGATTGCTCGGGTAACTTCTACGCGACTTTTATGATGACACTTTCCTACTTACATAGTAGGTTTCCTATGTGTCTTTGTGGTGCCTCTGGGTCTAGATGTCGATCCATGTGTTGGAACCTTTGAGTTAGTATACTTTTAGGATTTCTTGGACTTAGAGAGTATTTGTGTTATATGTGTTTTGATATCCTGTTTGGGACTTGAGACTATCTCCTCAGTGCAGTGGGAGTGGACCATTTAGGTTCCACACAGTCGGGTGGTAGTGCTTTTTACTCTTACCATTTGAGATCCGTTCATTGCTACCATGGCTGGAGCTTCTTGGGATGTTTTTTCATCATGTTTAGGTGATGTTATCTACTTTGGAGGATCATCTTATGCTTTATTCTTGCATGTTAGATTTCTTTATACATATGTGGTAGCATGTTAGATTTCTTTATGCATATGATGTAATATGTTTTAGGAGTGGCATCCCTATTACTATAGTACCGATGATATCTTCGGTGGTTTGGGATGTTACACACGGGGGATGGCTAGGGCCCATGATGGTCTTATGATGCTATTGATGGTTGGGAGGAACCATGCATTTAGTTAGTTGTATTTTATGATGGATAATTGTATTTCATGTTGGATGTTTATATCTTTTATAATGGATGGATGTATCATGTATGGTAGATGGTTTTATTTATTTTACTGTACTTTGTTTCATGGATTCGAGGATGATGATGTATCTTTATTTTTACATATGTATATTCTTTCAGCCTTTCATACCTTGTGACACGTACAGTGGATGATTGAGCATTTTGAATTAATTTGCCAATAGGCATTCAGAACAAATGTATATTATGGACTTTGGACTTTCTAATTATTCTTTCATGTGGATGTGGTAGTTGTTAGACTTAGAATTAATTAAATTTAAATGTGACTCAATATCTTGGGATCCTTAGGGAGTGTAACCTATTATGTATGTTTGTTGATGATTACATGTTATTGCTTCCACTACTATGAGTTGATGTGTATGATTTATCTTTCTTGTTTTAAAAAGAAAAAATGTTTAGCAAACTTAGTAAAACTTTAGGTTAATTCTTTTGGATCCCTTGGTGGGGCGTTACACATCATATCCCAATAGAAGGAAGATATTTAGATGATGGAATGCACAAAAAAGAGGGAGAAAATGATAGAAATCCTCAATAGAGTGTTGACAGGGAAGCAATAGAGATAAATCCAAGTAGAATCTTAGAGGGAGTTGGTATGAATGAGAATCAAAATGAAACTAAGGATATTATCTAATTACTCATACTTTTATTAGTTTATGGTATCATGTTGTATTTCCATCAATTCTAAAGAGGGACTTTGTTGGAAATAATTTTGTAATCGTATGTTGTCATTGATGTTACAAACATGTCACTACTAACCGAGAAATCTAGAGTTTACAATATTAACTTTGTATATCTCAGTATTAGCCAAGTAGTTGGGTAAAGAAGACTTTTCCAATATTAACCAAGTAGTTGGTTAATAAAGTGAATCTTGCTAGTAGTATTTCATGAGTGGTTGGGCATCAAATGAATCATAGTGTTGACTGAGTTTTCATTCCTAGTATTAACTGAGTGACAAAAGAATCTATTTAACCTAAAATTTTAATTAATTGAGGCCTATTTATTAACTATTTGGAAGGGTATTCAAGTTGACTTGTCCTAGATTATGATATATAAGAAAGGTTAAGTTGTGAGGATGAAGAAGTAGAAGTGGAATATGAAATAAGATAGATATGTGAGAGAAGGAAAAGGAAGAGCAAGAAAGAAGATAAGATACAAAGAACATATGATTAGTAAGGATCCAAAGATCAAGCCAGAATAGAGCTATGAATCTACAAAAATAGTTGCTGCATCAATTAGGTCAAATTGATGTTACCTTCTAATCATTGTAGAAGAAAATAAATCTCTTAACAAAGTTGACTTAACATTCATATTGTAAATCCTCTAACATGGTGACATTTCAAGATTGAAGTGAAAACCTCTAACTAGATCACTCCTAACAAGGTGATCTAAATCCTCTAACAGTGTCATACTTAATAGTATGTTTTGTAACCTTTAATAGGCTTGGCTCCTAATAGGTCTCACTTTAGAAGAGTGAAAAATATTGTAACTAGTTGCATGGTGGTTTTCCAAATTGCGTTTACATGTTAAATCTTGGTGTCAGCTGTGTTCATGTTATTTTTTTATGCTTTATGTTTTTGCAACTAAGTTACTAAAGGTTATAACGGATTAATAATCATAAGATTTCTTTGTTAACTGAGTGCCAGTAATATTCTAGTGTTGATCGAGTTGGACAATATTGCATGATCAATGGAAAGTTTGAATTGACATGCAGAGGTAGGGAATAGTTTTTGTGATAACTGATACACCCCTCCCCTCTTAGTTACACTCCTATATTTCCAACACATATCTTGCACTTATGTTAAGGATACAACTCTAAAAAGTCATGAAACATGAATACATAAAGGACATCTAGAAACAAAATACAAAGTAATAGAAGTATTTTCTTAAACAAAAATAAAATATACATCTAAATCATCATAAAGTGCATATAATAAACTGAAGTAGTCATTCATCATCTAAGAAAACATATCTTAAGAAACATAATTCCTAGTTCATTACATCAAAGTGTCTTTTGCATTATTAATTATTTTATTAATATGTATTAAGTATATTATATTCTTATTTATTAGTATAATATTATTATCTAAATATGATAATTATTATATAAAATTAAATAAGAACTAATATCTTAAATGATTTCATTAAAATAATACATTAAACTTTTTTTAGTGTTTGAAAGATAAAATTGTAAATATTTGTTTATTTGTTTATTTATTTTTGATTGGTAAAAGGCTGAAGCCCTATATTTTATATATAGAATTAAATTACAAGAAATCTCCATTCAAATAGGCACTAGTCGGAAAGAACAAAGAAGAAAACTTCCAGTCTTGCCCAAGACTAAAGTCCTATATTATTACATAAGTAAAGGGGCATACCCCACTTTACAATGTCTTAGTAAGGGAATTCCTTTTCATTATACAAATGAATTCAAGCAGAATATGATATTAATAGAAGGTTAGACTTGACTGTAATTTGGTAAAGAATTGATCTATGAGAGAATCCTTGTCTCTCATGTGTTTTAGTTAATGAAATGAAGGTGAAATCTGGAATTGTTCTCTTTGAACTTCAACTTCCCTTTCCATTCTACAAACCCATATACAAATACTACTTGAGAGCAATATGTTAACAAAATGTTAGAGAAAAAATGATCAATTATCAATCCTTTGGATATGGTATATTCATTAATAGATATGATAGGACTCTTCTTATGTTATAATAATCATCAATCTAGATTTGACATAGATCTAGTATATTCTGAAAAACTACATAGAATACATAATCATAAAAAGGTAAAATGGGATCAACCGAATCTAATAGAAGATTTTGAACCATGATCTAAACAATATTGCCTACCTTGAAGAAACTAAACATAATCCTCCTATTAGTCTTCTCAATGTCAGACAATAATAAATTGTATGTTGCTTATTATATTATCTAAGGTTAACCATCCAACATATTGACTTCTCATTGTTCATGTTGGTGACTTGCTTTAATATTCATTACTATTGTTGATTATTTTTAAAATAGAAGATTTATCACCATGAATACTATGATTTAGATAAGGGATTTTGAACCTTAGATGGCTTTTGATAATTCCATCTCACTCCCCCATCTTTCTACAATTCTCTCAAATACTCATTTTGATCACGAGGGTAGTATAAAAAATTAAGGGCAACGGTTTAATCTATAATTCTATGAGTTATAGATATCTTAGAGGTATGCCCTAGTGATAAACCATTAATATAAAAAATCAATCAAAGTGTGCTCTGCAAATGGCTAATAAGGTAGATCTAGGGCATATTGGAAAAGATTTTTTCAACATTTGGAATAGTAAGATAAAATGTATTTGACCGAAATGTAGTTTGTGTTTGTTAGGATTCAAGAGTTAGGTCTATATGTTTGTTTAATATCTACATTTGTATTTTATGTAACTACTTCCTACTTAATGCTAAAGAACTATAGAGAAAACACAAATGTCAAACATTTCCAAATTGAATTGAAAGTACTAATCATTGTAATGCCAAAGAAGTTGAGAAACCATGATGCTTATATTATATTCAATATTTTAAACAAATTTACATAGAGCCAAAAGGGAGTGGAAAGCTCCTCTGAACTAACCTAGAGAACTACTAAGAGGCCTACAGTCTAAGATAGTCGATACATAAAGTACTATCTAGAAAATTAAGATAGCTAGATGCAAAAACCAATAGAGGAGTGGAAATGAAGCAAGCCCTGCCTAGGAGGGTCGAGACTAAAAAGGAATCGATAATGAAATAGATAACTAGATGAAGGGCTAAGAAACAAAGAAGGAGAGACATGACCAACCCTGACTTAGTAAACTTGATCTGCAGTTTTCACAAAAAACCATGATGAGATTGTCAAGCTCATCAATATCAACTTATTGTTCTCCAAGTGCCAAGATGAATGTTAGACTTGTTAAAATTAGGCAAAGAGGAATCTAGATTGTTCAAGTTTGAGACATCAATCCCTAGTTCAATGTAGGAATCACAGAGTCCAAGAGAATTGAGAGGCCAATCTATGCTTTGATCCTCCACAATGCCTCTCCATCTGAGCATAAATTCAACACTTGCTTTCATCTTTGGCCATACTTTAAGGAAAAGGTTCTAGTCTCTAATGTGAAAAATAGGGCGCATAAGCACAATAGCATGGTCAAAACAAATAGGAGGGTGGGATATATAATCTTTAGCATAAGGGATTTCTAAGTTCCTATCAATACTCATAACAACTTGCTTTGATCCTTCTAGCCATTTTGGGTCAAATAGGTTGTAGCAAAGATGAATAATATCCCATTGGGGTATCTAGGCATTAGCCAAATAGGAGATAAAGGTGCCTATAATTGAGTTGTTAGTGTGCCAAGTAAAGTCATATATAGTTGAAAGACCTCTCCCCAAGAACCCTAATCATGGCTACCATGTACATATCATCAATAGGGTTAAGCAACCTATTCCAATGTTCATGCTTCACAGAACCCCTAAAAGTCATTGTTTGAACTTCAAAAGAGTGAAACAATGTAATATCAGACTCCATCCTTAACTATCCTAAACCTTACCACACCTATGATTGCTGGAAAACAAAATGCCAATTGAGAGAAAGGTGCAACTTACTTGACTTATGAGATCACCCTTGAATCTTCTAGAAATTGCTAATATCATCAAGAGGAGAATAAGATTACATTATATCTAGTATGATTATTTAAATCCTCAAGCTTTATATGTGCAAAGGGTGAATTTTTAATGATAGCTTCATGCCAATTCTAAATTCTTGTAATAATATAAGTGATAGTCATGTTTCACTTAGGCTAAAAATATGTACTAAGTTTTAGAAGAGGCTACTAATGTAATGAGAATGACAAGGCATGTCCTTGCCATGATTGAGATTAGATATAGGTGTAAAATGTGTAATATCTCAAAGGGAATAGAGTTAACTAGAAATAGGTAAGGAAACTAGTTAATTAAGAGATGGATTATGAAAAGAGTAATAAGTGTCTAAATTAATGTTGAGGATCAATAGGAGAAAGTGGAACTATCGAAGGCTTCATGCAACTAGAGTAGAATCTACACCATTCACTCCATTTTTGGCTAATTGGTCAGCTTCTCTATTTCCCTTTCTATAAATATGCTGTAGTCTTATTTCTTCGAATGAGTCTAATAGAGGTAAGATAGTTTCCTATTTAGAATTTATATACCAATTGTGGGTAGATCTCTTTCTTAAATAATTGATAACAATTTGTGAACCCCCTTTGATTATGAGCTTCCTTATATCACATTCTAGACTTAGCTTTAACCCTTCTTTAAGAGCTTCTAGTTTTGTCATGTTATTAGAAGATTTATCAATAGGTTTTGATCTTTTTACTATCCAATTTCCATTTTCTAAATGTAAGATACATCCTATTCCTACTTTTCTCGAATTCCCTTTTGAAGCTCCATCGAAGTTGAGTTTTGTCCAACCCATTGGAGGTGGTTCCCACTTACAAACCTTACACACTTGGAGGTTTTTCTTAGTGTATAATAGAGGGGGGTTGATCAAATTACACCACTTTTTCTTCATTTCCATAGCCCAATCCAAAAAGGATATTTCTTCATGCACTAATTTTCTTAGATAATTATTCATGACTTCTTGGATACTCACCTCAATTTTATTGAGAAGTGAAGGGATTTCCATACCTACATTATTGAAGAGTATTATGTTTCTCTCATTCCATATTTCCCATAAAATAATAGACGGAGATATGTTCCACAGTTTACTATATACTTTAAAAAAAAAGTTATCAGGCCAACTTTGAAGATGTATCTCTAAATTTTCATGAAGGGGAGTAGACAAGTTTAGTTTCTATCTAAGTCACTCCCAACATTGCATAGAATAAGAGCATTGATATAATATATGTTTTGAGTCTTCTGACTGGGATTTGCATAATAAGCATCTTGAAGGTCCTTCATAACCTAATTTGGTGAATCTATCTATAGTAAGTATCTTTTTTTGGATAGCGGCCCATAAGACAAAACCATGCTTTAGGTAGGTAGGTAGAATCCCAACATAGGTTAAGTGGAATATAGGTTTCCTCCCCTTAGGCATTGTTTAGGATCTCATACCCTTTCCTAACTTTGTAGATTCCATCCGTAGAAGATCCCCAAATTAACCTATCCTTTCTATCCGTATAAGAAGTTGATCTTTGGTTTAGAAAATTTGAGAGCTCCTTTTTGTCTTCCTAAGACACATTGGTTTCTTCTAAGGATCTCCATTCACATAAAGTTTCTCCATTCAATATTGAAATACATGTATAGTTAACAACCTGATTCCCCTAGAGTTGGGAAATAGTGTCTTTTATATGTGCAATTAGATGATAATAATTTGGGGGAGGAAGACTGTCCCAAGTGTCTTCCCAAAATAGGGTCTCTTCTCCTCTCCCAATATCCCAACTACTATTTTTATAGATAAGAGGGTGATGTTTTAACATGAAATTCCATGTCCTAGAACCACATGGAGATTTTTTGACTAAAAAAAGTGAGATAGGATCGTCACCTCCTAAATATTTATGGTAAAGGATCTTTTCTCACTCACTATCCTTCTCCTAATACATACACCAAATGATCTTTGCTCCAAAGACTTCATTTTTCCAACTTAGATTTTTGAATCCTAAGTCACCTTACTCTTTGGATCTACACATGTTATCCATTTTATTAAGGCTAATTTCTTATTTTCATTCGTATTTTTCCAGAAAAAACTTTTTAGTTTACTCTCAAGTTTTTTATTAATACCTTTTTGAAGAGGGAGGCAAGTGATTTGAAAAGAGAGTATAGCTAAGAGAACTACCTTGATTTTAGTAGTTCTTCTTGCATTGGTTATCCATTTCCCTTTCTAGTTGGCAATTTGGTAATCTATTTTTTCTAAAGTCTAATCTCATACTTTGTGATTCTTATAATGCTTTTCTAGATATATACCTAAGTATTTGCATGGGAATTCACCTTTCTTATATCCCATAAAATTGCAAATATCAATTTCTATTTCAGACCTAGTATTGATGAAGAAAATGTTAGATTTTTATGCATTAACCTTCTATCTTGATACTTTTGTGTAGACTAAAATAACTTGTTTAAAATTTTGGGCTTCTACTAGGGAGTTGTTACCTAGTAAAATAGTGTTGTTTGTAAATTTTTTTGATGAACTAAAAATAGGTTTTAAAGGACTCAAAACCTTTTACATAGTAGCAAGAAAATAAAAACTTAGAAACCTAGAAGCACTGTGCATCAACACCAATAGTAGAACAAGGTAAAACAAGTAGCTAAAAATAATGAGCTAGAAAAGATAGCAAAAAGAAAGCAAAAAGATAACACAAACTAGCTATAGGGTCTTTAGTAGATATGCTATCTGGTCTGCAAGGATATTCATGTTTTTTGTAGAGGCCTTTAGATCATCAATTTCTTTGGAATTGATACCCTCTGTCTTTTTCGATCAGACCCTGATGTGCTTGCTAGATCCTTGGTCATCTTTCACTTCCTTGGAACCTTGACCTTTTCCTTGATCAAATTTATTTAGGAGAGTGTTAATGTTGTCTGTCATAGTCTTTAGAATAGAAAATTTTTAATTCACCAGTTTCTTAACTATTTTCTCCATATTAACCACTTCATTATCTAAACCATCTAACTCTTTCTAGAAATCTTTGATCAACAGATCTAGAGCTCTATTTTTGGCTTCAAGGGGTGGAACACATTTCATAAGATTCTTAACCTCTTCAACATTACCAATAACCTTAGAAAGTTTATCAATATGTTGTCCTAGAGTTATCTCCCCTCTAATAGTTTTTCCGAGCTGGTCAAATTGTCTTAAAATGTCCTGCATTTTCTGTTGCAAAATTCATAAGCCCCAAATTACCAAATTTACCTTTCAAAAACCCTTGGTTATCCTTGACCTTATTATGAGTAAGGTCATCCTCATCCCCACCAACATTGTCTCTTTCATAATTAGTCTCCTTAGGCCCTTTTGCATCTACCTTCCCTTGAAAAAGTGCATTTTTTTCATTTTCACTCCATCCTCTTAATTAAAGGTTTATCATCAAAAGGTATGCTTGAAACCCTGTCCATATTCTTCCCCTTGTTTTTGGAGACCTTACTAGCAAAACCAATTTTTCCATTCCCCTTTTCCAACTCCTCTTTATAATTCGTATCCAAATTAGAATCAATCTCCTTAATATTTCTTTTCTTCCCAAATGAGATTCTAGGATCAAGCTTTTTCCTGTTCTTAACCTCAGTCTTTGCAATCTCATCCTTTGTGTCTTCAAAAAAGCCCTCATCCTATTCACTCCCCTCCATCTCACATTCCATATTTTTCTTATTGTAATGGGGTCTATCCACATTTTTTTTTGATTTAAGGAGGTTCATAAATAGCACCATTAAACCCTTGTCACAAGCATGATTACCCTCAAGATCATTCTAAATAGCTAATATTTGTATTATCATCTACAAATTATTGATGAGTTATATTAGGGATATTTTTTGTTATCTTTATACCTTTAATTAATCCTTCTTCCTATATTTTTTTTATAGATCTTCCTAAATCCTCCACCATGATGATAAATAAGAAGGATGAAATAGGATCCCCTTGTCTTATACCTTTTAAATATTAAAGAAACAAGATATATATCTTGGGGGTAGAGATACAGTTAAAGATGAGGTTTACCCACTGATAAGAAAATCCAAATGTTTCTAAGGATTTACATAAGAATCTCCAATCTACCATATCATATGCTTTTTAGATATCTAATTTCATGAGCATGCATCCTTCTTTATTGCATTGTGCTAAATGAATAGTTTCTTGAATAATGATAATATCATCTAGGATTGATCTACTAGGAACAAAACATGTTTGTTCTTCTGATATGAGTTTGGGAAGAACTCTTTTAAGTCTAAGGGCTAGGGCTTTCGATAATATTTTATAAATGATGTTACATAGAGCTATAGGTCTAAAATGACTAGGTTTGTCAAAATCTAATTTCTTGGGGATGAGGGTCACCAAAGTATGATTAATTTTTTTTTAGTAGTGAACCCACATTTCTTTTTGCCTCTCTATTGCTATCTTTAGATCTTCTCTAATTATATCTCAACATTTCTAGAAAAAGAAAGCATGAAAGCTATTTGGGCTTGGCGATTTATCCATATTCATTTTAAATAGGGTTGATTTAACTTCATCCATTGATAAAGGTTTGTTTGGTATTTTGTTGTCTTTATACATGATAATTTTAGGGATAATGCAAAGCATTTTATTTTGTGTTTTCCACTTAGAGAAATCATGATTATTAAATATTTTCTTATAGTAATCCATCAATATTTCTGCAATTCTTTTTTATTATTCTTCGGTGATTCCTTAAACATTTTTTATTTTAGTAATTCTATTGATGTTACCACTGTTTAAAGTGATATTATGGAAGAATTTGATATTTTGATTTCCTTTTGATAGCCATGTCTCTCTTGAATTTTGTTTCCAAAATATCTCTTCTTTTGCTAGCATGTTCTCTTGTTTTCCTAGTAGTTCTTTTTCTTTTAGATATTTGTCATTATCCATACCAATCGTAATAATTTCTTCATTTTATTTTTTAAGCTCTTCTTAATTGTCTAATTTTTCTTTCAATATATTGTTAAAATGAGTTTTATTCCATTGTAGGATATTCTCTTTAAGCCTTTTTTAGTTTTGACACGAAACAAATTTTTTTGGAACCTTTGAATGATGATTCATTCTACTATTATTTTAAAATTTTTTCCATAAAATTATCATCTAAAAACCACATCTTGTAACATCTGAAAGGGTTTCTAGAGGGTTTATCTGAGACCATAAATTCTAACCTAATAGGGTAATGATCTGATCCAATGAAAGGAAGAATATGGGCATAAAAGGCTAGGTCTACTATACTAAGATCACCTTTAAATAAAAATTTATCTAGTCTTTCAACTATGTTACAAATGCCCACTCTTCTATTATTCCAATTAAAAAATTCATTGTTGGTAGGGATATACATAAGATTATTAGTTTCCAACCATTCCCTAAAGTTGATAGTTTCTTGAGAAACATTCTTAGAACCCACAAATGTTTCTTCTAAGCTAATAATTGGATTAAAGTCTCCTCCTAGTAAAAAATTCCCTTCCTAAATACCTTCCATAAATATGCTAATTTTTTACCATACTTCTTTTTTATTTGTGGTATTTGTAGGACCATATAAATTAATGAGTGTTAATTGGATATTATGTCTAAAATTTTTGATTTTACCTCCTATCCAATTCCTTCTTGAAGTTATTTTATTGAATTCTACAAATTTCCTTAGATTCCAAAGAATCCCAAGTCCTCCTAATGCACTGACTGATTCAATAAAATCTTCTCTCTAATTTCTTAGTCTCTTTTCCAACTTTGTTCCTTCTTCTTTATTTAGTTTGGTCTCTTGAATTAGTATTAATTTATATTCAAATAAGGTTAGATTATTCTTTAATAAGAACTTCTTTCTAGGGGCGTTGAGACCCCTAACATTCCATAAAGTAATCTTCATTACTCTATGGGAAGGAACTTCCCCTTCCCTACATTTAGGACTTCATTTATATTTTTTTGCTTTTAGCTTGCCCTATTGTATTTCTTAGTTCTTTCAAAGACTTTCTACCCCTCTTCATTTTCTATTTTCCATAGATTGAGACTTTAAGACCATACCGGTTCATTGTAGAAATACCCACTTTATTTATATTCTCATTCAAATTTTCATTAATTCAAGGGATATTTCTTCTCCCATCCTTTCTTCTTCATCTACCCATTCTTGATTGATTTTTTCTCCCACCTCTATTTCAAAGGCTTTTGATATAATTCTTGATGATCAGTGATCCACAATTTCATTGATATCTACACCCTCTGATTCTTGTCTTGAAGCTTCTAACACTCCAAATTCTTCCCAAATGTGGCTATTTTCTAATTCATACTCTTCTTCTAATACTGATGCTTTTATGTTTTCTTGATTTTTTATTCATGTTGAACCTATCTTGTTTAATATGGATTCAAATTCTATGGGAATATTAAGATTATCATAGTCCCCCTCACACTCCTTTTCCTAGTTATTGCCCAATTCTAGATCTTCAAAAGGATTTTTGCCATTCTCAAGTGTTTGCCAAAATTTGAGTGATTTTTTGTTAGATTTTTTTTGAATGGTGATATTATTCCCTTGCTCTATTATAGCTAAGGGGATATTTAAATATGGATGTTGAAAATCTTTTCTAAAATTTGGAGATTGGTTTAGTGGCTGGGTCTTATCAAAAGTGTCCAAATTCTTAGTTTTCAGATTTGGCCTTCCACCCAATCCATGTTAGTTTCTATATTTTTACTTTTGTTTTCTTATCTAATGTCTACATTCAGTGTGGATTACATAATATTGTTGTCTATGTTTTTGTCTAAGATAACACTCACTTTAAGATTTTATGTGAGTCCATTAAATTGATCTAAAATGTATAAGTCACTTGCCTTCTGACATTATGCTAAAAAATGTGAGTTTTGAGTCTTCTTGGTAAAGATTTCTTCCACTAGTGAACCTTGAAGTTGGATGTGATGTGTCATATGTTCCTCATCTCCAAGAGATATTTAGTCATATATGTCATTTTAAATTAGAAGCATATCATGCCATAGTTTATGATAGCTTTTCATACTAGAGTTTAAATTGGGGATGAAATTCTTATTGATTTGACATAGATAACATTGATTAAAGGCATTTATAGAGTTGGTTGATTCCTCTTTATGCTTAATAAGTTCATTTCCTTTCCATATCTCCAAATTCTCTAGTAATGATATATTAATATGAGGCAATTTTTTTGCTGGCTATTTTTTGAGGACATTTGATACCACTAACTTCCCTAGCTCAATGTTTTTGTCCTAGTGCTGATTTGCATTATTTGTGCCTTGCCTCATTATTACCTTTATCTTAGATATTTTATCTACCAAAATCAATCTATATGTCTTCTTTAAGAAATTATTGAAATTAGACGTCCTTTTTATGTAACCCAAAGCCCTAGTAGGTTGGAAGCTCTTAATCTTATTGATTTTATCCTTTTACCTATCGAAAGTGAGCCTAAATATGGATCTATTAATGATGATCCTTTTGTTTTTAGGTTCCTTACATCCAAATTCTATGTTAATGAGGAAACTGATGCAGTTGGATGGGTCATGATCATTTCCTAAGCCTATATATACACTAGTATAAAAACAACAATATATCACTAAATAAGCTACTAAAAATTATAGATATACAACCAATTTTGATCATGTGAGCTTTGGTAGTTTATTGTAGATCGTTAATCTAGCAACCAAATTTATGATTAAATTATTTTAATCATTATTTTGGTCATTTATTTGATCATTGTTTTGGTCTATTATTATTGTTTCTTGGTAGTTTACTTGGTAATTTTGGCATTGTATTTAGTAGTATATTTGATGCTATATTTGGTAGTTGATTTGGTATTTGATTTAGTAGTTTATTTAGTTGTTTATTTGGTGTTATATTTGGTGATATATTTGGTACAATATTTGGTAGTTTATTTTCTATTTGATTTGTTAGTTGATTGGGTAGTTTATTAGGTAGTTTATTTGGTAGTATATTTGGTAGTTTATTTGGTATCTTATTTGGTAGATTATTTAATCATATTAGGAAACAATGGAATCCAACCAGCATCCTCCTACTTGTAAAGTAGGTGATCTTCCATTGATCTAGTACCCTTTAAAGAATAATGTAAAAGATTGTCAAAGTTGCAATAATTATCCTTTTGTTAATAAATACTATACATGTTTAAACAAGAGACATTCCTAGAACCAAACTCTTGAATATGGTTCCTATGGAAAAATTTAAATAGCTCAAAAAGACAAATGTATGTGCCTAAAACTATATTAGTCATATATTAGTTCTAGTGATAAGTTAAGCTTATTACTCAGCTATTAACAAATATCATTTTTATATATCTAAACCTGATAGCTACTACACATATCAATTTTATGAGATCTAAACCTACAAGTCAACCAATTGAGCAGTTGTTGCTATACTAAATGATTTTACTTCTATAATCACATTTGGGTTTCTATCCCATCTAAGGGTAGGTCCAATTATTAATTCATCCTCTTGAGTCTTATATACTTTGATTCATTAGAGTATAGCAATTTCATAATATGCCTTGTTGTGGAAAATAACTCCTACTTATTGAGTGTACCAAAACTTCTCATAGTTTTTTGTCAAACCATTTAATGGAATTATTTGTCCACACACACACACTATATATAGCATAAAATGATGCAATTTATAACTCAATATAAATACACATCAAAGAGATATTTAGAAGGGCACTCACTTTTAACCTATTGAAGGCTAATGCTAATGTTTTAAGTTTGTTTTATATAAAACACTCTTGTGGGATATGATCATGGAAGAAAAGAAAAGAAAACTTGCATGCAACTATTTAAAAAAAAAAAGATTCCAAAATTACATCAGCAACCACTAGTGAGTAAAGCTAAAATATCCCCCTCCACAAAATATTTAATTTAGTACAACAATGAATATGATTCTTTCTAGAGATAAAGAGGCGTATAATGTAAAATGAAGTTAAAAAAAATTGCACTTTGTTAAGTTCAATAGCACACTATAACTCCAAGTTATTAAAATAACTAAATAGTGTTGACTACACCATTGTTTTTAAAAGGTAAAGAAGTGAATATGATAAAAGCTTACCTTCATCTTTGTAATTTATCCTGTCAAGTGCAACACTACGTGAATCTCTCTAACCTGATGAAGTAGAGGGAACAAACAATCAACCAATCGCTCCTTTGGAGGTTAATGGTGATGACTTGTCCATGCTATGCACATGCTTATCCAGTGCATCATTGATCCCTTCCTTTCTAAATGGAAAAAAAAAAAAAAAAAACATAATGTGATCAGGATTTACACCCGCTTGTTACATTTTCTCAAACATTTGTAGAGTATTGCTACAATTCTCACATTGGGGAAAGATAAAAAGAAAGGTATTCCACAAGACTAAATATATAACAATATGCCTTTGGAATGCTCTCATAATAATATTTATTGGATTCCACACTTATACTTAATTCTATAATACAAATATATGCCTTATATCAACTTATAAGACATTTATACAAATGTTAGAAGTGTAAAGTTATATATATATATATATATATATATATATATACATATATAATTTTACCATTAAAGATCTAATATTTTTCTCCAAGAAAACTTTCAAAAATAAGTTACATAAATAAATAAAAAATTAATAATAATAATAAAAGTTAATAACCAATCTATCCAAATAGCTTCAGAACAATAGGTCAAAAGAAAGCTATGACATGTATTTAAAAAATGCTAAAAAGAATATAGCATTTTCAACCTTGAAAAATAAAACAAAATAAATATCCAATTTTAATTAAAAAAATCCATAAAGTAAAAATACAGACTGCTATCATAAAGACCATAAGGAGACTTGAAGAGGTTATTAAAAAATATACCATGCTTCACATCTTATATTTAATTTAATTAAATATATAAATTAATTTTTCAATGACAACACATTTTAGGAGAAGAAGCCACATTTGAAGGGAAAATTGAATATAACTAGAACAAGAAGATATAAAAATAAGAAATCAAAACTAAGTTGAGAGTATGAGTAAACATCAAATAGCGGCAAATAGAGTAAAGATAAATTGAGAAGGGAGTTATTGAGAGGGGTATCCATTCATTGAGGAGAGGGTATTTGAGGAGAAGCCTCATTTGAAGGGGAATTTTGAATGGAACTAGAACAAGTAGATAATAAAATAAGAAATCATATCTAAATTAAGGGCATAAGTAAATATCCAATAGAAACAAATAAGATAAATTCTATAAAAAGAGCTAAATTACATGTATTTATATGTGTGTTCATGCCATAGTAATATTTGTAGAAATTAATGATGTTTGTGAGTAATCTGAATGTTTTTCTTACTATAATTATTAATTTGTTAAAATGAATTAAGAATCAGTTTTAACTATGTTTTTTGAATTTAGAGAAGTAGATTGTTATAGGAAGGATGACCAACCTTCCAAGTAGGGCTAAAGGAAGACCAACCTTCATGATCTCATAAATTATGTCATCTTAAGATGGAATGTTATTCCAACCTTACATATTTGTGGGGAAAGGAGTGGAATGGACGATCATCCTTCCATGATCATGAGCTTGATTGAGGATGGAAAGGAAAATTGAGGGATGGAAAGTTGACCACCTTTCATGCTTTCACCATACAAGGGCGACCAACATTGAGACTAAGGTTGGCAAAAAAATTAGCAAATTCCTAATGAGATTAGCATAGGAATACACATAGTGACTATTCCCGTAACAGATTCTAAACAATGTTTATATGATATCAAGATGCATACTAATAGTTAGTCAAAATATATGTTACCTTGGCTAATGATTTAATGTTAATTTCTTATGACTATCATTGCACATAGGACCTAGAACAAAAATTCTCTTATAAAGGGCATTTCAATTGGTAAACCTAAAACTCCTTAATTTATTTAATTTCTTATTTTTAATTGCATTCGTAGCTTTAGGGCATATTTTAGGAATATCCAAAAAGGGGACATTGCATTTTGTTGAATTTGTGTACAAATGTCCCAACTACATACTAGTCACAATACTCTTAAGGTTCTCTATATAAATTATTAAATACAAATTACAAACTACATGTAATTTGTTATTTTTGTTTTCTTCACACATGGGAGTTATTAAAGACTCTTCAACAAACCAACACACATTCAGTCATGAAGAATAGGCAAAAAAAAATATAGATAAAAAAGATAATGAAAGAAATACTGTAGAGACAATTAATAACCAAAGTAGATTAAATAGACTAAAACATATAGTAGGTCCTAGGTACAATAAAAAAGGACTATAGGAAAAGTGGCTCTAGAAACCAAGCATAGGCATTCGTTGCCACAAAATTTAGATTCTTACCTATTCTTGCATTGGTTTACAAGTTTAGACTACTCATAGCTTGCATTTTCTTCTTCAAACCAATTCTAAAAGATAGATACATTTGTTATTCAAGAATCTATATAGGCTTACAAATAAGTCAAATTATTTTGCTGCCTGACTATGTGCATGTTCATTAAAAAAGTATTCCTATTTGAAAACTTGCTGCAAAATCTCAGCACCCCACATACTCAAACTATTGTATTCTAACAATTTGGTCAGTATCAGAGAGCTTACATTAGGATTTCCTTTCTAGTATGTTGTTGGTTTCCTATCTATCCATTGTTAGGATTAACCTCAGATAGAAATAATAGTTACATGCAAATATAACCAATATTAGAAAATAATAGATTACACAAAAGAGAACATAAGACACCAAGATTTAATGTGGTTCACCCAATCCCTATGCTATGTCCACCAAAAACTAGTCCAATATTATTATTATCAAGTGATTACAATAGGCAATCCTTATAGCTCAATACCACTACAAAAAGCTATAATATCACAATTACATTATGATATCCCTATTCTTAAGCTTTTTTATACAAGCTTTTTCCACTTACAAAATTAGGGCTTGAATAAGTCATCCAATAGGAAAAATAGTAGCTGATGCCTTTTACAATGTAAGGGCATTTTTGGTTTTGGGGGCACTGCCCCCAAACACCCACATGGGGGCATTTCCCTTCCACCCCACCCTATACTATGACAACGAGCACACCTAAGGAACTTCCCCAAGACCCCACAAGGGCATTGCCCCTTGACCCTATCTTGGGGGCACTACCCCAAAACCCTCGTAAACATATCTACATTATCATCTATATGTATCTTTTCTAGCTTTAACTTCCCATCATCCAAAACTAACCGAATTAAATGGTACCATAATTGTATGTGTTTTGTCTTTGAATGCAAAATTGAATTCTTTGCAAGATGAATGGCACTCTAACTATCTATAAACAAATAATTATCCTTTAGAGGGTGTCCTAATTCTTCCAAGAAGAATTGAATCCATCTAATCTCCTTGGCTACCTCTATAGTAGCAACATACTATGCATCTATAGTGGATAAAGCATTAACCTTTTGCAATCGAGAAACCCAACTCACTACAACACCACCAATACTAAATACATAACCTGTAGTACTTTGCCTGGTATCAATATCCCCTACCAAATATGAGCCAACATAGCCCTATAAATTAGTAGTAGAGCCCCCAAAATATAGACACTTACTAAATGTTCCTCTCAAATATCTAAGAATCCATTTAACTGCATTCCAATGCTCAATTCCTGGATGACTCATATACCTGCTAATAAATCCCACTACATGTGCAATATCTTGCCTTGTACATACCATAGCCTACATCAAGCTTCTTACAATTGAAGCATAGGGTACCTTGGACATCTTATCCTCCTCTTCTTGTGTCTTTGGACACATCTCCTTAGTCAACTTCAAATGACTAGGTAAAGGTGTACTGACAACTTTATCATTCTCCAATAGAGAACGTCATTGCAACACATTCAAAATATAATCAACTTGTGATAATGAAAATTTCATGTTCTTCTTATCTCTAAAAATCTTCATACCAACAATTTTTTATGCTTCCTCCAAATCTTTTATAGAAAATGCATGTGCTAACTAGCATTTTAGCCGTTAATGTGATCCGTATTAAACCCAACTACAAGCATATCATCAACATATAAACATAAAATAATGTAGTTGTCATCATCCAACTGCTTAAAATAAACATAATGATCTGAATGACACCTACTATATCCATGTTCATGTATAAAACTATCAAATTTTAGATACCACTGCCAAGGTGCTTGCTTCAAGCCATATAAACTTTTCTTCAATCTGCACACCAATTTCTCCTTATCTTTGACCTCAAATCCTTGTGGTTGTGCCATATATATCTCTTCATCTAAATCAGCATGAAGGAATGTTGTTTTAACATCAAGCTGCTCCAAATACAAATCTTTAGTAGCCACAATACTTCAAACAATATGAATAGAAGTCATTTTTATAATAGGAGAGAATACCTCATCAAAATCAATGCCTTTTTTCTATGCAAATCCTTTTACCACTAACCTATCTTTATATCATTTCTTACCTCCATCCTCGTTGTTCAACCTATAAACCTATTTATTCTATAAATCCCTTTTATCTATAGGAAACTTGCATAAATCCCATGTCTTCTTTTTTAGCAAAGAGTCCATTTCTTCTTTCATTGCAGACTCCCATTGAATCTTTGTATCCACTTTCATAGCTTCATCATAACATTTAGGTTCACCAACATTAGTAAATAAAATAGAATACAAATAGGGAGAAAATATTTCTAGAGGTCTACTTAGCCTTGTTGACCATCTAACAATCATTGGTGTGTGTGGTATTTGTTCTTGTGATTGTTGTAGATCATTGGAATTGTTGGAACATCATCTTTTTGAGTATTATCCAATACTACATAATCTTCTTCTTTCTTCTCATGTTGTTGCAATAGATCTTTGTACAATACTTTCTCATTGAATATGACATCCCTACTTCTTACAAATTTACAATTTTCAAAATCTTAAAGCCTATAGCCAAATTCATCAATGGCATATCCAAAAAATACACATTTCTTTGACATAGCTTCTATCTTGGTTCTATTTTCATAATCTATATGAGCAAATACTTCACAACCAAAGGTTTTCAGAAAAGAAAAACTCACCTTCTTACTAGTCTATGCTTCCTCAAGAATACCAAAACCAAAAGGAGTAGAGGGACCTCTATTAATCAAATATACAATAGTATTGACAACCTCCACCCAAATGTTTAAGGGAAACCCAACATGTAACCTCATGCTTCTTGCATGCTCCATTATAGTCTTGTTCATGTGTTTAGTCACTCCATTTACCAATGGAATCATTGGAATAGTTTTCTATCTACAAATACCATTAGTGGAGAAATAATCTTCAAATTCATGACTGCAATACTCACCACCATTATTAAATCTAAGACATTTTAATTTCTTACTAGTCTCATTTTCAACCAAGCATTTTTATTTCTTAAAATTTTGAAATACATCATATTTATATCTTAGGAAATAAACCCATACTTTCCTAGTTGCATCATCAATAAATGTAAAATAATAATGAGAGCCACCAAGGGAAAATACTATAGGACCAAAAAATAGGCTAATGTCTAATATACTATGAGCAAATCATAAACTCAATAATCATATATTAACACCCTCAAGTCTACCATGAAAGCCAAATGAATCAAAAGAAAGCAACACAATGTTAAAACTCCCTCTTTCACTTGTAGCTCCCATGGCCTTCTTTCTCCTCCATGTGATGTAGCTCCAAATTTCCTATAATGCACACAATTATGAAGGAAAATCCTATAGTGATGATAATGCTATGAGAATACTTGAAGATGCGATTTGAATGTGAGAGCAAGAGTGAAAAAATGAGGAAACTAGGGACTCAAGAACTCAAGAATCAGGACCTAAAATGAGAGAAAGAATGCTCATTTTATAATCAACACGGAGGATGAGAGCAATGAAATTTTCACCTTGGATATGTGACATGGCAAGAGATTCCTTGAAAAATCCATTACACATATAACACAAGATGCCAAATGTAGGATTGTATGACACTTGGAAGTCAAACTTGGCTAAAGATGGAAGAGAATATATGACATGACATATAACACCTCAAACCCTCTTAAAGCCAAGAATCTATGACAAAGGAAGCCAAATATGGATGTGCATAAGGGAATACGAATATTGTATTATGACATACCTTAGCCAAGTGTCAAAGGAGAATCCATGAAGTGTTACAGCCATGTTTCATGATTATGTCAATATTTTGTGGAATATTTGAATTAAAAATCCATTATTCCACACAAATAGAAATTAGTAAAATGGAATTAATGGTGGAAAATGTGACTTAGGAAATTGAGAATTTCCATGGTTTGTGAATGATGAACCAATTAATTAATAAAATACCAATTAATTGAGAAGGTTAGTTAAAAAGAATAATTAGTGGAATGACATAGGATTAGATTATTGGTTATTTAATCCCATAGAGAGAGTTAGTAGATGATTGGCCAATTTGATTAAATAAGTGCTACAGTATCCTTTGATGAAATGTGATGATAATGGGGATTGAATAGGATGATGATAGGTAGACCAAAGCCATGGTCAAATTTATTGATTGATCAAAATTGATAACATGCCAAGGACACATGACATGAATTAAAGATACGTAACATTTAACCAATATCGTAAATGCTACAAGATCAAGATTGATTGGTAAGGTTGATCATAATAACATTGATGGATACTATCAATGTTATTAAATGGTTGAAAATGCTATGATCTAGCACTAAGGGACTCGACATTGTCAAAGATCAAATGATATGAATGATAGTTTGACCTAGCACTAAGAGCCATGATAGTGCTAAGGTTAGATTGATAAGATTTGATAGATTGATAGGTTTCCAAGGCACTAAAAGCCACAAAAATGCCTAGGATCAGACAAATGATGATTGATTTGGGATGTTTGACACATTTCGAGCTTATTAGGAATGATTTTGGGTGATTTGGGGTTGATTTTGGGTGATTTTGAGTTGATATGAAATGGTTCAAAAATTATGTGAAATTGATGTGAATGATGATAGACACTATTGAGATACAATCTAGTTGGCCAAAAGATTAGAGTTAGTGGAATGAGAAAATGGGATGAATTAGTATGAAAAAGTGATGTCAATTTAGGGGCCTGAGAGTATTTTAAAGGGTTACCACTCAAGATAGTGACCAAATAACAAAAATGTTAGCTCAATTTGTTCACAACGAAGATACAATCCAACACAACTGACAGTTCATAAATCGAAGTTGAAACGCAAAAGTTATGGTCTCTGGAGTGCAACATAGAGGCTCTAAGAGCAATTTTGGGCATCCTACTACCCCAAGTGTGCCCAAAATGCACCCAAGTGTGCCCAGTATGCACTTGGTAAGCCCTACTATTCTATGAAAGTACCAAGTGTGCTCTGAGAGTGTAGATTGTGCCGTAGAAGGCTTTGAGGGCCAAAATTAGCTCAACTAGACTCAAAATGACCTAAAACTTTGTGTGAGTGTCCAAAATGATAAAATAAGGTCATGACATGGGTAAAATTAGTCAAACATGGTCACATTTGGTTAAAATTGGTCAAACATAGATTAGAATGAGGCTAGACTAGGTGGAAAGCCCTAGAAGGTTGACAGATGGTGTAGGATGATGCAAGAATGTAGGAATGCAAGATGAAGATGATTTGGTGTATTAGAACACATGATCATGGTGGTGAATGAAGATATGAATGAAAGAAGACCTAAGAGATGAGATGAGGACTAGTTAGAATGAGGTGAAAACTTTTTTTTTCAAAAGGTGTGCTATATGTCAGGTAGAGCTTTATTTTGATCAAAGCATAGACACGAACCATTTTTGAGCATCTACATTTTGCCCCTCTTTGATACAATGTGATTTTGAGCATTGTGTCAAAGAACACTGATGAGAAGGCCATAACAAAATGCTATAGTAGAAATGATATATATGGGTACCCCCTCAAGAAATTGACTGATATGTGCATATGATAGGTCAATTTGTCGATAATGAGATGCAAGGTAGTGGATAAAGAGGACACAAAAGATGGAGGAGATGAGATGAGGAATAGTTAGTATGATGGGAAGACTTTTTCTTTTGTAAAGTGCACTACATGTCAAATGGAGCTTTATTTTGAAATGGCAAATGGAATGCGACACATTGTGGCATAAAGGGCCAAAGTGCTAATGCAAACCTTTTGCATAAACAAGAACGATGTAGACAAAAAATGACCTTGTCCTTCCTAAGGCATATATACATGCCCCAGACTCTCAAAGGTACATTGTAACAGACAAAAAAAAAAGATGACCATGAACCATCTTGGCCACTCTCATAGATCAATTTATATCATTGAGTGGCATAGGAACATGATCAAATAAAAAACAAAACAAAAAAAAAATCACTCACTAAACAGTGTGAGCCAACAACTATTCTTGTCTATCATTACTTTTTTTTTAGTGTTGAAGTCTTCAGATAGTGTTTGGTAGGTTGATCATGTGATTGTTTCATTGTTGATTCAGTTGATAGGTTCATAGTGACACATTGGAGTGATTGTTGGTTCACATTGCTCAGATAGTGTGATTGTCATGGAAGTGTAGTGCTTTGAGTTTTAGTCAGTGAAAGCATAAGTGTTTATGCAAAAGGGATGATTATGTACAACTTTATTACAAATTTTAGATGGGTTTTGTGATTTTTAGGTTTTTTGGGTGATATTTGATGTTTTTGTGTAACTAATTTCTTCAGGGCATTTTATGATTTTTAGGATTTACTTTAGGACATTTTGTGATTTTAAGGATTTTTTCAAGACATTTTATGATTTTGAGTACTTTTTTTAGGACATTTTATGGTTTTTTAGAATTTTTTTGAGATCATATTTGAATGTTTAAGTTTTTTTTCTTTTTTTCATTTTTTCATTTTTTTTTCAAGATTGTATTTAAATTTTTAGGATTTTTTCAGGATCGTATTTGAATTTTTAGGATTTTTTTAGGATTGTAAAAGCATATACAAGTGTTAGCTCCAATCCATTATGCAATAAGTCCAATGGATAAAAAGTTCTTAGGAGTATGCCCCCAGTTCAAGTTCAAACTCATGTACCATGTAGGTAGTATGCCCCTAGAAAAGATGCAAACTATGTACAAAGGCCAATGATAGAGTAAGTACAAACTAGCAATGCTTTAGGTAAGATAACAATGGATATTAACCAGTTTGTGGGACATGACAAGGAACTAGGGATGTCTTGAAATATGAAGGATATGATGAGGGAATGACAAAAGGGGAAAAAACTAGATGGAATCCTGATAGATGGATGAGCAAAAATTAATTACACATGGCACTTGTTTGCTAGGTTTTCACCATGGTACTTGCCCAAAGTAGCTATTTGCTAGTTTTTTACTTTTCGATGGAATTTTTATCTTGACTCAAATTTTTGTGCCAAGATGCCTATTTTCCAGGTTTTCATCAAGGCATCCATTTTTTCATGACTTTTTTCACTTTTTTTCTTTTCTCATGACTTTTTGCTATTTTTTAGGACTTCTAGATAGAATCATGAATGCTATTGAAAAATGTTGAGAAGAAACATGGTGTTGGTGTTGCTAGCTGATAATCTATGGACCCACAACTGACCATAACTATGTAAGAGTCCTTCCAAGTCTGTAGCTAAGATCAAACTAGTAGAAAGACCTTGAGATATACCATTATGTACCATATGTAAAACAATGTCTGCCTCTTGTGAATCAAGGCATCTAAGGATAAATAGGTGATGCAGGAGCATCCAGAGGTATAAGGGCAATCCTGTGTCACCAAAAAAAAATGTACTTAGACTTAGTTTCTATTTTATGTCTTTGCATTTTTGGATACCCATTTGGCTCAAATAAAGGTTCCAACTCTCATAGTTCAACTATCAGTGCATTTAAAAATCCCGAAAAAATAGGAGCATGCAATTTGACCATCATTCTGGTGACCTAGAAGGTGTGACTTGGCTAGATGAATGTAATCGAGATTTAGAGCATTCCAGAAAAAGAATCAGGTCAAAAGGCCCCACAGTTTGAAAGTTATTGCAATTTTTCGGGTTTTGGAGACCCCCTAAGAATGCTTCAAAGTCAGGTTTGGGGCATTAAATGACCTCAAAAAGGGTCAAAAAATGGGGGACGAGCAGAGCTTGTCCATAGGGCTATAGAGCGCTTCGAGATCTTTCTGAAAATGTAAACGGTTCGTCAATCGGAGTTACGGTTCAAAAGTTATGCCTCCCGGAAGTTCGGCTACCGTTTTTGGATTCTTCTAGAATTGCACCGACTTCTAACGCAACTTTCGGAACCTTCTATTTTGTCGGTGGATGCCTACTAGCACTTTCTAGAATGTACTCCTAGTCCTTAACCCTCCGGGGTCGATTTAAGGAGATTGCTGGCATTGTAAAAGGCAGTTCGGATTGGAGCTTGAGAGGAGGTGCTAAAAGGAGAAATATTCTCCAGATTTATGCTATTGTAAGCCCGCAGGGCATGTTTTGAGTTTATTTTCTCTGCACTGTTTGTACCAGCTTATTTTCTCAGTTAATATAATTTCCCCTTTCTATTGTGTCTATTCTAGTTGTTGGGTTGTGTCCCCATCAAGTGGTATCAGAGCGGGTTTTCTTGAGTGTGTAGACAAAGCGCCGACTGTGAGGCAGTTTGCACCAGGACTGTGTGGTTGTGGGTTCGAGTTAGAAGATGCCTCCACGAAGAGAGCATGGTGGAAGGGCCAGAGCTATTGATCCTGAGGAGGTTAGAGCCCTCCAAAGATAGGTACAAGCATTGCAAGAGGAGCTTCGTAGAGGAGCAAATATTGCCGCAGATGATAATAGTGAGGATGACAATGAAGAGGAAGTAATGGAAGTTGACGGGGAAGTTCTGAATCCTGTAGAGGAAAGGCTTTTTAGGGCCATTTCTAGGTTTGGGAAAAGACCTACAATTGAAGTGGGTATATTTTCGAGAAATTTGAAACCAGATGAGTTGATCGATTGGATCAATGAACTGGACGAATACTTTGAATATGAGGATATAAGGGACCCAGATAGGGTTAAGTTTGCAAAGGCCAAACTAAAAGGCCATGCCAAAATCTGGTGGCAAGAGATTCAACTGGAAAGACTTAGAAGAGGAAAGGAGAAGATCACAAGATGGGATCGCATGGTGGACAAATTGAAGAAGCAGTTCATTCCTGTGGACTACGAGCTTGATCTGTTTAAGAAGATGCATGGGTTAAAGCAAGCAGGAAGATCAGTCCAAGAATATACAGAGGAGTTTTATCGACTCCTGATTAGAGCGGGGCATGCAGAAGCAAATAAGGAGAAGGTTGCTCGTTATATAAGTGGGTTACGACCTAGCATCCAGGAAGAACTAAGTCTGGTAAGAATGACCAGCGTTGAAGAAGCATACTAGTTTGCCCTACGAGTTGAAGAGAAGCTGAGTAAAAGGTTTGAAGGAAGACAAAGAGGGTGCGGTCAAGGAGGAAGGGGAAGCGGTAGATCATCTGGAGGCCGCAATGAAACTCAAAAGAAAAATGAAGATGAGGGTACTAGCAGGAACCAGAGGAATGAGGGTTTCAACCGCTCCCGTGATCAAGACTTTGGAAATCAAAGAGGAAGAGGTAGAGGACGTGGGCAAGGAAGAGGAGGCTTTCGTGGTACCTGTTTCCATTGCAATGAAGAAGGTCATCATGCCTTTGAATGCCCTCAACGACAAGGAAGGACAGATAGGAGAGCTGAGGGCCAAGCTAGGGTTGCTCATGTGGATGAAGATGCACAATCATCACATTCAGAGGATGCAGAAAGAGGAGAGACCTTAGTAAATGAAAGAGTCCTACTAAGTGGTGAAAATGAACCAGGGCAACGGAGGAGTTTGTTCCGTACCAGATGCAAGTGTGAGGATAAATGTTGTGATGTGATCATTGATGGTGGTAGCACTGATAACCTGGTATCAGAAGAGATGGTCTCTAAGCTGAAGCTCAAGAGGGAGAAACATCCCCAGCCCTATCGGATTTCTTGGGTAAAAGATGATCATAAGGTCCTGGTAAGTGAACAATGTTTAGTAAAATTCAAAATTGGGAGTTACCATGATGAAGTTCTCTGTGATGTTATTTCAATGGATGTTTGCCATCTATTGTTGGGTAGACCATGGCAGTTTGATAGACATGCAATACATGATGGACATGCAAACACATACTCTCTGACAAAGGATGGAGTTCGCCACAAATTGAAGCCCATGAAAAAGGAAGGTGAAAAGGTATGTAGCAGTGCTAGGATTTGTCTTGTTGATGGAAGGAAGTTTTTAGATGGCATGAAACATCAGCGTATGTGCTATGCTTTGATTCCTAGGAAAGATAAAGAAGGTAGTAGTGAAATACCATTTGAAGTTTCAGATTTACTAGGGGAATTTGGAGATATTATCTCTGATAATGTTCCAGATGGATTGCCACCAGTAAGGCAAATTAGTCATCAGATAGATCTGATTCCAGGAGCTAGTTTGCCTAACAAGGCTGCTCACAGGATGACTCCTACTGAAACAGAGGAGCTAAATAGACAGGTTCAGGAGCTGTTGAGGAAGGGCTTGATTTGAGAGAGCCTGAGTCCATGTGCAGTACCTGCAGTACTTGCACCAAAGAAGGATGGAGAGTGGAGGATGTGTACAGATTCTCGAGCTATAAATAGGATAACCATCAAGTACCGGTTTCCTTTACCAAGGATGGATGATCTTATGGACTGCTTGAGTGGAGCTCAGTACTTCACAAAGATAGACCTGAAGAGTGGCTATCATCAGATACGGATTTGAGAAGGAGATGAGTGGAAAACAGCCTTCAAGACCAAGGAGGGTCTTTATGAGTGGTTAGTCATGCCCTTTGGATTAACAAACGCCCCAAGCACCTTCATGCGGCTCATGAATGAGGTACTTAAGAAGTTCTTGGGAAAATTTGTTATTGTCTATTTGGATGATATTTTAATTTTCAGCAAGACTTTGGAAGAACATTTACTGCATATTCATAGTGTCCTTGAGAGGCTAAGGGAAGAAAAATTGTTAATTAATCTAAAGAAGTGTGTCTTTGCAAAAAGGGAGTTAGTCTATTTGGGATTTGTTATATCACCTGAAGGTCTCAAAATGGATCCAGAGAAGGTAAAAGCCATCTTGGAATGGCCTACTCCAAGGTCTGCTACTGAGGTAAGATCATTTCATGGTCTGGTTAGTTTTTACAGGAAGTTTATTAAGAATTTCAGTGGCATATGTGCACCCCTAACTGATACAATAAGAGGGGATAGAAAAGAGTTCAAATGGACTGCAGCAGCTGCGAGAAGTTTTGAATTGCTGAAGAAGAAGGTGACTGAACAGCCTGTGTTGGCACTTCCAGATTTTAGAAAAGTATTCCAGGTGGATTGTGATGCTAGTGGCAGCGCTATTGGGGCTGTATTAAGCCAAGAAGGTAAGCCTATTGCATTTTTTAGTGAAAAATTAAATGATGCAAAGAAGAAGTATTCTGTTTATGATCAAGAGTTCTATGCGATAGTTCAGGCCTTAAAAAAATGGAGGCATTATTTATTGCCAAAGGAATTTGTTTTGTATACTGATCATCAGGCATTACAGTACCTAAATAGCCAAGGTAAATTGAATCAGAGGCATATGAAGTGGGTAGAATTCTTGCAGAGTTATACATTTGTGTTGAAGCATAGAAGTGGAAAATCTAACAGGGTTGCAGATGCATTAAGTAGGAGACAGCTGTTGCTTACAACAATGCAGGTTGAAGTAGTTGGGTTTGATGAACTCAAGAATTTGTACCCTGAGGATCCTAATTTTGCTGAAGCATGGAAAGCTTGTAAAGAACCTGTTGCTGTAGATAGAACCAAGTGGTTAGACTATTTGATTCAGGATGGCATGTTGTTCAAAGGTAGTCAATTGTGCATTCCAAGGAGTTCCATGAGGGAAAATCTGATTAAGGAGAAACACAGTGGAGGGATGGCAGGACATTTTGGTCGGGATAAGACCATTTCCATTCTTAGAGAACATTATTTTTGGCCTCAAATTACACAGGATGTGAAGAATTTTGTACAGAGTTGCCAAGTTTGTCAAGTTGCCAAGGGGTTTAGTCAAAATACTGGCCTATATCAGCCATTGCCTATTCCATCAAGGCCATGGGAGGACATAAGTATGGATTTTGTTCTTGGATTGCCAAGGACACAAAAGGGTAATGACTCAGTATTCGTGGTGGTTGATAGGTTCTCCAAAATGGCACATTTCATTCCATGTCACAAAACTCATGATGCTGTCCATATTGCAGACTTGTTTTTCAAAGAGGTGGTAAGACTACATGGTCTTCCAAGGAGTATAGTTTTTGACTGAGATACTAAATTTGTGGGGTATTTTTGGAAGACATTGTGGAAGAAGTTGAGAACAGACTTGAAATTCAGTTCCACGCATCACCCACAGACTGATGGCCAAACAGAAGTGGTAAATAGAAGTTTGGGCAATTTGCTGAGATGTTTAGTTGGGGATAAGCCCAAGGGATGGGATTTGATTCTACCACAGGCAGAGTTTGCTTATAATAACTCTATAAATAGGAGTACTGGAAAATCACCATTTCAAATTGTATATGGGAATAGCCCAAGGACTGCACCAGAATTGAGGAAGATAGAACAAGGGGAGAGAACAAGTGTTGAAGCTGAGGATTTTGCTGAACACATCAAGCATCTACATGAGGAGGTCCAAGCACACATTATCAAGATGAATCAAGAGTATAAAGCTAGGGCTGATCAAAGGAGAAGACATAAGGAATTCCAAGTAGGGGATCTTGTCATGGTGCACTTACGAAAAGAAAGATTTCCAGTTGGTACTTACAACAAGCTGAAAATGAAGAAATTTGGTCCCTGCAAAATTTTGAAGAAACATAACTCAAGAAATGCATATGAGGTTGAGCTGCCAGATGGTATTCACATTTCTCCCATCGTCAACATTGCAGATTTGATAGAGTATCATGATGATGGTACTAATGAGGAGCTAGTTTTAGAGCCATGTCCAATTCCTGCTTCTAAGAAGGAGGAGATAGAAGACATTCTAGATCATCGTGTGGGTAGAAGTACCAGAAACAGGCAGTATGAAGAATATTTGGTCAAATGGAAAGGACGACCAATCGAAGACTCAACTTGGATTTCAGCAGCTGAGGTTTCTCATTTGGGATTTCCTCTACCATCCATAAAGTGACAGGGTCACTTTTCAATCTACCCTGGGTGTCTGATGCAGGAGCATCCAGAGGTATAAGGGCAATCCTGTGTCACCAAAAAAAAATGTACTTAGACTTAGTTTCTATTTGATGTCTTTGCATTTTTGGATACCCATTTGGCTCAAATAAAGGTTCCAACTCTCATAGTTCAACTATCAGTGCATTTAAAAATCCCAAAAAAATAGGAGCATGCAATTTGACCATCATTCTGGTGACCTAGAAGGTGTGACTTGGCCAGATGAATGTAATCGAGATTTAGAGCATTCCAGAAAAAGAATCAGGTCAAAAGGCCCCACAGTTTGAAAGTTATTGCAATTTTTCGAGTTTTGGAGACCCCCTAAGAATGCTTCAAAGTTAGGTTTGGGGCATTAAATGACCTCAAAAAGGGTCAAAAAATGGGGGACGAGCAAAGCTTGTCCATAGGGCTATAGAGCGCTTTGAGATCTTTCCGAAAATGTAAACGGTTCGTCAATCGGAGTTATGGTTCAAAAGTTATGCCTCCCAAAAGTTCGGCTACCGTTTCTGGATTCTTCTAGAATTGCACCGACTTCTAACGCAGCTTTCAGAACCTTCTATTTTGTCGGTGGATGCCTACTAGCACTTTCTAGAATGTACTCCTAGTCCTTAACCCTCCGGGGTCTATTTAAGGAGATTGCTGGCATTGTAAAAGGCAGTTCGGATTGGAGCTTGAGAGGAGGTGCTAAAAGGAGAAATATTCTCCAGATTTATGCTATTGTAAGCCCGCAGGGCATGTTTTGAGTTTATTTTCTCTGCACTATTTGTACTAGCTTATTTTCTCAGTTAATATAATTTCCCCTTTCTATTGTGTCTATTCTAGTTGTTGGGTTGTGTCCCCATCAAGTGGTCAAAGGATTCTTTGTATGGGATATCACTGATGATGACATATGCAAAGGGTTGTTTGATAAAGATTTGATTTTGGGTGTTGGATAAGTTAGATAGCTAGATTTAAGAATAAAATACTGGGTATAAGTGAGGATTGGGAGGATTGAGACCAATGACTTCCCACATGAATGCTGATCGAGAGAGCTCAAAAATTCTTTATGGCATGTTGAACACTAGAAAACTTATATTCATGGCACCAACTTGTTCACCTTGTATCCTTGGGAGCTGCTTAGCTTTTGATTTTTCATTTTCTAATGGCACCTTTTGTTTTTCACCAAGAGACCTATTCTTGTCATTTTTTTCTTTGCATTTGGAAGATGGAATTGACCCCCCAAAATATGCCAATGTGTTCCCTTTAGGAGAGATTACTTCTTGATGATCATCAATTTTAATGCCTTCATATATTTCAAAGTCTATTGTGAGAGCACCATCATTGTCAAATTGATCCAAGATCAGTGGTCTACATTGGTCCCAATCCAATAGTTCAGTATAACTAGAGGGAATGTTATCATTAGTGTTGAATGGACTTTGATTAAAGATAGATATATGGGTATTTGATTGAGTGGTATCATTAGGGTCATGCTTAGAAGTTGGAGGACTGTTGGTTTTAGGAGGGGTATCCTCAGATGCCTTTTCATCATTGAAAACATCCATAGTCTTACACATAGGTATCATGGTACTCAGAGGACTTATTCACAATGGTTTGAATCCAAGCCCCAAACTATGAGGTCATCCTTTTGTAGTAATAGGTTCAATTATTCCTTGTTTTTGATATCCAAGACTACTATAGCCATCATAGCCTTATCTCAACATGATAGTAAACCCAAGTTCATACTTGATAGGAGATATAAAGGTGGGTTTTTGTTCTTCTTTTTCTTTCTGAATACATATAGATGTATTCTCATTAATAGAAGTGGCATATTGCTTATTGATCTCAAAGTGTTGGTCTTGCAACAGATGTGATTTACCATAAGATTAGGGAGAAAGTGGTGACTCCCTAATGTAGGATACTTGAGACATAAATTATTCTCCACACCTATTGTCTTCAATCTTTAGCACTTCCTTGGCCTTACCGAGGAGTATATCAACATCCACATACTTAGAGGAATTTGTGGGTTATGCTTCATTGTTTGTTGGGACTTGGTATGTAGTAACATCTCTTAGACTTGCACAAAACTAGAAATGATATGGATCACTAGGGATGGTAACCTCCACATTATTCTAGCAAAAATTTAGACATTGATGATATGTAGAGGGCACTGCTTTCATAGCATGAAGCCAAGGGAATTCTAGTATCATGTTGCAATTCATTTCAATATCTAGGACATGGAATAATGTGTCTTTAGTAGCTAGACCAATCCTTATGGGTAATATGATAACACCCTTGGAGAAGCATTCACCATCATCATATGCTTTTATTGTGATTCTTCAAGAGGGATCCACATCATCTTCAGAATAACCCAGACCTCTAACTACTTTAAGTGTATAGATATTCAACCCTACTCCTCCATCTATCAAGACACATCTGACTTTAACATTGTGGACAAAGACTTCAAGGTGAAGGGTATCATTATGGTTTGGTCTATCTTTAGGAATCTCCCAAGGGGAAAAGGTAATATGTTGTGATGTAGATAGGTTCCCTACCATGGCTTAGAACTGGACAACATTGATGTTATCTAGGACTACTGACTCTTTAAGGGCTTGATCCAAGATCTTCTAATGTTGGGGAGACACACGTAGTAGGTCCAAGATGGATATTTGTGTAGGGGTCTTGCCAAGTTATTCAAAAAGGCTATAATCAAATGGAGTAGGAGCAACAAGTCTACTAGGGGGTGTAGGTCTATTAGAAGTAGTAGGTCTAGATGGGGCCTTAGGCAAAGTGATCTTGGTATGATGTGTAGTGGTAGTGTAATGAGGGTTTTTAGCCTTTAAGGTGAATGTGGATATGCAAGAATCTAACTCATTAAAATAGTTGAAAGTGTAGTCATATCCAGTGCACATGTAATTCACATTAACTTGTGAGTTTGAGTTTGAACTGGAGGGTTTCTCTTTTTCATGATTACCTAAAGGATCTTTGAAGATAGTATGATCAAATTTGGATGCTAGCAGTGATGGATCAACTATGATTACACCATCATCAATAAGATCTTGTATTGCATGCTTTAGTTGGAAACATGATGAGGTTTTATGTCCTTTACTACGATGGTAATCACATAATTTATTGTCATCCCACCAAGAAGCTTTAGTCAGTGGCTCATCTTTGATTGGGGTAACTACAGGAAGTTATTACTGAGTAATTGTTGTAGTGCAGTCTAAAGAGGTATCCCCAATGGTGTGAATTTTCTATCTTTTGTTATAGGATGTCTTTGAAGTCCATCTTGTGTGGAAGTTTTAGTTTTCTGTTGTGGAGGTGGTGTTTGATTGGGAGTTTGTGAATTTTTAGGGTTGGCATCTTTCAAAGTCAATTGAGGTTATGTCATGTTAATCATACATGCATCCACAATGCCATCATTAGTCACATTCTTATTTTTGGAGAAATTTTTTTCCTTGTCATTAGACAAGTTGGTCTTTGTGTTTTCCTTGTTTGTCTTAAGGATTCCCTTATGGATAAGAGCATCTTCAATACTAGCCCCTTTTTTCATCAATTTAAAAATGGTGCTTGGACTTTTGATTTTGAGTTCATAAATTAATTCAGGGACTAAGTTTTCAATGCACAATTTAACTTGTTGTTATTTAGGGATTTCTGGGGAGCATTGACTAACTAAGCTTCTCCAACGAAGTAGGAATGTGATAAATGGTTCTCCCATCTTTTGTTTGGTTGAACAAAAATTGGAAAGTGTTACCTCATTCGTAATTTTAAAGGAAAAGTAGGAGATAAACTTGTCTGCTAGCTCTAAACAAGATTTGATAGTGCTAGGAAGTTTGGGGTACCATTCAAGTGCGGGCCCACCTACAGAATGGGGGAACAATCTCATGAGGTAAGTGGGCTCATCACTGAGTTCGGTACAAGAGGCACAAAATTCTTAGATGTGATCAACAAGGTTTCCTTTTCCTTGATATTTTTCAAACCTTGTAGCCTCAAAGTGTTTTGGGAATGGAGGCATATGCAAAATTTTGTCAAATGGATTAGGACGTAGATCCCTTTCTATATATAGAGCCTATTTCTTTTGGACTCCTAATGCCTCAATTTTTTTGGAAAGTTGTTTGAATTGTTGTAATAGTTCTTCATTAGGGTTTTTCATGATAGCTTTCTCTTCAAGTCTTTTGTACCTATAAGTAGATCATTTGCTGTGGTGGGAGCTATGTCTACTTAGTTCTAACATTTCTATGTCTAATGAGTCTAGTGATGTGTCACTAAGTGGTGGAGGTATGTTAGTACCTCAAAGACAAAAGTGTCCCTATTATGACACATGTTGGTGTACTTGTTGTGGTATTTGAGGTGGCACTTGTTGTTGTATTGAATACAATTGATGTACCATGTGTTGTTGTTGTGCCATTTGTTGTGGTTGCTATTGGGATACCTCTATTGGTTGTATGTGAGACCATGTATGTGATTGTTGTTGTAGAGGTATATATTGAGGTTGTTGTGGCACATGTTGTTGTAAAAAATGTTGCTAGTATGCAATTTGTTGCTCAAGGTGTCTTTGGTATTCCAACTATTGTTTGAGTTGCTCTTGTTGTTTAGCAAACATGGCTTGTTGTTGTTGGAATTGTTGTTGATACATTGCATGAAAGTCAAGTGGGTTTACATGGGATTGTGTGTTAGAGACATTGGATCCTTGAACCACTTGAGGTTGTTATCATTGTGGTTGATGTTGTTGTTGATATGTCAAATGTGTGTTGGAACATTAAGTCCTTGGACTATTGCAGGTTGATATTGTTAGGGTAATTGGTTATGTCCTTGGGGATTGATCACCATGTTGGTATTGTTGCTTTGGCACCTTGTGTGTTAGAAGTTTCTACTTGGGACATCATATTGACTTGAAAATGAGGTGCATTTCTTTTGGGAATAGATGTAATATCAATAAGAATTTTCCTTTGTGAATCAATAGGGATTGTTGTAGTTAATGTTTCACATGGTGTACTTATGCGAGGCTCCATAACATTTGACATCATAACACTTGGTGGAGTTAGGAGCAAAGGTGCACTTTGTTGATTTTCCTCCAAAGGAGGTATGTTTGGCATCCCTAGAGCAAAAGTCCCTTTAGGCACATCTTGTTGTTGCACCATGTGATTGAGATCAAGTCTTAAAGTCCTCTTGGGATACTTAGGAAGAGTCTTATTTCCCTTCATTGGTTGTGGTTCATCAAACAAGGGATCAATGTTGATGTGTTCAAATGTACTTTGGAGGATTTCAATGGTTGATTCTTGATGGGACCTTATAGGCACCATTATTGTGTTCAAAAATTACAAAGGTTGTTTTCCCTTAACTAAGTCCAAAATGATCATGTGCTGTATGTTTTCAATTGTTGTGTTGGTTTGATGTTTGGACTTAGGTCCCTCCAAGTTTGGCTTAAATTTGAAAATTTCTTGGGCTGCCAAAAGTTTGAAATTCTTGTGGAAATTTTTTTCTTGACATGCCCTAGCCATTTCTTCATCAGTGATTCCATAGTCAGTGTCAGAGTCATCACTTAGGTGTACAATAACTTGTTGTGTGTTTGACATATTATAGTTGAAGGTACTAGTGTTGGGTTTACTGTATTCAAAGGAGTGCATTTGTTCATTCTCGAGTGTGGTTGGTACACTTCCACCTCAAGGTGGTATTAGCATGAATATAGGTTCAAAGTTAAGACTCCATTAAACCATCCCATGTGTAAGGGAAGTGTTTGAAGGAAACCTCATGGTAGGTGCATTTTTTAGGGTTTATTGCATCATCTCTTGTTTATGGTGATCTTGTAGATACATGTTTAAGGGGTCTGCAAGTAAAGGCTGTGATGCCTCAATTTGGTTTTCATCAAAGGTTTTTTGGGTTTTCTTGCCCTTCTTTTGTCTTAGATGAGGTTTTGGTTTGTTGGTGCCTTAGAAAATAAAGGGTGGCAAAGTTCTTTGGGTCTCTGAGCTGATTGTGTCCTAGTGAGTGCTGGCATGATACCTAAGGATGTAGATGAAGTGGAGGAAAACCTAAATGGACTCCCTACCTCCCAAGTGCACACCTAAACTAACAACTACACTCAAATAGTACCAAGTGCACCCTTGGTGGACTTGGGGCCCTGAAGGTAAGCAACTGGTAAGTAGGAGGTATGTAATGGGTAAACAGAGGTATTAGGGTGCCTAAAATGTAAAATGTGAATGATTTGAGTTATTTTGAGTGTTTTCTAAGGTTTTGGGATGCTATGAAGGCTATGAAAGTGAAAATTAGGGTTCTAGAACCTAGAATGAAGTCTCTAATTACTAAGTGCACTCTGAAAATCTCAAGTGTGCACTAAAACTACCAACTATGCATAGAAGTGTCTAGTTGGTAAAACAAGGGTGCAATTTGTAAAATAGGGTAAAACTTGATAATTAGGATGTGGGAATGCAAGATATGAGTGTTTTTTGGATTTTTAGCTATTTAAGGATGTTATGTAGCCTAGGAAAATTCCAAATGAAGTAGGGTTTTGGTATGCAAAGTGAACATGTCTTAGGGAAAGTATGCAAATGAAAATGCAAAGTGATGTTTTGGAGGTATGCAAAATGAAGGTTAGGGTTTGACCTTGGACTTGGTAATGATGCTAGAAATTGATTTATTCAAGGTGGAATATGAAAGGGATGGTGTTATAGGGTTGATAATGACTTTTGGGATATCCAAAATGAGTATAAGTGATCAAGAAGACAATTTGGTTGATAGACAATTTAATAGGGTTTGATAGTGGATATGATGGTAAGGTTTTGAACCATGAAAGATGAGGGGGATATACCACTAGGGTAAGTCAAAATGACATTTAGGGACACTAGGAATAATATTATGCTAATGATAAATGTATATGCAAGGTTTTGAACTTAGGTTAAATCTTTAGAAAGTATTTTGTCTAGGAGTTTAACCTTGTGATAATGGACTTTGAATCTTGACCAAAAAGTGATAAAAGACAAAAAGATCAAATTTATAAAGAAAAAAAGGTCAAATTTATCAAGACATAGATAGAATTTGACCAAAGAAAATGATAAGAAAAGATAAAAAGACTAGTCAAGATCCATCATCCATCAACACTAGGAGATACTCTAGGACTCATACTTTGTTCAGATTTTTGACTAAGTTTAAAGGTTTTGGGGTTCAAAATGATGTTTAGGGGATTCAAAATGGTGGTTATGTTGATAAAATATGCAATATGGACATGTCCTAAGATGAAAAATGAGGTTTTGGGTGCTAGATGTCATTTTGGATCATATGCAAATTGAGGACCTATAGAGGCTTCTAAATGCAATTTTAGGGTCCCAAAATGCAGTTTGGAAGCCCAAAATGGTCATAAAGGTGCCCAAATATGCTCTAATAGCACAAAGTGCACTCCAATAGTACCAAATATACCTATGGTGTAGTTGGGTCTAGTTTGGGCATAGTTGGTAGTTTCATGGTGTAGTTGGGAGACTATGTTGGATGTTTGCTGATTCTAAGTTGTGTAAATGTATAGTTATTCTACTAGAGAGCCAAGATGTTGGGGTTGATGTTATTACTATATTGGAGATGAAAAATGGATGTTATAAAATAAGGAATGATGTCCTAAGTAAAGAAAATTAAGGGTAGGAGATGCAAAATGCAAATTAGGGCATGCTGAGACAGGGGGGCTATCTAGGTACCTAAGGACATTGTTGAAGTCTCAAAATTTTGTCTGCAAGCCCAAACTAGGTTCTTAGAATAAAAAGTGTAATAAAATAGTACCAAATATGCCTATGGAGTAGTTGAGGCTAGTTTGGGTGTATTTGGTAATTTTAGAGTGTAGTTGGGAAGCTGGGTTGAAACTAAGGCAATTTTAGGTGCTATGGTTTCCAGATTAATGTCGTAGTGAGCTAGATAGTAGAGGACAATGCTAAGACTAGAATGAAGGTTCAAAATGATGTGTATGACACCTAGAATGATGTTTAAAGTGTTTAATATGAGGATTGGGTATGCAAATATGCAAGATGGACAATGCAAAGTGCAAATTTGGGGGTTGAAATGCAAAGAATTTAGGCTAAACCCTAATGAATGCAATATGAAAGATGAGGAATAGTAAGTGAGGAATTAAAGATGTAAGAAAAAGCCTATATGATGCAAGTATGAGGCTAAAAATAAGGTTAATGCAAGTGAGTTATATGCAAGGATGAGATCTATGTTATGCCAAGCACATTTAGGATCACAAATGGCCATGTTTTCCAAGTCTTGAATGTATTGGACCAAAGTTTGCAAAGTTTTGATGAAGGTTGTAATCTTTTGACAATGTGTAATGTTATGAAAAGGTTCAAGGTGTAAATTTGATAGTTGGTTTTTATCTTGATCAATGTTTTACACACAAGCAAGACACATTAAGACAAGAATAGTTGTTGTTAAAAGTGAACAAGCACACCACAACCTAGGCTTTAGGATTGTATCCACTAAATTCCTACTTGAACTAAAGTTTAGCTATGCTTATCTAGAGTAAATAACTAAGGACCTTGGTACCACAGGCTCCCCCTTACAACACACTCACTTCTCAGAGCTACCAAGATCCACTTCCGAAGGGGCATGACTTCCCAAGGGACTGTTGTCTCTACTAAGGACTGCGAGAATGTAGGATGTCTTCACAAGAATGGGTGACCCCTTGTGATAGTGGATATAAAGGATTTTGGCCACTAAAAAAATGTTTTTAGTAAGGGCATTCCATTTGGAAAGTGAATGATAAACTTCCACAAAAAGTCTTCCAACCTTGAGAACTAGGGTTTGATGCACCACAAGAGTACTAGAGGAGAGCTATCACTCAACAATACCACTGACATGACTTTCACTATAATTGAGTTTTATATAGTATCTAGAATTTTGACCTAGCTTTTGGCCCATTATTGCTTTGAAGTTGTCCCCTGGCATACCCAATATCAAATATCTTGGTCCAAGGTAGGCTTCATTATAGAAGTTACATAGATTTCTCTTACACCCAAGATCCACGAATGGAGAGGGGAGAGGATACATCCATGCCACTCCTAGAGATTTAAACATCATAGACATGCCAAGAAGAAAAGAAAAAGTTCATTTAAAGAACTAAACAAAGTTTTATTTAACCTAAGAAATCCACACACATGGTTTTGACAAACACATAGGTTCTTCAACAACGTCCTGCAAACATGCATTAGTAGTTTGTTATGATCACATCTTCATCCAGTGATCACCACATGTTGAAAATAGACCATTAGTAACACAAAAACATCTACCCCACTCCTAGAAAGAGATAGAAGTCCTAGATGTAGATTTTGATTAAAACATGTGCTTTCTATAAACTAAGTGTGCTTTGATATAGCAGACTGTGCCCCAGAAGGCCAGAATGACTCAGAATGCACCCAAGTGTGCTTAGACAATACTAATTTTTCCCATGGTGCACATGGGGCTCAAAAGGGCACAATTAGTGGTTTTTGGGTGTAGTTGGGAGGTTAGTGGCAAGTTGTGGGGAAATGGTGCCTAAACAAGACCCAAAAACTAAAATTTTTGAAACCTATACACCCAAGTGCACCTAGATAGTGCAAACTATACCCATGGTGTAGTTGGGGCTCAAAAGGGTGTAGTTGGTAGTTTCTGGGTATAGTTGGTAAGTTAGGAACAACAAAAAGGGGTTATGGTGTCTCCTAGGCCCCTAAATCTACCTCCTAGGGGTCCCAAGTGTGCCCTAATAAAGTAGAGTGCACCTTAGGACAACAAGCTAATAAAATGCATAGAATGAAAACATATAACCATATTACTGGATCCCTTATTTAATCTAGGTGTGATAAGGAAGTGCAGATAGTCATTATACCCTTCCAAGTGAGCTCCAAGAAAAACCAAGTTAGATAAGCATGTTCACATTAGGATAACCAAATGTAGGACCAAAAACTAGGCTAATGTCTAACATACTATGAGAAAATCACAAACTCAATAATCATATATTAACACCCTCTGGTCTACCATGAAAGCCAAATGAATCAAAAGAAAGCAACACAATGTTAAAAATCCCTCTTTCACTTGTAGCTCCCATGTCCTTCTTTATTCTCCATGTGATGTAGCTCCAAATTTCCTATAATGCACACAATTATGAAGAAAAATCCTATAGTTATGATAATGCTATGAGAATACTTGAAGATGTTATTTGAATACGAGAGCAAGAGTGAAAAAAAATGAGGAAACTAGGGACTTAAGAACTCAAGAATTAGGACCCAAAATGAGAGAAAGAATGTTTATTTTATAGTCAACATGGAGGATGAGAGCATTGGAATTGTCACCTTGGATATGCAACATGGAAAGAGATTCCTTGGAGAATCCATGATACATATAACACAAGATGCCAAATGTAGGATTGTATGATGCTTGGAAGTCAAACTTGGCTAAAGATGGAAGAGAATCTATGACACATCATATGAGACCTCAAACCCACTTAAAGCCAAGAATCTATGACAATGGAAGCCAAATATGGATGTGCATAAGGGAATAAGAATATTGTATTATGGCATACCTTAGCCAAGTGTCAAAGGAGAATCCATGAAGTGTTACACCCATGTTTCATGATGATGTCAATATTTTGTGGAATATTTGAACTAAAAATCCATTATCCCACACAAATAGAAGTTAGTAGAATGAAATTAATGGTGGAAAATCTGACTTAGGAAATTGAGAATTTTCATGTTTTGTGAATGATGAACCAATTTATTAATAAAATACCAATTAATTGAGAAGGTTAGTTAAGAAGAATAATTAGTGGAATTACATATGATTAAATTATGGGTTATTTAATCCCACAAAGAGAGTTAGTAGGTGATTGGCCAATTTGATTAAATAAGTGCGACAATATTCTTTGATGAAATGTGATAGTAATGGGAATTGACTGGCATGATGACACGTAGACCAAAGCCATGGTCAAATTGATTGATTGATCAAAATTCATAACATGCCAAGGACACATGACATGAATTAAAGATACGTAACATTTAACTGATATCATAAATGCTATAGGATCGAGATTGATTGGTAAGGTTGATCATAATAACATCGACAAATATTGTCACTATTATTAAATGGTTGACAATTTTATGATCCAACACTGAGAGACTCAACAATGTCAAAGATCAGATGATATAAATGATAGTTTGATCTAGCATTGAAAGCCATGATAGTACTAAGGTTAGATTGATAAGATTTGATAGATTGATAGGTTTCCAAGGCACTAAAAGCCACAAAAATTCCTAGGATTGGACAAATGATGATTGATTTGGGATGTTTGACACATTTTGGGTTGATTAGGACTTATTTCAAGTGATTCTGGGTTGATTTAGGGTGATTTTGAGTTGATATGAAATGGTCTTGAGTTGATTTGAAATGGTTCTAGAATGATGTGAAATTGATGTGAAAGAGGATATGAATGATAATAGACACTATTGAGATACAATCAGGTTGGCCAAAAGATCAGAATTAGTGGAATGAGAAAATGGGATGAATTAGTATGAAGAAGTGATGTTGATTCTGGGGCTTGAGAGTATTTTAAAGGGTTACCACTCAAGATAGTGACTGAATAATGAAAATGATAGCTCAATTTGTTCACAACAAAGATAAAAATCCAGTGTAACTAACAGTTCATAAATCAGAGTTGAAATGCAAAAGTTATGGCCTCCAGAGTGCAACATAGAGGCTCTAAGAGCAATTCTGGGCATCCTACTACCCCAAGTGCACCTAAAATGCACCCAAGTGTGCTATGACAATACCAAGTGTGTCCATGGTGCACTTGGGAAGCCCAAGTGCACTCTAAATGTGCAAATTGTGCCCTAGAAGGCTCTGAGGGCTAGAATCAGCTCCACTAGACTCAAAATGACCTGAAACTTTTTATGAGTGTCCAAAATGATAAAAAGAGGTCATAACATGGGTAAAATTAGTAAAAAATGGTCACATTTGGTTAAAATTGGTCAAACATAGATCAAACTAAGGCTAGACTAGGCAAAAAGCCCTAGAAGGTTGATAGATAGTGTAGGATGATGCAGGAATGTAGGAATGCAAGATGAAGATGATTTGTTGTATTAGAACACATGATCATGGTGGTCAATGAAGATATGAATGAAAGAAGACCTAAGAGATGAGATGAGGACTAGTTAGAATGAAGTGAAAACTTTTTCTTTCAAAAGGTGTGCTATATGTCAAGTAGAGCTTCATTTTGATCAAACCATAGATGCGAATGATTTTTGAGCATCTATAGATACCTGAGCTAGTCCCTCTATATGCACAAGCTCTAATCTCTCAATTTTCTTTTCCTTCCCAATCTTCACAAAACTCACTCTCTTTTGTTTTCCATACACAACTTTCATAGAAATCCATATTAACACATTTCAAACCTGGTAAAAATTTCTTTCAATGAAGTACTTTCATACCTTTCTCACTCATGTGCCATAGCATTGTACTAGAATCTATAGTAACTATTTGCTCTCCCTACTCAACTGCATAAAATGTTCCTGAACATTCATTTTTCTTTGAAACAATCAAAGTAGAAGGAACAATATGACCTGTAAAAAGATATGTAGTAATATATTAATAGTAATAGTTAGTTTCCAAGGTGCCTTTAGGTAAAATTAGAAGAAAGTAATTCACTACAATTTGAATTGCTATAGAAGTTTGAACATAAATTCCATCATCAACCATATATAGCAATATCAACTTAGTTGTAAGATATGTTTTATTGGAGGAAAGAATCAAATTTTCAAATCTAACCAAGCTTTAAAATGGTGCAATAACTCCTCCATAATACATGAGAACCTATTACACTTAATTGTTACTACAAATTTAAATAATGCAAATCGATTATTATTTTGATGTTGACTAAAAGTAACTATCAAGTTCTTGGAAGAGAGTAAACTGTTGCCTATGATATGCTATAAACAATAGCCATCACCATTTGAATTATAGACTATAGTAGGTGATATCCATATTCTCCAACACCACTAGTAGATCTATTACCACTAAAGTGGTGATAGTTGGCAATGCCTCCTCAACCTAGCCCCTCCAATAGTAAATTGTCCTTTCATAGCCATTACCAATCTTGATAATGGAATATTCCATCTCAACACTTTGGAAAAGTAGTGATCATTCCAATAGTTGGCAGACTGACTGCTCCTTATTCTCTTTTTTCTAGTTTATTCAAGATTGGTTGTTAAAAAAGATCATTTTGTATATGCTGTCTAAGCAGGGAAAATGATAAGACCATTTTAAAATTGTGTTGTATTAATTGTAATTATTCAATTTAACATTTTTAAGCAAACACAATTTAGGTTGCTTTCTACCAAAATGGTACTTTACGTATCTAGATCTTCATGTTAGTGTATATATGCATAACTGAGTGAGTTTTAATGTTTATGGGTGATGTGATTGACTGAGGACTAAAACACAAATGGATTGGGTTCTGAGGTTGAACGCCATGAGGAGTAAAACATCAAAGTAGATAGTAAAATCTTTTATATCCATAAATGGACTGCATAACTAAAATATTCCACAATCACTTGTAAAGTGGATAACTACTTGTGAGAGGTTTCTTTGGTTAGGAAAATGGAAGTTTGGGTGGTTGAAGAAGATCCATGTTTGTGAGACACACAAGATATAGAGAATTGTCAAGTGTAATGCCTAGAATCTTCCAAAACTTGAGATGGCTAAATCATTCATTTCAATAATTGTCATGTCCAAGCTTCAATGACTAAAGTTGATCTATGCCTAGTACACGCACAAGGAAAAGTTATAGAGTGGGAGGTCCCATGGGCTCCAACAACTAAAGTGTTGATCTACACCAATGCTAGAATGTTCATCCAAGTTATTCTATTTTGATTTGTTTGGTTTCATCATGTTCCAAGAGCTATAGGCTTAGTCACCAGTTTCCCTGAAATATGAAATTCAATTTTCTAGAAACTTACAAAATACTAAAAATATATTTTGATTCACATAAAAATTGCCTTAGTAATATTGAACTAGTACTATTTTCCCTCTCCTGATACCTTCTCTGGGTTTTTCACTGCTGCTTGTGAACTTGGGTCAATGGACCCTTCTCAACAAAAGAATACATAACTCATAGACATATGATAACTATGGTCAAGGAACCATAAAAAATAGTAGCAACACTCCAACACCCCCAATTAGGTAGCAATGGTTTGTAAATCTACCATAAAATACACAAAAATCACAATGCCCCTCAAAAGACAAATAAGGATTTGTAGTTTTGTAGTATCAATAATTGGTTGATTTTTATTCCAGGCATATAGATGACCAATGAAATTAGTATTTAACTAAGGTACTAATGTGGTCTCCTAGAGCCTAGAGGTAGATGTGGATTCTGATGCATTTGGAATCTTTGTGGAAGCTGATAGGATGGGTTTATTGAGTGCTAACTACTACTATATAAATAGTTGTCTAGAACTTAGCTATAGACTAAATCACTACCTAGAACTCTATGATAGACTTAGTAACTTACTTGAACTTAGCTACAAGCTTGGTATTGGCTTTAATCAGCTTGTACAATACCCTTAATAGAGTATTTCATACTTATATGGAACTTCTATAGCAGTCCCTAATGTAGATGGCTCCTTCTATGGAAGTATGATCTTTCAACATGTATGTATATAGAAAAGGAAGCCTTTGAATGTGTAAAGCCCTATTCCAACCTTGGATGGGTCTCACAAAACACCCAAGATTGCCTAGATTTGTATGGCTACAAAATAGACAATTCGTAATAGCTCATATCTCAATCTCAATGAATGAAATAATCCCCTCACATCTAGTTATCATGCTACGTGGAGAATAACCACTCAGATGGTAGGGGAAACAAAATACATTAGATTCATAGGAAGAACACAAGACTCACCAATAGGAGGCCAAGGAGAACAAGATGGCATAGGAGGTTGCCTAGGTCATGTAGGAGTTGGAAAGAAAGATCGAGGATTAGTTCCTATCTTTTTCCTTTTTGGCTGGCTTTTTGTTTTGGCTTTTGTCTATTTCGTTTCTCTTTCCTTTTTTGTTTGGCCTTTATTTATTTGGCTGGGCCTTGTGCTTATTATTAGCCTTTAGACTTGTTACTTTTGTGGCTAGGCTTCTAACACTTATTTTTAGCCTGTTTTGTATCAACTCTCGTGTTTCAAGATCCCTGTAAAACCTATTTATCTAATAAAAAAAAAAATCAGATTAGGGTGGGGGATCTCATTTTAGGTTGGGTTGGTAGTATCATAACTTGGGGGTAGACAATGAGCAGGCAAAAAGAAAGGCAAGCTTCTCCAAACATCTCAATGTTTAATATCTTCAATCATATGAGAGAAGACTTGGGTGATGGGGGAGATGTAGGAGTCTAGGATCAAGTGGGATAAGAGAAATGCCCCCCCCCACCTCATACCACTTGCTCAGAGGAGATACATCATTACTATATAGGGCAAGACCTCTACATCAGCAAAGGCAATTCCCTAGTCTGAAAGTATTAAGGTAACTAAATAGGATTGTGGTAGAACTTACTTCCTTACCCATAGATATATAGGTGAAGTGAAGAGGAAAAGGTACATTTATGTTATTTTCCACTCCTAAATAGATAACTATGGGCAATATAGTTGACAATGAAAATCAACACCTTTCCAACTCAATTTCAAGAGTGAGTTAGATATTGGTAAGCTTGATATATTTGTAGTATAATTTAGATAAAGAAATTATAGAGAGTTAACCACTTCTATATAAATTTTAATTACATAGTTATAAAAAATAAATTAGAATAATATCTAAATAACTTCCCTCCAATGATGCACCTAGCTATCAATTTTCATGAATGGAGTTTGAAAGGACAATGTTAAGAAAAACCTTGAAAATTATCATAGATGTTATTAGAGTGGGTTCCAATTTAGTGACGTGTAAAGTAGTTACATAGTGTTCAAAATTGATAGATCATATGCTTTGGATATTTTTGTTCTATTGTTTAAGTTTACCAATTGTTGGATTTAAAAATATCACCCCACCATTTAATAAAAAATTGCCAAAAACAACCCAAGGGTGTATATTTTTCCATTGTCTTGCACAACATAGTAACCATTATAGATTGTCAATTGCAAAGAAAAATAATTTCTTCAGCATAGGTATGCCTTCAACGTAATAAAATTAGCCATGAGGATGCATGTGCTTCCCATTCAAATTATGTGATGTAAGGGGAAATCTTTCTCTTCACCCTATCTTCTCTTAGGGTCTTGTCTAGGCCTCTTCTTTAGCCTACTAGGGTTCTTCCACCAACCTTACCTCAAAAGGATTCTAATTCCCTCCTTCTCTTGAACTTGCCACATCAATAATGTAATCAACTCAAATACTAGCTTGTCTCATGGTTACCTTCCTGGTTCACCCACACCAAATGATCAAAGATGATCAAAATTGGTTAACAATGGAGAGAGATAGGTTTGTATCAAAGGTATTGGACCCATGTCAAGACTCTTCATCCAAAAATTCAAAGTAATCCTTATTGATTTCAAGAAGTTGCCTTAAACTAGGCCTAATAGGACTACAAGGAATTATTCCTACAAACTCACCTTTTGGCACAAAACTTGGAAAAATGATTAATAAGGTGGAAAAAAAACTTCACATCTAGATACCCATTTGGAAGATCTTTGAGATTCACCTAGTCTCACTTCCCCAACCTGTCTATATAGTGGGATGTTATTTTTAAGCTTAAACTTAAGGGTTTCATCAAAATGCTGACAACACTCACAAGGGTTTGCTCAAATCCTTGTAAAAACACGTCAACATGGATTGTCCTTGGGAACAAGGCTTCTCCACCTTCTCCACCTTCTCTCCATCCACTTGGACTGAAACAACCAATTCATTCAACCCCATCAAATGTTTTTTCCATCTCTATGATCCCTAACCATGCTCACTTGGCTTGCCTAAGGCATCACTACAAAAAGGCCAAACAATATTTATAGGGCCTAAGATATTGTATGAAAATAGTACAAGGATTAATCTCACACATTGCAAGATATTGTATAGATGCCACAATGGAAAGGTGAGTTATGACCCCATCTTCACAAACTGTCTAGTTCAAACCAACAACTTTGCACAAACCAAAGTATTTACAAAAAGGAAATCAAATGGAATCAATGAACTATATAGTCACTCATAAAACTAGATAAAAGAATCTATCAAATTATGAATAAGGTACAATATGAGATTCAATACATCAAGTACCCTCAAGAAGCAAAAAGTTTTGTACTATGGTAAAACAACACAAAAAAATGCTTGGTCATTAGAAAAAATTCTTTCACAATGACATCCAACTTTTTTTATAGGTTGAGGGAGGCCTTATATAGTTCCATTTCCATTTATCCAACCTCTTTGAGGTGGTTATACAACCTTTTTCTCAAAATTGCACTTTTTGCAATAAAAGTTGTCATGACAACTTTTGCAATTTTGCAAAATTGTCATGCTACTTGACAAGTTTTTGTCTAATTGGACCAAGCTTGATAAAATCATTTTAAAACTTGACCAAATGCTTGAATATGTCACTTAGGACATGAAACTACCATTTTATCCTTTCCTTGTCCAATCTAGCCCTCTAATTGTACAAATGTCATGCTTGACAATATTGATAATAATTGCTTATTGCCTAACAACTTTGGACAAACAAGCATCATTGCATGTTTTGAAAGACCTAATTAGAACTCCTAATGGAAAAGTCATACTCTAGGAATCACTAGCCCATTTATTAGACTAGTGGCTTGGCTAAAGCCACTACAAGACAAAACTCAACTAGGAACCCTAGGTTACTAAGTAGCCTTACCTAGGTGCTCCTGCACCATTATGGTAAACTATTCCATTAAGGAATAGAAACATGTACATTCCAAAATTCTAAGAATAATTTTATAGTGCTTTGCAGCTTCAAATTTTCTTAATTGAAAATACTTATGTTCTCCCATGCTAAAAATGGAGAGGAAGATGTATTCTCCAAATCCTTCCTATACATGGTCTCCACTATGAATTCCTCATGGATAACTTACATTACAAAGTGTTGTCTACTCTAGATTCCACAAAATATTCACCATAGAAACCATAGGGAGAGGCTTAACTATAAAACCTAGCCTCTACTTTAGATACCATAGAGATAAGGGTCAATTCTACGATCACTTACCAATACCAATTGCATCTTCATGAAAACAAGTTAATTTCACACTCAAACTAACAAAATAAGAAATAAATTCAAGCTAACCAAGTAAATGAAATAGTTGGAAAAGATACTAACACTTCTAACATAAAATATAGTTTTGAAAAAGGTTTGCACATATAATAACCAAGGTAAAAAATGTAGGGGGGTTTTTTCTTCAACTTGCACATATCAACTAGCAAGATACTTCTAGGTAGGTTATTTGTTTTTCCTTATTAATGCTCTTTCTAAGGAGTCTGTCTAGTTATTATAAATAAACATTCAATATTATTGTGTCTGTGTATCATTGTATTATTGATGAAGATATTTAACACAACAAAGTGCCAAAGGGAATCAATATAGAAAGATTATAGTTCCTTCAGAATAGTGAAAAGTCTCTTAGCATTATTCAATAGTCTAAAAAGAATGTACATATTTTTGTTTCCATTTAGCTTCTTATATGATTTAAAAACATAAACCCATACAATATATTCATTCAGGTTGACTCTAAGTTTACATTTTTTTTTCAAGACTTACCAACACCATCATCCCTTTCTCAATATTATATCTAGAACATTTAAATGCATGAATTTTACTCTATAGTTTTGTGTTGGATTGAGGCTTTATCTATACAATATTTAGCCTAGAAAGTTAAATGATCCTTCTCATTCTAAGCTTAATAATAGGTGTAAGCCATGCTGGTTGAAAAAAAATGTACTTTCATATGTGGGCATTTCATGTTCTTGAAGAAGGGAAGTGCCTACACATAGTTTGATGAAGGTTTGTATAGATAGTATTAAACATTCTTTTCATATAATATTTCCAAACAACTCATCATTTCTTCCATTGGTGCCCATAATCAAAGGATTTTTTTTTTTCAAGATTTGTGGGATGATATATAAAGATGATGAACAAGAAGTTCATGGAATATGTGAAAATAAGTAGGGTGTGAAGATTACTTGAGAGCTTCTCCAACATTTCACTTAGAGTTTTAGAGATATTAGAACTCCAATGCACAATTTCAATCATTGTTCTATTTCTACAATTGAGTAGTTAAGGATAAAAGAGTTGTGACTTGGAAATGAATTAGGGATGACAGTCATTTCCTACAACATCATGTGTATGGACAAAACTAGTGTAATAAATTATGGCCAAATCTCCATGTTACCCTAGCATGATTGATGAAGATGGTCAAAGGGAAATGAATGCTTTGCAAAATAATTCTTATAAAGAAGATAATTTGAGACAAAGCCCTAAATATTTGAGCAAAAAATAATAACATGAAAATAACACTTATAAAAATCTCAAAATGTAAAATGTCTTTAAGGAAAATAACATAAATTCATACCAGGTACATGAAATCTAAGCATGGTAAGGTAAAGGCTTTTATATAATTAGAGCTTTTATTAATGGAAGCTCAATAATTACAAGTGAGCTTCTAGTTTGATCGTGCCCAAATAACTGGTTCCCATGGCTAAACATTTTTTTCCCCAAATTTATGATAAGGTCATTTCCAATAATACCCTTCCAAGGATGTATCTTCTTTTTTGTAATTATCTCATAGGAAGTACGTGTGTGTTACATGCATTGTATCCCACCAATTTTCAACTATGGTATTCAATGTTATATATTTTTAAAATTTCTATAATTTTGTAAATTAACTATATGTTGAAAATAATTATTTTAGACTTGCAATTTGATTTAATTTTAATATTTGAATTAAAATATTTTTAGAAATTATAGTTTTATTATTATTATCGATAAATGACCTAAGCCTTATATATTATATTAATTAAAAAAGATAGAATATAGTATCTCTGTTCAAATAGGCATTGGTAGGAAAGAATGGAGAAGAAAACCTCCAACCTTGCTTGAGACCATAGTCCTTTATTATTACATGTTTGAAAGGGGCATACCTCAGTCTCAAAAAAAAAATTATTATCTTAATTTTTATTTACAAGTGAATTGATATGATTCACATCTCAATGTTTCTGAATCTAGATCATTAAGAAGGACACCTTTGTAATTAAAAGGCATGGGTGAAGATGCCAAAGATATTCTGATCTTCATTTCCTTGTAGACTTATATTAATCACTATTCTAGACAATGAGATAACACCTTCCTTACCTATTGATAAATAATGAAACTCAAATATAATTTTAGTTCCAAAATAATAATAATATCTAATTAGTGTATCCTATTTTGCTGATTGAATTTCCTGACATCTAATATGGGTAGCTTTATGTCACCAATTTTTGGATATATTGTAAGGTTTTTAGAATTAATATAATCAATTTAATTTTCTATATGATCCACTTAAGCTTAATATTAGTTATTCTAACTATTAGATTTAATGATTAATACCCAGTTTGGTTAATGTCATTCCTTGTTTATATCCTAGACTTAAAACCAAGGTATGTTAATAACCAGGGAAGAACACCAAACTACAACAGAACAAGAGCATGCTCAAAAGGAAAAGAAAAATGCTACCTTTGCATCTGATCTTGAAGTGTTTGATGCATTAACTTGATGAAACTAATTCACAATTTACTTTACATTTGTGATTTAATCTTAGATTTAGTTTGAGAGATTCAATGCTTGCTGAGGTAAGCTAATTAGTGAAAGTAATGCCCAGAATACCCACTGAATAGTGACCAATTCAAAAAGGTAAAAAATTGGTAAAAACATAAGGCTAGAAGGGCCATAGTCTAAATAATCAAAACTAATACAACACATGATTAAACAAAAAGTAAAAAGTATCTAAATAACATCTACAAATTTATATCAATATAGATCAATATTACATCAATGCCATTACATATAGATTGAACCCTAGCTACCAAATCAAAACTAGCTAAAAACCTTGCTACTGGGAATGCTGCTAGAGACTAAAACCAAGAAACTATAGTGCTTGAAATATATACAAGGGATAGAATTATAAATGCCCTATATCGAAGATCCTTGGTGGGCCAGAAAATCATTCTAAAGAGACTATGCTAGTTTAATACCAAAATAAAATTTAACCAATATCACATAACCATCAAGCAATACTAGTAGAGAATGATGACCTACTCCAAAATGACCTAGGAGCATAGAGACATATGCCAAACTAGGTATCCCAAAAAACTGTCATTGTTAGAGCACCCCAAATCTAGGTTTCTCCATCCCTCTTCTAGTATACCATAATGATTTCTATAGCTTCCTTCAGCCAGTCTTTGGCCTTGGAACTTTGAGGGAACTCAAAAGTGTTCCTTGTCCTACTAGATTTCTATAAATTTGGAAGGAAAAACTCTAGGACTTTAAGGTCTACAAATTCAACCCCTGGTTGAATGTATGTATTGAAGATTTGGAGGTAATGCAAGAGCTAGTCCTTGGAGGGGTCCTCTACAATGTCTTCCCACCAAAGAAGTAATTGAATTATGGCCTCCATTTTTGGCCATTCTTGGAAAAAGGAGATGTTTTCTCAAATGACCGAAGATGGACATCTAGGTACAATTGCTAATTCAAAGCTCTCAGGTGGATGAGACATATAAAATTCTAGTAGAGGAATCTTAAGTTTGTCATCTATGTTGAAAACCACATGTTCTAAGCCTTCCAACCATATTAGATCAAACATGTTGTAGTAGAGCCAGATGATCTCCCATTTACCAATTTTGGCCCTAGCTAAGCACCCAACAAATGCTCCTACAATATCATTGTTTGTTCTCTAGGAGAATTGTAATTAAGGACTCCTTCACCTAGCACCTAGCTAATGGCTACCCTAGACATATCATCCATAGGATTGAGTAGCCAATTCCATCTATTAGGCTTTACATTACCTCTAAAATCCATAGTACGAACCTCTAGAACATGACACAAGATGATGTTTGTATCCATACTCACTCCTAACCTAGCCAAAGTCTAGACTACCCAACGAATATGCAAAGATAAGATGACATAGAGCCAAGTTATAAATACAATCTTGGTGCTCTAGAAAAATCTAGAGAGAAGTGAGTGATGAAAACATCTGAAGATCATTGTGGGTCATGATCAAAGAAATACTTAAGTTTTATGATTACAATGTGTTGCCTATTTTTAATAGGTACTCAAGGTGGTGAGTACAAAATGTTATTAAAATTTCATGAAATGAGTAAATCATACATCCAGGTGCTAAAGGGGGAGGAATTAAAAGGGGTGATAAGATTAATGTGTTACTAAATTATCCAAGTTGTTGGTTAATAGAATAATATTCTCTCCATCCATTCCTTTATTAGCCAATTGGTCTACTTTTGAATTACCTTCTCTCTAAATGTGGTTAAATCTTACTTCTTCAAACGTATCCATTAGGTTGAGGATATTCTCTAGTTTAGACTTCAAGACCCAATTATGAGTTTTCCTTTCCTAAGTGAATTTAATATAATTTGAGTCTCCTATAATGATCCTATTGATTTTTAATTTAATACTAAGTTTTAATCCTTCATGTAAGGCTTCTAATTTTGTGATGTTTTTAGTAGCTATGCCTAGGGGTTTAGCTCTCTTCATGATCTAGTTTCTACAATCTTCCCTAATTATACATCTGATTCTTGCTATCCATGGGTTTCCTCTTGAAGCTCCATTGAAATTGAGTTTCTTCCATCCTTAAGGTGGAGTTTCCCACTTCCATTTTCTTCTAGCTATACTATTATTTTTTTAATAAGTGAGAGGTGGATTGATTGAATGTTTCTAGTTTTTTTTTAAATTTCTACATCCCACTCTGAGAATGAACCTTCTTCTTTTGTAGTCTTTCTAAGGTTATAGTTCATAACTTCTATGACACTTGCTTCAATTTTGTTGAGGAGAGATGAAGCATTAAGTTTACATTATTAAAAAATTTGTATAATTCTTTCTTTCTAGATATCCCATACAAGAATAGTAGGGTTGATATTCCATAGTTTTCCATATACTTTGTAATTAAATTCTTTAGGCCACCTTGAGAGTGGGGTAGTCCAGTTAAGTTTCAATTTAAGCCACTCTCAACACTTGAAATATTTACATTGATAAAAGAGACTATTCTTTTAGAATTTTCTTTAAATAGAGTGCATCTAGATGGGCCTTCAAATCCCATTTTCCTGAATCTATCTGCAATTAGGATTTGATTTTGTGAAGCTGCCCATAGGAAAATACTTGGTTTAGGTAATCCTATTGGGTCCTAGTAGAGACTCAATGGCATACTTATTGCTTCCCATCTTTTTGAATTGATTATTAGGTTGTATCCTTCCTTTACCTTATATGTTCCATCTTTGGAGGCTACTCAAATGAGCTTATCTTCCCTGTCATGGTAGATGATTGGGCAATCTCTAAGAATAGTCTCTGATTTCTTCCATTCTTCTGGTAGTAGACCAAAATTAACTAGGGATTTCTATCTCCATGGAGCTTCTTGATTAGAAGGATCATTTTGGATATAATCTGCTACCTTGTCTCCCTATATTGAAGTTAGTAGATTTTTAGAATTAATAGACAAATTTGATTGGTCTAGGGGGGGAACCATTCCAAGAGTCTCCCTAGAATAGGGCTTTATCACCTCTACCTATATCCCAAGTTACATAATTATAAATCAATGGGTGACACCTTACCATAAAATTCCAAGCTATTGATCCTTTGGGGGGGTTCCTAGTTCTCAAAAGAGATGTGTTGTCTACCACATTTAGATATTTTCTATACATTATTCTAGCCCATTTATTGTCTATTTCTTGATAAATCTGCCAAACTTGTTTGGCTCCTATTGCTTTATTCTACCAGTCTAGGTTTTTGACTCCTAATCCCCCTACTTCTTTAGGCCTACAAATCTTGTTCCATAAAATTAGAGCTACCTTCATTTTATCCTCTGTACCTTTCTAAAAGAAGTCTCTCAATTTTGTTTCTATTTTTTTATTGATATTATTAGGTAGTTGAAGACATGATAATTGGTAAGTGGGTAATGTTGAAAGAATCACTTTCATTTTAGTGGTTCTATCAGTTTTGGTTAACCATTTTCCTTTCCATGCTTCCATATGATTATCTACTCTTTCTAGAATTTTCTCCTAGTCTTGATTCTTTTTAGCTCATTTTTCTAGATATATTCCTAAGTACTTGCATGGAAAGCTTCCTTTCTTATACCATAATTCATTACAGATATAGTCTTCCCTTTCTAGTGGTGTATTGAGGAAGAAGATTTGTAATTTTTTGCATTAATTTTTTGACTTGAGGCTTTTGTGTAGTTGTTAATAATTTTTTAAAAGTTTTCTGCTTCTTTTTTAGAGCTTCTTCCTACTAGGATTGTGTCATCTACAAATTGTTGATGAATGGTATTTGCAATATTCTCTATGGCCTTAATTCCTTTAATATTTTCATCAATTTGAGCTATTTTGATAGTTGTCCTAAAGGTTTCTGCCATAATGATGAAGAAGAAAGGTGAAATAGGGTCACCTTGTTAAATCCCCCTTAAAATACTAAAGAAACCTTCTAGTGTTCCATTGATTAGCAACAATTTTTTCAAGGTTGAGATACATTTATATATGATGTTGATCCATTGATACGAGAATCAAAATGCTTCAAGGGTTTTGCATAGGAATCTCCAGTCCACCTTATTGTATGCTTTTTTTTATGGCTAGTTTTGTCAACATGCATGCCTCCTTATTCTGTGATGTTGAATGAATAGTTTCTTAGATAACTGAAATTCCATCTAGAATGGATCTCTCGGGGACAAACCCTATTTGCTCTTCCGATATTAGTTTAGGAAGAAAACCTTTTAAGAGGTTTACTAAAGCTTTATACAATATTTTATAAATCATATTACAAAGAGCTATTGGTCTAAAATCTCCTGGTTCCTTTGCCTTACTTTTTTTGGAATTAAGGTTAGGAATGTGTGATTAGTTTTTGTTAGTAGTGACCCTCTATTTCTAGTTGCTTTGATTTCTTTCCATAAGTCTTCCCCAATAATTTTCCATAATTTTTGAAAAAGAATGCTTGAAATCTGTCCAATCCTAGTGATTTATCATGATTATTATTAAAAAGAGTTGTTTTAATTTTATTAAGTGAGAAAGGTTTGTTGAGAGATTTATTATCTTCTTCTACGATTATTTTGGAGATTTCTTTTAGCATCTCCTCTTGAGCTACTCAATTTGAGGATTCAAAGTTATTTAGGATATCTTTAAAATAATCTACAAAAATCTCTACAATTTTGGTTGGGTTATCTTCTATATTGCCCTCTTTGTTTTTTATATTCAAAATTTTATTTATTGCTCTATAATTTATGGTGCTAGTATGGAAATATTTTGTATTTCAGTCTCCTTATGTCAACTATTTCTCCCTAGATTTTTGCTTCCAGAACACTTCCTCTTTTGCTAAAATATCTTCTTGTTTAGATAGCAATTCTTTTTCATGTGTATATTTCTCATTGTTCATTCCATGTTTATTGACTTCTTGATTCAATTTATCCATTTTTTCTTTAAATATATTGTTGAATTATGATTTGTTCTATTTTAATTTTTTTTCTTTGATCATTTTTAATTTAGACAAAAAGAAAAACATTTTTTATCCTTGGACTTGTCCTTCTTGCCACTAGTTTTTAACATTTTCCCTCAAAATTTTATCTAGGAACCACATTTTTTCATGTTTAAATAGGTTTCTCATAGGTTTGGATTGTTCAATAATATCTAGTTTTACTAAAAAGTGATTTGAACTTGCTAGTGGTAGAATCTCTAGTTTGATCTATGTTACTTAGATCTCCTTTTAAAGAAGAATTTGTCCAAATTCTCTGCTATGCAGTTGAAGGCTTTCCTCCTATTATTCCAAGTGAAGATTCCATTTTTGGTTGGAATATCTATTAATGAGTTATTTTCTACCCATTCTCTAAAGTCCATTGTCACTTGTGAGGTTGCCTCGAGACTCCCATATTTTTCTCCTCTTTTTATTGTTGCATTGAAATCTCCTCCAATGATTAAAATTTCATTTTGATGACTTTCTATAAAGGAGTTTATCTCATTCCATACTACCATTTTATCTATTGTTTGGGTAGGCCTATAGAAATTTATCAATATGATCTAGAGGTTATTTCTTAAACTTGAAGCTCTGCATCCTTTCCACAATTAGTATTTGTAGATATTATATTTAAATCTATCTTTTGAGGATTCTAGATTATTCCCAATCCTCGCAAGGTTCCATTTGACTCTTTAAGTTCTATGTTCCATGGAGCTAACTTTAGTCCTAACTTGTTTCCTTCTTCTATTTTTAGTTTATTTTCTTGAATTAATATGACTTCTGATTTAGATAATGTGAGATTATGCTTTAGCAAGAATTTTTTACTAGCGGTGTTTAGGCCCCTAGCATTCCATGTTGTTGTTCTCATTGGTCCTTAGAAAGGATCTTCCCCTTCCCTGCTTGTAGGATTTCACTTATCTCTGTTTTCTCCTTTACTTGTCCCGTTGCCTCCCTTAGTTCTTTTAGCAATTTCCTCCCTCTTTTACGTTTTTGTTTTTCATAGTTTGGTGTTTTTAGACCTTCCTAATTGGTGCATATTCCTAGTTTTTCAAAATTTGTCTGCTCTCTAGTTTTATTTGAGGCATCTGATTCCTCTGCTTTTTATTCTTCCTCTATTAGTAACTCTCTTATCATCTAATTTTCTATTGAATATTCCTAATCTTCCTCTAGGTTAATACCTTCATCACCATTGCCTATGTTATCTTCTTCTTCATGCATATGGATTTTCTCCTTCAAAATTCCAAATTCTTCCTAAATTTTGTTGCTCCCTTGCTGATTATCCTGATCTTCTTTTTAAATGCATAATTGGCTATCTTTCAATTCTACTTCTTTAATTAAAGTTTCTATCTCCATTGGTATCAAGGGTTCCTTAGTGAGTTATTTTTCCATCCTGATATCCTCTTCCTTATTAAGATAAAATATATCCTTTCCATTAGTAGGTGTCTTCCATAATTTGTAGCTCTTTTTCTTTGGTTTTTTTTCCTAATGGTCACATTGCTCCATTGATTTGAATCTACTTTTGGAATGGTTAAGAGTTGTATTTGCCTCTTCCATGTTTTTTTGACTCTTTCCCTTTGTCATGTGGCTATCTAAGTTTCTACTATTGCTCTTGTCTACTTCTAGATCTTGGTTACTCTCTGGTATACCCTATTCCTTATTAACCTCTTCTTCTATCTCTTTAGTTTTTATTTCTCTTACTTCTTCTATTACCTTTTCTATATCTAGGTCCTTGGGTGTCTTTTGTTTGTGCTCCACATGATTGTGGCTTACTAGTGTAATTTGATCTTCTAAGTCATTTTGAAGGAGCAAGACCTCATGAGTCAACATATTCAATTTTTTCATATTGAGTTCCATTTCTTCTAGAATTTCCTTATCTTTTCTACAGTCTACACATTTTTTGAATTTTTCTAATGCAAATTGGTTATCCATAATTTTCTTTAGTTCACTTTTTGGATCCTCCATTTTGCTTGTGTTTATCTTTGTGCTTCTTGCTCTAGTTCTTTGGCCCCCTTTGCTTAAATATCTGCACTTTCTTTGTTAATTTAGCTTCCTTCCTTCTTGCTTTCATTTGCCTTTTTCTCCCATTTACTGATGTTCCTTAAGGATTCTTTTAGATTGTTCTTAGTGTTATCCATTCTAAAGTTTGCTCCAATTACTTTGTTAATATCTCCTCCATAATGAGTGAAGGTTAATTTGTAAATTGATCTATTAGTTATAATTTTTTTCATTTAAGTTTAGTTTGATTTGACTCCATATTCACTAAGAATCTGATCTTATTACAGATTTTATAGTTTGCTTCAAAACCTATAAGATATCCTATTGATTGCCCTATCCTTATTAGGATGTTAATGTCATTTAATTCTAGAGGAAAGTTTATGTATTCTAACTATTTTGCTACTAATGGTTTTTTATTGTTGCTATAATTAAAATCTGGTATCCATGCTATGAACTTGACTGGGTATCCTTTATAAAAATAATTAGATATTCCTATCAATTCATTCCTGGTTCTATGATTATGACACTGAATATACAAGGAATGTTTATCAAAAAAGGTGATAATACTTACCTGGATGTCCTGAATCTTTGCTAGATTCCTTACTAGTTTAGCTTTGTATTTTTATAGCCCATTGTAGATTGTGTATGCTCCTAGATTGGAGCATTCTTGCCATTTTGTCGCACTAGTTTCATTGCTACTAATGATAGTATCACTACAATCATAAGGGTTTTTTTTTTTATGGATGAGAGTTTCGGGTTTCAACTTGCTTTCTTAAGTTTAGTTATTTTTTTCTTATGTGGAGGAATGTAGACTAGGGGTTTAGTGAAGCTAGATGGTAATTTATTCAACCTATTATTTAGATATTTAAACTGGGGGAGGGTTAGGCTTCAAACTACCTAGTGAAACATTATTTACATCTAAAACCTTTGCTGGTCATGGAATAATACAAGGGGTCAAAAAATATTTGTGGATGCCTCCTGTTGGAATATTTTTTACCTGGTTTTCTCCAATTTTAGTATACTTGGTATGGCTAAGAAAAACTTCTTGGTTCTTTAGACACACTTCTATTGCTTCTTTTTTAATGCTTGGGTTTGAAGTGGGTTGGGAAGAGCCTTGTCTCTTATTTCTATGGTTTTTTACCCTCTACTAGTTGCCTCCATTTTGATCTTTAGTGTTTTGTTGTTTAACGGTAATGGTTGAGTTTCAAATTTCATGGAGCTGAACTAGGGCTTCGAAACTATTTGTCTTTGTTTTTGGTTTAGTGTGTCATATTTCTTCTAGTTCTATTGATAGTGCTTCAAATCTATTTTTAGTACTGAAAGCACTAGATATCTCTTCTTTTTCTGCTTGAGGTTTTGATGCCAACTTAGGGTAGTTACAATGTTTAAAGTTGTGAGTGGTGATAAGGGTTTTTTAAAAAAAAATTCTTTTCTCGAGAGAACTAATTTTTTTGCAAAATATGTCATCTATGCAGTAATACAATTATCATTTACTTGAAATTATAGTTTTAATGAAATATGAATCTAATTATAAATTTTAGTGGACATAAATTATATCTAATTAGAAAATTTCAAGTTAAAATGCATAAATATACATATAATACTACAATAACAAGAGTACATAAAATATTAAATTTATAATGTTCATTAAAAAATAATACATGTGTATGCATCTAGCTTGTATATAAACTACAAGATACACTAACATAACAAATTTAGTCAATGTGTGGTGCATACGAAATCATGAAATGAACTCAACATATATATCTCTAGTTCATGTGAAATATTCTTAAAAATTAAAAGTCCCTAATATCATGACTCCTCTTTAATCCATGCAAACCAAAATATATTTAATCCATCTATACAAGATAAAAAAATCAATTAGATTCAAAATGATTCAATTAGATTCATTTATTTAGTCATTTTAATTTTATCTCACCTTGTGATATTACCCAATGACCAAATTAGTCATTTATTTAGATGTTTATACATATGAATTACAAAAAAAAAGTAGAATTTGATCACTTTTAGTCATGTGACTAAACATTTTATCACATGACTACAAATTTAGTCACATAGTTAGTTATTTGCCCAAATTCTACTAATGCTATAAGTTCACTAAGTTGTGAACCAATTTTATACAAAATCTAACTATTATTTAATTGAAGTAGTATATTTTTTGTGAGGCCTCGCCTTGACCCATCGTAGCATAGTGATGCATTACTATTATTTTTTTGATATTCACGACTCGAGATGTCGAGACATTATCTGATGCTTAGAACATACTTTATTATTTCATGTTGTGTGATGTTATTTTCAGATATATTTGATGATTGTCATTTAATGTTTCATGTATATGTATGTTGATGGAATCAGTAAATGTAGGATTTAGACTTTGATTTAAGAGATTTTAAATGATTAAGAATTAAGTAGGATGAAGAAACCCTTATTGATGTATGTTTTAATTTATGTGAATTTTTGAATACGTATACATTTATGTACATGTGATTTTATGGGACTACAGATGTGTGCAATGAGTGTGCAGATATTTAGCCGAGAAACCCTACGGAGGAACATAACTGATCTCTTTGTGCTAATTTTGGAAGCCTTGTTGTTCATAATTCACTTATTGTATTGTGAGATATATGTATGTATCTTCTTTGTTCAGTGAATGTTAAATGTTCATAATTATGTTCTTTCAGTGTCACTTGATACTCGTAAAATATTTATGTGCTTCGGTGTGCTATTTAGGGTTAATTGTTTAACCTTTGGACCAAGTTGGTTTAAGTTAGTGTCAGATTACTATTAGGTTCTTAATTGAGGTTAGTCATCCCTAATTCAGATTAGTGCTTATTTGCATGTTAGAGTAGTTAGAAGGTGCTATTTTATTCTTAGATTTTATTTGGCTCTAAACCTTTTTCCTAAAGCTTAAAACATGAAATTATTCTACCCAAAGGGTATGGGTATGGGTTAGGGGTCTTTTCCAACCCCTAAGCCCCTTTTATTGACTTTTGAGCTCACTCAAAAAGTCTCTTTTTGCCTTTGTGCGAAAATTGACCATGGCTATCTTGTGTTACCTCACCTCATCTCCACTTAGGGTTTAACCATAGTGTAGGTTGAGTTAGGAGTTTCTAGAATTGCTAGTGGGTGGAAATAGTTATTGCTCCTTTTGGGTGGTTGAGTTTGAGGCTTATTTAGAGACCTTTGTTGGACTAGTTGAGGTTGTTACCCAATCTCTACATTTAGAGAGGAGCTCTTGAAGATTAAAGCAAGGAGAAGGAAACTCTACTCAAACTTGTTTATTACCATTACCTCTTTGTGAAGGTTGGATTTCTCATCTCCCTTGTTCAGATTTTATCCTTGTTTCATGCTTATGCTACCTTGTTGTTGCTTCAATGTTTGTATGTTTGTGGGGATGTTGGGAAGATTGGAAAACCATGTTATTTTGGTTGTTTTCCTTTCATGTTTATGTTTGCATTTTTTTTCCTTGCATGGGTTTTTTGGTATTACTCACCCTTGGAGAGGGCAGAAGTGACCAATTTTGGGAAAGGTCTGTTTAGTTGGACTCCAACTAGTGTAGAGTCTCTTCTCAGGATGAGAAGAGGGAGAAAGGGTAGGGTGTTATGGGCCCTTACCCATCAGCACAAACTTAGTATGAGTATGGCATGTTTAAATGATAGAACGAAAGTTCTTGGTTAATAGCCCCGATTGGGCATCTGATTTGGTGTTTTGCTTGACTTCTCCTAGTTGGAAGAATCCACCTTTCCCTAGTATTGATTCATTTTGGATCTTTTTGTGAAAATCTTGTATGAGCATGTATGTGTTTGAAGTGTTCTTAGTCATGCTTTTGGGTCACCTGATTAGATTTTGCTTCCTCCATGGTTCTAGAAATGAGTTGCAGAAAATATGATAAATCTATTGATTAGGGTCATGAAGAAAATTTGATTAAATTGTTGAAATTTGGGATTGAGATCCTATTGTAAAATTATATTTTTAAAAAAAAAAAACCTTGTTGTAATTGGCAACGAAGCCGAGTTTTCTTCCTGATTCTTTCCCGGCTGAGCCTTGAATCAGGTTTGCCAATAAAATTGGTGTTTTGAGCATATTTGCTTGTCATGTGATTAAATTTTGTAAACTTTATTTTGGATGGATGCACATCAAAATAAGATGGAAATGGTGTTGATTTAATTAGGTAAATTTAAAGTTTACTTCTATGTTGGAAACAAAAATTATATCATGGATGTAGATTTGGTTTAATCGAGCAAATACCCAAGTTCCTTTTATGTTTCTTTTATGTTCAAAATGACAATTATGTTAAGGAAAGAAAATAACATCTATGATCGATATATTGCAAATTCAAGTTATATAGGATATCATATTAAATATGGTGTTAATAGGCTTCAAACTATTGTATCCATGTGTTTAATTCTATTCAAAAATATAGACAAAAAAAAAATATACATGCATTATTGTAATTCTATACTTAGATAAATTTCAAAAAAAAAGTTGTATCCAAGAGCCATATAGTCTTTGGAATTTGTATGGGGAAACAACTCAAATGCCCTTTTATTACAAAGAATATTCTTTTTTAAAACATTTGAAAAATCTTGTAAAATTAAATGAAAATTATTATGATAATAGAAAATGGTGTATAGCATAATTTAAAATTAACATATAAACTAAATATCCTTTCTCACCCATAAAACTTTATAACTTAAATGCCTTATCTCCTCCCTTAGCCGTCAACATGAAAGGAGGAATTAAAAATGTTTGAAAGGCATTAGTCATCATAGTGATGATGTCACCCTATCACATCTCAAATTTTGCAGACCATGGTAAAGTTTTAAATTTGTTTTGGAGTTTTGTTTATTTTTTTCTCTAACTTTTTTGGGCACCACCTTTTTGTGGGCCTGTGCATGTATTAAGGCCCTAGGCCTGTGCTTGACCCCACCCTTGGGCAGAGCGCTGTACATGTTGTAGTGCTTGGTTTTGCGCAGGGGTTTGGGGAAAGGGGTGATCAATGTGACCAGTGGGAGTTTGGCGTTAGAGTAGGGTTTAGATGTAAGTGTAGGTTATTTTAGTTGTTATTTGTTGTTTTAAATGTTTTAATTAAGTTAGAATGAAAGGGTAGAGTTAACAGGTTAGTTAGTTAGGTTAGTTTTGTTTGATAGTTAGTATTGTTTTATAATTTACTTATTAATAATTTTAAATTGTTAGTTTAAAATGAAATTTTAATTTGAAAAAGGGTAATTAGTTTAATTTAATAAAGTGTTAAGTTAGTTATGTTTTAGTATGTTAGTTTAGTTTGTTTAATTTATTTTGTTTGGGTAATTCTTAGTATATTAGTTTATTTTGTTAGATTAGTTATGTCCTAGTTAGCATATGTTAAATATAGTCAAATGTTAAATTGTTAGTTTTAAATTCTATTAGTGATTTAATAGAATTCTTTATAAGAATTAGTATGTGTTATAAAGTATCGGTAGTTAGTAATGTTAGAATTTAGTTTTAGTTTTAATTTGATTAAGTTTAGACTTAGTTAGTATAGTTTTAATTATCTTAAAAAGTTCTAATTTAATGATTAGTTAAATTAATATAGTTTCTAAGTTAGACTTACATTGGTAATAAAATTTAAATTTTGAGTATTAAGTAGTTTTATTTTTTTTAGGTTAATTGGCTATTTAAATCAAGTTTAAATGTAGATTTTATTTGATTAGATATTTTCAGATTAATCTTAACCCAAAATCTTTTAGGATGTTATTTAAATAACTTTCATATCTTGTTGTGTAGTTAATAAAATAACGTGATTTATGATGATAGCATTTTAATAACGAAAATTCAATCTTATCGATGTTTTCCTCCACAAGAGTTATAAACTTATGTTGTAATGAAGTGAATCTTTTCTTGTTATGTAATTGCAAACTTATCAACTTGAGCATTATAATAATTATTATTTAAAAAAAAAAATTGTGTGTTTTTGCCCCAGGGTTTGGGCATGATATTTTGGTATCAAAGCCCGTGTTTCAACGCTAGGAACCTTAAACCATTGTGCTTCCTAAATTTAACTCAAGCTTTTAATTGTGTAGATGCCGCCTGTTACTCATAGCCAGTGAGGCAGAGGTCGTAGGGCTAGGGGTGGTAGAGCAGGACAGGAGGATGGACCACCTCCACCTCCACCACCACTGAACCCAAACCAGGACATTATAGATGCACTTTAGACTTTGATCAGTGTAGTTCAGCAGAGAGTAGTACCTATAGTTCAGCCAGTTCTGCAGATTCCAGTAGTGGAAGTAGAGGGACCCGGAGGAGGCAGGCCTAGAGTTAGAGAGAGGACTAGGAGTCCCCCACCAAGGTAGTTAGAGGGTCAGGGTGAACACGAGGAAGAGTCCATACACCAGAGAGGACCCCCATTTGACAGACCTCCTAGACATGTAGGAGATGACATCAGGGAATTGATTCGACTTGGGCCACCATTTTTTATCAGTACCACTGAGGGTTCAGTAGCAAAGGCATGGTTGCAGAGCCTACGGCGGTGCTTTGGGTTACGCCCTTATGGGAGTAATCTAAAAGCATGCCTAGCAGTTCATCAGTTGAGAGGGGATGCCTCCAACTGGTGGCATCAGGAGGAGATCATTGGTGGAGTGAGGATGGACACCCTCACATGGGAATATTTCCTAGAAAGATTCTAGGAGAGGTACTTTTCATAGCATTTCTGGCAGAAACAGATAGAGGAGTTCCATTCTCTTTATCAGAGAGGCCTTACAGTGGCTCAGTATGAGAGTAGGTTTCTCAAGCTCCTTCCTTATATGGAATACATGAAGGACGAGAAACTGTGGGTGCATCGCTTTATCATGGGTCTAAATTTATCTCTTCAGGGCCCAGTTAGGATGGCATTCCCTACCACCTTTAGACAGGCAATAGAGATAGCACTAGTTGCCAAGGATACTCGAGGTAGGCAGGAGTCATGGGATCGGTCTCAAAACTGAAACTCTTCCCAGCAGAAAACCCCTTGGAAAGGGAATTAGAACTATACAGCAGGGTCCTCTAAGGGCCAGCAGTCTCAGCAGCCAAAACCCCAACAACAGTAGCAGAAACTTTCTCAGGGTTATTAGGGCTCTAAGCCCAAGCAGTGGTAGTCATAGGGTCCTAGGCAGGATCAGAAAGTACAGGCCCCTCAGTTATAGTCAGTGAAGACTCAACAGTCTTCTAGGGGAGGATTCAACAGATCTAGTAGGTTAGGAGGCCCACAATAGTTTGGGTCACAGGGTGCACGATCTTATACTTGCGGACCATGCTACACTTGTGGTGGCATGGGTCATATAGCTAGGGAGTGTCCGCAGGGACAGGCATCCAGTGGTCAGAGCAGGGCTTTTTCAGAGCCGATAGTTGGTGACATGGGTAGATCCCATAGAGTTTTTGCAGTGGTTGACAACTGCCAGGCTGAGCATTAGGCCATAGTTATTGAGGCTACAGGTATTATACAAAGCCATATGGTTGCAGTTTTATTTGATTCTGGGGCTACTGACTCTTTTATATCTCCATTTGTGGTGGAGCATTGCAAGCTAGTGGCAGTTAGATAGGATGTTAGTTGGGAGGTAGAGTTAGCCTCGGGAGCCAGAGTGTTAGTTAGTTCCTTGGTGCGGAATTGTCAGATGCAGTTTGGAGACATGTCCACTAGGACTGATCTACGCATTACCCCTCTAGGTTCTTATGATGTTGTTCTTGGCATGGATTGGCTTTATGCCCACAGTGCCAAGATGGATTGTCGATAGAAGAGGGTGGAATGTGTGGATGATGATGGTATCTCTAGGGAGATCTTCGGAGTGAAGAGGCCAATGTCCCTTCGTATGATTTCTGCTATGCAGCTTAGACGGTGCATGCGAAAGGGTTGTTAGTTGTTTGCTATCACTATTAGTGACAGAGAGGAAGATTCAAAGAGGGAGCCATCCCTTGATGATTTTCCAATCCTTCAGGAGTTTGCAGATGTGTTTCCTTCAGAGCTTCCTCATATGCCTCCACCTCGAGCAGTGGATTTTCACATTGACCTAGTGCCAGGAGCTGAGCCAGTTTCAAGAGCACCATACAGGATGACTACTCATGAGCTTAGTGAGCTAAAGGCTCAATTGGAGGAACTCTTAGAGAAGGGGCATATTCAACCTAGTGTGTCACCTTGGGGTGCACCGGTGATCTTTGTCAAGAAGAAGGATGGATCACTTAGGTTGTGTATTGATTATCGGCAATTGAACAAAGTAACCATCAAGAACTGATATCCTCTTCCTAGAATCGATGATCTCTTTGATTAGTTGTAGGGTGCTCGAGTATTTTCAAAGATTGACCTAAAGTCAAGTTACCATCAGTTGAGGATTTTGGATAGTGATATCCCCAAAATAGCTTTTCGTACAAGGTATGGTCACTACGAGTTCACTGTGGTACCTTTTGGCCTTACAAATGCTCCAGCTGTATTCATGAGCCTCATGAATGGAGTATTTCATACTTTTTTGGATAAGTTTGTGGTTGTGTTTCTTGATGACATTCTAATTTATTCTCATGATGAGAGAGAGCATGAAGAGCACCTGAGACAGGTATTGCAGAGGCTGAGAGAGAATCAGTTGTTTGGCAGCTTGTCGAAGTGTGCATTCTTCAGACCCGAGATACATTATTTGGGTCATGTCATATCATATGTAAATAAATAAATAAAATTAGTAAAATTAATAATAATTGTTAAATTATTATTATTAAAAAATCACTTGTTTTACCATCTAGATATTATCAAAAGAAATAGGACAAAACTAGTCACTATTATGTAATAGTGAAATCATTGTAGATGCAAATGCAAACAAATAAATTAATATTAGAAAATTCAACCAATATATTTTAATTCTTGCTTCTTATGGGTAGATGCTTTGACTTTTTAAAAGGAACTAATATGACTATAGAACACTATTAGCCAATGGATTAATAGATAAAAATAAATTTGAAAAATATAAATTTGAGAAAATTTAGTGAGCATATTTTAATTTTGGATGTTAAATGGTTGATGATTTTATATTTAATTGATTTGGACGATTACATTAGTATCTTGCTTATAGAAGGAACTAATAATGTCATTTACTATAAATGATTTTTAATGATGATTATACATAGGGTTGAACTTTTCAAAACCATACATTTTTCTCCCAAGCACTTTAACTCATATATACCTATATAACTTATCTTAAAAAAAAGATTTTATCTTTTTGTTATTTATGGGGAAATATTTTAGTACATGTTTCACCACCATCTATTTGTTGTTTTTCTTTTCATCCATGTGTTTTTCCTTTTGGTTATGGTGTTATTAAAAATAAACATAGGCCATCTACAAAATTTCATGTTTTCACAAATTTTTTAAATATCTTTTGATACACACCATAGAAATTGCTCCAATGGAATATGCTCTCATTTCACACATCAAAATTGCACAAGGAATTGATCCATTTATTTTGAACTTACTTGTGATCAAATACTTTTGCATCTTGTCATGCCCAAATTTTACCAAGGCAAAATACAATAATTTTATTGTGTTTATTTATTTATTTATTATTATTTTTTAAATTTTTTTGTTAAAAAGAAACCATTATCATGAGACCTGATATTAATTCATTTTATAAAAGAGCTTACTCACATAACATTATTCAATTCCAAAATATGAAATATATATATATATATATATATATAAAATCTAGCTTTCCATAATGTAAAAGATATTCCATAAGAAAATTAATTCTATTGGTTCCAACTTATTACTTCTAATTTCATAAACTTATTTTCTTCCTCTTATTTTATCCTGAACACTAATACCTGACAAAACAATAATCTAATTTTCAACAATTAACAAAGGCTCATTTAATATCCTAATTCAATATATTTCATGTTAATTACTCTCAAATACAATTTAAAATTTATTAAATTTAAAATCTATTCATTTACCTTAATTCCCATTACATATGCTATTATTTCCTTATCATTTAATTGCTTTATTTTCCTAACCCTCCTTTTCCAAATTTTGAGCTACCAAGCATAGGCTTACGTGCACATACAAATTTTTGATGTTGTTGACTTGATTACATTTTCTGATTTTGGACAGGTCTGCCACATATTTTTGGAAGTTTAAATATCCTCCTAGGAACGCTTTCCAAGCTACCAACCCTCCTCCTCTCCAAATGCATGCACTCCTACCAAGACAATTTTTATTGGGGAGAATGTAACTTACAAAATCTGCATACAATAGGTTTTGTTTGACATGAAGAAAGTTGATGGGAAAACTCATAGTTGTGTTAGGAAGCCATAATGTCTTGTCCCCCCCTTTTTACTATGACTAGACACTCGCCTAGTGGGTTCTATGTTATTTTAATTGTTGAGTTGTTTTATTATTATGATTTTTTTTGTTTATCACATGGCCGCCACGGTGCATGGCCATAATTAGTCCCTTAGCATATATAGATATGTATGTATATATTTTTTTTAATAAAACAAGGTGAAGTAGAGTATAGGGGATATGCTAGGTTAGTGTTAAATATCTAGACTATTATTCTAATGATTTAACATGTCCTTGATCTCTACTTGTAAGTGGATTTTGTGCAGACTTAGGGTCACGGGATTCAAGTTGTGTTTCCCTACATGAATTTTGATGATTGTCACTCTATAATACTTAGGTCTACTAGATGTACACATATGTTATATATATATATATATATATTTCAACTAATCTTTCAAGTTCATGATTTTAGGAATCTTCTCTAGATTAAAATATTACTCTATATTCTAGGAGAGTATTTTATTTTCCTCCCCATACATTTTCCAGAGAGAAAAATGTGGACTTTCAGCAAGGTTGAAATATGCACTCTCTTTACTCATGTAAAATCCTCCTTTCATTCCTTCATAATTCAATGAACACTTGTGCTAGTAGGATGGTTAAGCCTTCTTAGCAAACCTAATTGAACTTGGGGACCAAGTACATAATGTTTTATACATGTATAGTGAGCCTTCAAACATGAAGATTTTATTTCAAATTTTGAAATACACAACATACAATCTTTCAATGCAACTCATATATTTTGAATCTTACTAACTCTACTCATAACATTCAACTACATGTCCTTTTATGAAATCCATATCTATCAATAAATCAAGGAGAAGAATCTCATTTAATCTTTCTTCATAACATATCAAATTTAACATAGAAGATTTCATTACAAGAGAAATATAAGCATACAATTCTTCAACCTTCCACAATCTTCAAATGGAACAATGATGCCAAAGTATTCTACATCTCCTACTATCTCTTCCTTAACTCATGAAGTTTCAAATGATCATTTCTTAACAAGGAACATACATATACAACATTTTCAAATTTATTTCCTCTACATATGCATTAGGTAACAATGATACAATCTCCTTTCATCACAATGAGACAACACAAGAGACCTTCCAAAATCATAAGGAACATGAACATTGAAAGACATGAACAATGAGTTGCATGAACATTGATCACCATGAACATTGAAAACATGAACAATGAAAACTTGAACATTGAGACTCCTATTACACATTTGGATTTTCTCCATTTTGACTAGGGTGAAACCCTAACACTCCATGGTATGCATCTTCACATAACCTTCAAAACAACACAAAACTTGGAACCATGGAGGCTCACCTCCCATCCTAGGCTTCTATGAAGCCACCCACCGAGCAGGGGAAATAAGAACCAAACAGGTTACACACATACTTCACCAAACTTTGCATGAAACACAACACAAAATACAATCAACACCCTCCCATGGATAGCACAATGATTCTCCATTGGAATCATAAAACGTTGGGTGAAGGTGGGCTCTTCAAGGAGGAGAAATTCTAACAATATATATATCATATTGCCAATGCACTTTGCCTCTCAAGGCCACCACAACATAACAACATATTGCCACTGCATTGCCTCTCAGGGCCTTCAAAACAACCATCTTCTCCTCATCCACCAAACCTCCTTATTCCTCCCAAACAAAAAGATTCATGGCCATGATGGAGCCCATGCTCCATGATAATAACAAACCTCATCATGAGGTAAAAGAAAAAGAATTCTTTTCTCACCTGCAATGTCAAGCCCAACTTGTGCCCTTCACCCAAGGCTTCTCTGCCCTCCCAAGGGTGAGTGAAGCCTTCACACCCATAATTCACAATCAACACTCACATTCAAAAAAGAAACAACAAAAAAAAATAAGGAGAACAACAAAACAAAACCAAGAAAGGATCTCCAAAAGCACAAAACACATTCATTCTTTCCAACACAATGACAAGCTCATAACACAAGATTGACAATGCAATGCATACTCCATTGATAACTTTTCACACTTGCAGATTTTCTTATCCATACTAAAGAAAAGAATAAAAGAACATGTTTGAGCCACCTACCTTGGTCCAAGCTAGGGTAAGGATAGTTGTAGTAGAGCCCCCTTAATCTCCCTCCAAAACTTAGCTGTCTCTAAAATTAGAGAGTGGGTGAACAACCCACTAACTTGTCACTCCTCCCCTTAACAGACTCTCCACTAACCCTTTTTTTAGTAAGAAACATCAAGCCCCCCTATCTTACATTGTTTCTCCTCCAAAATTAGAAGGTTGACCAAGTGGGGTTGAGAGGGTTTTATCATAGAAAAACTCAAATTTCGAATTGGTTCAAGTTGGCTTTGTTTAAGGGGTTCCCAAAGCTAGGAAAATATTAAAATACTTAAATTTAGGCCCCTAACCTACTATACTACCATTAGGGTATCTTTTTACCAATAAAATAACACATTAGGATCCCATTTAGACCCCCTAAACTCCCTATCAAGTTTGAATTCGAATTGCAACATGATGTGACCCATCCAACACTCTCTCCCAAATGGGTGTACTCAAGCACTAATTTGAAAAGAAGGAAGAGGACCAAGATTGAGTAACCTTGAGACCAACACTATAGGTGACACATAGACTATACAAGTGTCAAGTGACACACATAAAAATACATTACATTTTTCCTTGGCATGTCTTTAATGCATCTAATATATGATTAAACATATCCACAAGCAAGCAACCGTATAATTATGAAGAAAATAAAATAAAATAAAATAAAATAATAATAATAAATAAATACTTTCACAACGAGGCTTTTGAATCTTCCAAAAATTTGCCTTGGTTAAACTATTTTCACAAGGTTTGGAACTTGTTTCCTCAAGAATTTCCATGGTTCCACTTTCCTGCACACTTAGCTCAATGTCAGTAGTCCAATGAAATAATATAAAAATACATGTAGATAAGTGCAGAATAATCCAATATCACTTAATCCACACTAACTTATTCAGTTAACTTCCATCTAATTATTTCCATAAACTATTCAAAACATTTCAATATCAAAATATGTGTATCAACATTTATCTTTCTTATCATAATTAAGTTACCATTCTATACACTATCACAATACTTGTCTATCATAACCATGAACACTAAGGTCATATCTATTAAAATATTTAAGCAAATAAATGGATCCTAGTATATGTATTTAAATGGAAATCACTAATATGTGGACTTGTTAACTAGTATCTTTTCAATTAGGTTAAGGATAATGACATTCCTAGCAATATCCCTTCATCACATAATGAGGGGTTTGTGTGTGAGTTTCTAGGGTTAATTCCTCATACTATTAGAATGTTTCCATAATTATGTCATCACAATATAAAACCAATTCTCAAATGTAACCATATGTATTGTTGTCCTCATTATCAAATTACTTTTATCTGCATATCACAATCCTTCATCTTATAAAGCATCATAATTGAATTAATGTTTAACTAAAAATCATAAATCATCATAATATAATTAACGTTTCGCATCGCATCAAAATCTAATAGTATCAAGTCATAAAATTGTATCCATATGTGTTCAATCATTTCATAAAAAATAACAGGTTCTTATGTAACATGATCAAATTAACATTCTAAACAACCTCATAACCTATTCTCTATCATGGTAATAAGATATTAAATTCATGACTATTAAGTTACAGGGTATGTGAGTTGGGTTCATTTGCATATCTAAATCTATCCTTTGGTGCTAATTTTCATTTGAACATTACAATTTGACATTCAAGTATTTATGTAATTCAGTTTCCATTAAAGCAAATTGAAATAGATTAGAACATGAAATAAAATAATTAAATATAACAATTAGGTTCTAATAAGTGTGAATCATCAAAATGTTCATATTAAAATGACATAACCCTATAGTCTCAAAACTATATCAAAACATCAAATTAAAAGTACCATGATGCAACTATGTCATCTATACTATGGTGGATTGGGTGAGGCCTCACATCCTCCCCCCCTAGGCATGAACCTCCTCCTGGAGTTCATCAATAAGGTGTAGGTACTACAATATTATCTTTGTTGCATTTATGAATTTTGTCCCAACACAAGTCTCCTACTTATTGGTTCCAATAGACCAATCTTTACCTTACCAAGGTCTAACTGCTAAATTGTTTATGTCCTTGCTTAAAGTCCTTAACATAGCATGCATCTATAGTCTTATCTAGTTTAATATACGTTATATACCTATGCTAAAAGAGGTTGGACCATATTTCATATTTATGACATACGAAGGGGTGGTGTCTTAGAAATCTTGTCTAGTAGTTTTGCAATGGATAACAAGAAGGTTTACTGATACATTAATTCTCTAGATGGTTTGTCAAGGATCCTCCTTGGTGTGGCCATTTCAATACAATATTCTTGCCAACCTAATCCACAACAAAATGTCTCATAAGTAACTCAAAATAAAAGGATCAATTTTACTGGAAATCATCACAGATGTGGCCACATTGGTAAATCAAAATTAAAATAAGACATGTCCCTGAGGCAAAATGGGACCAAGATAAAGAAAGCTAGAGAAATGATAAATGTCAAATTGTTGGTAAGCAAAATAACAATTGCATAAATGCAAAATTTGAACAAAGGACTAACAAAATTTTACATTGAATAACAATTTCACAAGCATGATGTAACCGTACCAAGGTTCCCTAATGGAGAAGAGGAGAAATTGTGTGTTTTATGGAACTAATGGCTTAGTAAGAAGTCTCATATCCCCTATGTCTCTGAGTGCTTCATCCATAGATCATGGTTTGATTGGGTGCACTAATACATCTTACACTAGGTTGTCATTTATTGCATATGTTGAATGTAATGGGTTAGGCTCCTAGTATTGAAACTAGACTCCACTAATAGTTAATCTCAGAAGGGAACATAGGCTTATGCGACCTTGCCATAGAAATATCCTTTATCAATGATTCAATTTAACATCCAATCTTTGAGGGTAAGCATGGTATCTATAAACTATCATTTAAATTCTTTTTTGAAACCTAGATTCCCAATTTGAACTGTGTCCAACTAGATGTGCCTGAGTAATTATCCATATTATTCAACATTTACATTGAGATCACAACTCCTAGATGAATAATATCTACTTAAAAGTTAAGATTTCTATACGATGGTGTGATAAGTAGCAATCATACTAAGGAATCCAACTATCAGTTACATCCTATAACTAATATAGGAATATCACACCTTGACATTTACAACTTTGACTATACCACACAATGGTGTCTCGAATGGATTTCAACATCATAGACCCCTATAAGAAGATAATAATTCCTCTACTCTATTATATATATTAGGTACTCCATGACCACCTTAATATCAATCGTTTTGAGGTCAATTTTCACTTCTATCTACATTGTAACAAATCTTAATATTACACTTGTATTCACATCCAAGATATTGTTCTATAGTTCACTTCATCGTGTTTTGATATTGTTATATGCCCTGCAACTATTATCATTTTCCACACTAATTTAGATGCTATATTTTTTTTTATGACACACTAACCCTTCAACATTATTATTATTAATGATAATCAATTATAATCGTCACAGATATACAAATAGATTCATAAATAGTTAATGTTGTTTAGTTATAGGAATAATACTAAATTGGATCATTAAATATAATGGATATTACACCTTGTACCCGTATATCTGTAATACCCCAAAATTGGTCTCATAACTAATTTGCTCCTCATCTTTCAAATGATCAACAAGGTCCTAATTTATTAGGCATTTCTAGTCCTAATTGACTCTAATATCAACTGTAGAAAATCATTAATTTACAATAATCACTAAAAAAAGATAAAATCATGAATATCTACATCTTGGCTATTAAACCCACTAAATCAATTAGTTTAATTAAAATTTCCTAATACTTTGATTAAATTAATTTTACATGACAAATGAATTTATTAATTATTTGAATCAAATGTCTACACATATTTATTATTTAAATTTAAATATACAATTTTAAAAAAATCTCCAAAATCTCTTTTTGAGTTAGGAAAAATGGAAACATTGAGTGAATGTGAGTTTAGGGTGTTATTAGCCCATAATTCAGACCGATAGAACACCACCAGAAGCACAAAAACTCAAATTTGAATTATTTACAAGCTCATAACTCTACCTCTCCATATCTACTACTTTAGAGAGAGAAACAAGTTTTCCAATATCAGAACATTGTTCTCTATTTGTAGCTCTCTCAACTAAGCTTTTTGATAAAGTTAACCCTTAACTACTTGTATTAAGTTACTACTTCAAGATTGCTTATTTTAAGAAATAAATTTGCATTACATTTATCTTCTTCTATTAAAGAAAATCATGATTTTGGTCTTGTTGGTGGTGACTTGCATTTTTTCAGCTCTAAAAAATGTTCAAGGGTCATATAAGTGGTCTTGTAAACCTTGATTTATTTTATTAATAAGGTCATCAACATATATAAGAATCTTTATCATAAACTCACCCGAATAGATACCATCTCCACCTTGTAATCCAACTATCCTTCAAATATATCTTGATATAAAAATCAAAGGGTAGGAGAAATAAGGGACCTTGCTTGACCCCAATGTCACTCGTATAAAATATTATGAGATGTGTGTCAAAGTTTTTATTTTGACTTTATGTTCTAATAGAGTCTATGGATAACCACTCTTAATTTTATTAAGAACAAAAAAAAAAAAAAAAAATCCTCTTCTATTTCCCTACAAAGTTTTTCATTGATGTGTCTTAAGGTGATACCATGATCAATTGTAACTAGTGTTTAGGCATAAACCTTATTTCCTATTCTTTATATTTTTATTCTATTTCTATCCATTTTTTTATTCCTCTTACATCATATTGGTAAATATTTTTTAAACAATGACTCGGTCCTATATTTGGAGGGGTTATTGACATCACCACTCTTAATAAGACATATCTACTTAGATGGGTAGTTCAATTTAATGGGGAACCTTTTGGAATGATGTTGAATATTCTCCTAATGTTTGGCATGAGAGTTGTCACCTCTAACATTAGGGACACTACTTTAAGTTTAACCAAGTCATTTATTTTATAAACCTCATATTTTTTTTATGTCAATCCCAACTTCATGTAATGTGAAAAGATTAAATGTAATGTTGACCAAATGAGGGATTTAAAATTATTCTTTAGGGTCACAAATTTATCTTACATATTAAAACCACTAACTAGATGAAATTTTGATTCAAGATTGTTTCAAAAAATATTTGACTTGTTGTTGATATAAAAGAAGCCAAAAAAAAGGGGGTTGGCCCTATAAAATAGTGGTATAACTACTAGCAAAAAAATAACACAAAACCAAACAAATCCCTTAATGCATTACATAAAAAACAATACTAAAATAAAGGTACTAGAGTTCATGTTCTTAAAACTAACAAAATTTAATAGATTAACAAAATGCATGTAGGTGGTAAAAAAATTGTACCACTCATAGGCCAAACCCAAGTTCCACCAAAAAACCAAAACCATCTAAACTAGATCGAAACAAATGGCTAGAAAATAACCAAAAAACACTAGGCATTGGAAAGACCACTAACTAACATCTTTCTTCTTGCCTTTCCCATCCATAAAAACCTTAGTATAGTCCTCCGTAAGGAAATTGTAAAGCAATTTCAAATCCTCTTTACCCAGGCCTTCCTCCTCTTTCTTGTAAGCTAGTAGCTGGAGTGTTGTCACCACCACATGTGTCACCTTCAGGGAAAATTTGGAGAAAAGGCTAAACCCTTCCTCCAACACTTAGCACCAGTCCCTTAGTTCTTGGATGTCTTTGGGAGTAACAACCATCTCCTCTGGAGTACCAATCTTTAGTTCTTTGCTGCAATTCCTAGGGGACTTCCTCTTATCTTGGACATCCAGATTGTTAGTGGGATCCCTTATTATTTCTAGACCATTAGGCCTAATAGGGGAATAAATAGTGTTAGGGGAGGCTTTGTCAACTATTGGGTCTATCTCGTAAAGTGGAAAAAATATGGGTGGGGTCTTGGGAAGGGTCCTCAGTAGGGTTTTCTACCCCAACATCCCTTGTACCATCCATAGTGTCATCCCATTTCTCCTCTTTATTATTAGTATCCTCCTCCAACTTCTCCTTATTATCCCCCAATGTTTTAGCACTCTCCTCCAAACCTTCCTCATCCTCCTAGGAGTGTCTAGCCATTTTTAAAAATCTACCCTTGGTCTTAACAAGCTTACCCGATCTTCTTTTGTTCCTATGAAACTCATCATTTGAGTCCCCATTCTCCACTTCCACCCTCTTTTCAATTTTAATTTTTTTATTGGTAGATGACTCCAAAACTGGGGTTTTATTTTTCCTATTCTTGACTGATGTTTGGCATGGTGATGGTTGTAGAGTAGGGGCATAGCTACCACCTAAAAACTCAAGACAAAGGGGGGAACTAGTGGGGAGAATTATCAATTGCTATGAATCTTGGAGGGAAAAGGGCTAGGTGTAACTAAAATAAATGGAATATGAGCCCTTGGTACAAAATGGTAAAATTAGCCCCTTTCTTCTTTTTCTCCCTGACATCCATAATTGTCTCTTCTAGGGCATGCATTAGAAAAAAAGGAATGTAGACTATCTCTCGATTATGAAAGTGATTAAGAAAATGGAAATGGTAAAAATAATACAAACCATATCTATCTTCTAGGGTAAGATACTTCATTATGACTAGGCACACATTGTCCTAGGTCTCCAGTAACTTATCCCTCTAAAAACCACCATGATACTTGTCTGGGGCTTCATTGCCTCTAAAGAAACTAGATAGACTAGCTTCATCCATCACCTTCATGATATTCTACCACTTCTTGCCAATTATGTCAAGGTCTATCACCATAGCTATGGTCTCGTCATTCACCTAGAAGGTGATACCATTGATAGTGACCCTTCTATTCTTCTAGCTGCTAACAAATTGTTGAGAACAATTCTCATTGTAGCTAGCTATGGCCTTCATGTATAGGACAAACCCCCTTCCTTCAAAATTATCCAAGTTTCTTGGCTTTTGGAGAAATCCTCCATCTTTGTGGGCTCCAGTCTATTAAGGTCCCCAGCCATGAGAACTTGCTCCTCAATGATATCACTTTCCATAAGCTTGGTAATTTTCAATTGCAAGAAAAACACCACCTAGGAAATTATCATAGTGGGGCTTAAAATGGTGTGCCCAACAGTTAAAATGGCTTCTCCCTTACTCTTCACAAAGATATAATATCCAAACTATTTAAGCCATATTAAAACATCATTACAAAGAATGTAAATGATCTAATCATACCTTAATGATCTGACAGTCATAATAATTATTACATTTTTTGTAATCATTGCAAACCGTAAAAAATGATGACTCTTTTTTTAAAGCCAGGGTTATTAATTTCCTTCCTTTTTTCATGCCCTTGCATGATGAAATCCACATAATTGATCCTTTCTAAATGTCTTGTCATATTTAAGATGATCATAACAATTAATTTATTAGGAAAGCTGCCAAAAATGCAAGTTCTCCAAATTTGGGTAATCATCAAACATAGTTTAGAGGGGTCCTTTCCCTACTTATGAGGGAATTTATGTAATTTGGTAGAATTTTAGTACTTGACCAACTTTTTAGGCTATAAAATTCAAATCCCAAGCCTTCCATAGAATCTTTTACTGCATTGCCTTCCCTGAAAATGTCCAGTAACTCATATTGATCAAGGATCATTAGGAATTGCCAAATGTCCCCCATTATGCCATGCAAAGCCCAACCTAGTTGAGCATGCCCTTGGATAGAGTCAATGATGAGTTTAGAATCACCTTCTATTGTTAATTTTGTAACCTTCATCTCCACAAAAAATTTAAGACCCTCAAGTAAGGTAGTGGCCTCCACCACGTTATTAGATCCCTATCCTAGATCAAGTAGATAAATACAACATGAATGTAAAAAAAATATTTAAAAAACTATTAAATAAAAATGCTCTCATGTTTTGAAGATCATAATCCTCATATAAATCTCTCTTGTGAGTAAAGAGACCAAAGGTTATGTAAAAATATTTTTACACTTGGCATTTGCTTCAACATATAAGATTGATGCAAGAGCATATTTGGGTTCAAGACAATCGTACATCAACCAAAAATATTTGCATTTTGGCATTCCTATTTAGTAAATTTTTGTGTGTTTCTTTTGGTATTCTTTCTAATTTAGCTTTTCTTGTCTTACAAACCTCATGGAACATTTTTGGCATCATGTTTGATATGCATCTGGGCTCATCCCTAGACTTGATTCTTTGCAAAGCAGATCTCTAGGATTCTTTCTCAAACCCATTTTCTCTTCATTTTTCATAGCTAGTTGGATTTTTCTAATATTTTGAACTATTATTGTGGTTTGCAATATTATTTGGATCATCATTCAATTTTCCTACCTCTTATGTAACTTACCTCTAGGCTTGCACTTCCTTTTAGATCTTTGTAAGGGAGCCATTCATGATTTGAGTCCAAATCCAAATTTGGTAATATTTTTCCCTCCCCTTGGAGAATATGACCTTCATTGGCCAACTTGATGCATGTGATGAGTTATATATTTGATGCAATTAATCCTTATAGAGGATTTTGTTATAAGGATAAGTTCTTCAAGGTTTGTAAAGAAGGATAGTTTAAATTGTAAATTTGTAATTGGGCATGTATGCCTATTCTAGAAGCATGAATGTTTTTGGATAATTGTAATGAATTTATGATATTTTTATGAAGGTCTAATCTATCACCCTCTCAACTTCTTGTTGTTATTTTTATTCTGTGAATTATTTTGTATGGCTTGGACTATCCTCATTGAGGATCCTCCTACCATCATGACTATGTTAAATGGTATAAGAGTGTGTTTTGTTCTTATGATAATAAATATTTTTTCTAAAGACTATGAATCCCTAGAAGTATTTTTTGTGGTGTGGTAGAGTGAGGATATGAACTGCCTTTACAAAGGACTTTCACAAAGATAACTTAACGAGAAAATTTTAGAGGCATAAAAAGGAAATGAAATCAATATGGGGTAAATAATATTATTTCTATGAAATAAATATTTCTTTTGGATTTCTCATCAATCTTATAGAAAACTATTAAATCCTAATTTACAAAATTATTTAGAGTGACAAGGGAAAGAACAAGATCAGAATGGTTGGGTCTACTATGTTGAAAGGGGTCATGAGAGGTCATAGTGTGTTAAAAGGGACATTGGAACCCCTTAAGATCCCACAAGATCCCTTAAAATATTGTTTCTGAGTATTCATGCATTGAAGGCCTTCTGTCACTACTTGAGCTACTAGTAGATGGTGAATATTCATCATCATTATCAAACATCTAGGCTCACATGCATATCATGAATGTTAACTAGGTCTTCCTAGTCTCAATAATATAATGGATCATTAGAGCTTGTCAATGTATGAGACTCTTAAATCTTGTAAACTGTCAAACATAGTATAGAAAAAGGAGATATATATTTCAACTATCATTATTTTCATAGGCTTTTAGTAGGAGAAGTTCTGTTAAAAAAAGGTCTGTATATAGTACTCGTGGATATCTTTCCTATCCATCATTCAAATTATTGATAAATAGAAGGAATCAAATTATTAATGGCCTTTGGATTCTATAGCTCTTAAAGATGATAAAACCTTTGTAGTTATGTACACTTTTACAATAATAATTAAATCTATGATAAGACAAAGCACATTATAGTGGCTGTATATTTCTGTGTAAGTTGGGAAAAATACACCAAGATGATTTTGATACTCAAATTTGATGCACACAACCAAAAGGAAAAGATGTGCTTGGAAACAAATTTTTTTGGTAAGAATGTTATTCCCTTTATAATCATTGGATAAAGAACAAATAGAAAGAAATTTAGGCCTTCATCTTATGAGGATGATGGGGAATGCCTTCCTTAAAATGCTTATTGTTTTAGAAGTTCTTGGTGCCAATGAAAATTGTCAAATGGTCCCATTCAAACTTGAAAGTTTAATGGGTGATAAATTTTTAAAATTGGGGATCTAAAACTATTCTTCTATTAGATCTAGATTTCAACCCTTTTGTCGATCTAAAGGCTCAATTATATTCCTAAAGGATTGGCCAAGAGAAAAATGTGGTGCAAGAGCACCTAAGGATTGCCTAGGAAATCTAAGATTCATATTTTTTTTTTTGTAAGTGTGAACCTTAGGGAATTTTGGATGTGGAAGATAAGGTCATGTTGACCATAGTTGGATTACATTAGAGAGTCTTGTTCATAGGTTCTTAGGCCTTCTTACTAGGTGCACTTAGGGGCTAGAAAGTTGTAAAGCTCTCTGCTTAGCACAAAGCATGATGATAATATCATCATAAGGTCAATAGGATCTAGGAAGAGTTAGGGTAAGCTTTTTACCATAGTTGGTGTTTGTGGTTAAGTTTGAGAAGATAGGAAGGTCATTTGACCAAATTGGTGAAAAGTTGCCAAAAGATGAAAAAGTTGCATTGTGCAATTTTGCAACTTTTAAAAGTTGCTTGAGAAAATTTTTGCAAAAAAGTTTCAAATAATTGGAGAGGAGTTCTAAGGATTCTATAACCACCCAACCACCCTATATAAGTATGGAGAAGACCTATGAGTAGGGTTGGAAGTCCATTGTATGGATGGTGTCTTTTTGCAAACAACATACTAAAGCATTTTGTGAGCATTTTCTTAGTTTCATATGACAGTAGGTAGTTAGGTGTGAAAGATCATATGTTAACTTGAGGATATTTTAATTTTAATTTTTTCTTAAATATATGTGTGGTTAGACAAGATTTTTGATTAGTTTTATTTCCTTTTGTGTAATTATTTTGGTTCTAGACTGTCACTGACAGAATGTGTAGGCAATTCTTGAAGATGGATCTCTAACTCACTTTCCCACCATTAAATATGTATGAATTTTGGTAATAATGAGTATAATCCATGCAAATAATGTGTATAAATGTAAAGAAACTATTTTTAAGGTCTTTCCCTAGGCAAGCCTCTGGTGAGTCCGATTAGGGGAGACCATATAGAAACCAACATATATTGTAGAGGAGAGATAATGACCTAATTCCTTTTGGAAATGGAAGAAGAATGTCTTAAAATAATCCCATAAAGGAGAGGCTTCATAAAAATCCAATAACAATCCAAAAAAAAGCTTGTATGTCGAGCAATTAGTTAAGCCTTAAATGCCCAATTTTCACCTAATTTGGGTTAGGGTAATGGATGGAAGGATATGACCCCAAGAACCCAAAAATATATAAGGGGATGACATATTAACCAAGAATACTAATTTTTTTAGGGTTCCTTTGGAAGGCATAGGATAAAAACCCTATTTTCTCGCTATAGGAGATCTAGTTGGGGCTACTAGCCTATTAGACCTAGTTGAGAAGAATAGAGGAAATTGGGTGGGAAGATGGATTTTATAGGAGTTATAATTCACCTAATTGGTTGAGTTGAAGTATTAGATGACACCTCCATACCTTTTTAATTTCTAGTTAAGGAGTTGGAGGTTGAGAGCCTTTATATTGATGTAAGGGCTAGAGTGGATGAAGAGGCAAAGCATCAAGTTTTGAATGGAATGAGGAATATTTATTGATAGCTAGGTTGGGTAGGGAAACTAGGGGATCCTTAAGTGCTTAAGGTCCTAAAGGTGGCAAGTGGGATGAAAGAGACACCCTTAGGGTCTTGTAGAAGACCAAGAGCATGAATCAATTAGTGATTCATCCAACCTCCCTATCAGAGTAGTATTAGAGCCACAAAATATTTGTCTTGTGGATAAATGTTTAATACTAAAGAATAAATAGGAGAAACCACAATGGTGACCAATTTAGAATCAGCAAAGAAGATGCATGAGCAAGAGGAATAAAATAAATCTCACAAGGAGAGATTATCCCAACTAGAGGATAAGTTGGACTAGGTGGAAGAAAAGATAGATAAAATGAAGGAGAAGGTTGTTGGGAAACAACCATAAGTTATTGTAGATGATAAAGTTCCTATACCATACCCAATTCTCATATAGGAGCCTTTCTTTAAGGCATTGAAGGCTATGAGTGGGAAGACAGTTGAGGACATTCCATTATTTACTAGAAAGATGGAGGCACATATAGCCACGGATTGGATAGAAGGGATTGAAAACCATTTTGAGTGTGATAAAATTATAGAGGCTCAAAAGGTTAGGGTGGAAAAAACAAGGTTGAGAGCCTCTACTTTGACATAGTGGAAGTTCATTCAGGAAGAGAGGGAAAAAGAAGGCAAGAAACCTATCACATTATATAAAGGGATGGTTCTTAAGGTGAGATAAGTATATATGCTAGAAGGTTATGAAATTCAATTTCACTAAAAGATGAGTTTTAGAAGCTTTATATGAGGTCACATGTGGTAAAGGATGAAAAACTTAAAGTAGCTAGATACCTTAGTGGCCTAAGATGGAACATTCAAGAAGAGATGACTCTTCTTAACCCTAAAACAATGCATGAGTGCTATCAATTGTCTATAAATATTAAAGAGAATAATAATAGAAAGCATGACTAGTCCTCCTAGGGAAGTGGTAGAGGAAAAAATTAAAGAGGTCATAGAGGTGGTTACCAAGGTAGAGGAACTAAATCAAGGAATTGAGGGGATTCCAAAGCTCCAAAGCATGGGAGTGAAACTACTCCAAGAGGAGGCTATGGAAGAGGTAGAGGATCTCAAGGAGCTTCTAACAAAGGAAGAGGTTAAGGTAGTAGTAATTATTACTTTGCTAGCATGAAGTGTTATAGTTGTGGACAACTAGGTCACTAGCTTATAAGTGTAGTAAAAAGGCATCCTCTTCTAATAATGAGAAAAGGATTGGATATGCTCAAGAAGACAAATCAAGTGTCAAGTCACTTGAGATTAACCACATTGAGACACAAATGGGGGAGAACCTAATGTTTAGGAGGGTTTTGATTAGACAACTTGTGAAGGACCAGCCAATGAAAAGGAGAGCCTTATTCAGAATAAGGTGCAAAATACTTAGTAAAGTGGGCAAGGTTATTATGGATTTATAGTCCACAGATAACATAATATCTGAAGATGAAGTGAAGAAGCTAAAACTTTAGAAGATACCCCACACTAATCCATACAAGGCAACATGGTTAAACAAAGGTTAGAGTGTCCTTGTGAATGAACAAGCATGGGTAGATTTATCTATTGGTGGATACAAGGACAAGTTGATTTGTGACATCTTTCCTATGAATTCTTTTCATATTCTATTAGGAAGACCATGAAAGCATGACAGAGGTGTCATTTATGATGGGGAGGAGAATACCATTTCTTTTAAGATGGATGATAGGGCATTCAAGATATAGTAACTGATGGAGGATGAAGAACCACAATTAAAGACACCTAGTGTATTGTTGAGCAGTGACAAAGAGTTTGTCAACATTCTACAAGAAGGTAGTGAAGGATATGCTATCATTGTACAACCTAAGGAGGAAGAGCAGGTGATACCAAAACCTATACTAGAGGAGGTGTAGAATTTTCTTGGTAAGTTCAAAGACATCATCAATGATGGAACACCTACAACACTACCTCCTAAAAGGGCTATCAGTCATCAAATTGAATTTATCCTAGGAGCCTCTTTACCTAACAAGGAAGCTTAAAAGATTACTCTAGAGTAGAACCAAGAAGTGGATAGAAAAGTGTAGGAATTGTTAGACCAGAGATTTATCAAGAAGAGAATTAATCCATATGCAATACTAGTGGTGTTAGCATCCAAGAAATGTGATAAGTAGAGACTTTGTAATAATTCTAGGGCTATTAATAAGATACAATCAAATTTAGGTTTCCTATACGGAAGATTGTGTATTTAATGAATTTTATATGAGGATATAGGTACTTCACTAATTTGGTTTTAAAAAGTGGCTACCATTAGATTAGGACTGAGGAGGGAGATGAATGGAAAACAATATTCAAGACCACTAAAGGATTATATGAGTGGAGAGTTATGCAATTTGGGCTTACAAATGTCCCTAGCATATTCATGAGGTTAATGAATGAAGTACTTAAGGAATACATTGGTAGGTTTGTGGTTGTGTACCTAGATGGCATACTCATCTTTAGTGAAACAAAAGAGAGGCAGATGCAACATTTGGAGATTGTTCTCAAAAGGTTGTAGGGGGAGAAGTTGTTTATCAACTTGGAAAAGTGTGACTTCCTCAAGCTACAATTGGTATGCCTAGGGTTTGTTGTATCATAAGGTTCATTAAAGATGGACTCAAGAAAGGAGGAGTCTATTTTAAATTGGCCAACACAAACCACAAGGATAGAGGTAAAGAGTTTCCATGAGTTAGCTCAATTTTATAAGAAGGTTGTTAGGAACTTTAGTGGTATTTTTACACTAGTTTTGGACACCATTAAAGATGTATTGAAAAAAAAATTCAAATGGAATCTTGAGGTAGGAAGGCCCTTTGAAATGTTGAAACAAGAAGTAGCTACCCAACCTATCTTTTTGTTACTATTTTTGACAAGTTGTTGACACTAGAGTGTGATGCGAGTGGGATTATAGTAGGAGGAGTATTGAGTCAAGAAGATAGGCCCATTCCTTTCTTTAGTGAGAATATTAATGAAGCCAAGAAGAAGAACTCTTCTTATGAATTGTAGTTATATGCTTCAGTACAATCATTAAGGAAATGAAGACACTACCTCTTACCTAAGGAATTTGTGGTGGTCACTGATAATTAGGCACTTAGCTACATCAACATTTAGGAGAAGTTGAGATATAGGCACTTAAAGTGGATGGAATACTTACAAGCCTTCACATTCACTATCAAGCACAAGAAGGGACAACTAAACAAGGTGGTAGATGCATTGAGAAGGAGAATGTTGATAGTACAAGAGGTGATTGTAGAGCATTGGTATAGAAATTTTCAAGGATCTCTACAAGGATGATGAGGATTTCTTTGAAGTATATAAGGTATTAGCTAATTTCCAAAATCATTTTCATAGCCAATTCTCTGAATATACCCTACAAAGTGGCTTGTTTTTAAAGGCAAACCAATTATGTTTTCCTCAAGGTTCAATGAGAGAGAACCTTATTCAAGAGAAGCATAATGGCAATCTTAGTGGCAATTTTGGTGTTAGTAAGACATTGGAGTTGGTTTAGAGTTTCTACTATTGGTCCAAGTTTCCAAGGGATGTTAGAAGGTATGTGGAGAAATGTGTGGTGTACATGAAATCAAGATGAGGATCTAGTAATGTAGGTTAATGTCAACCCCTACCTATTCCTAATAGGCCATGGGAGTGCATTAGCATGGACTTTGTGGTAGGTCTTCCTAAGACTAAAAAAAGGTTAGATGGTATATATGTAGTGGTAGATAGGTTCAACAAGATGAGTCATTTCATCCCTTGTAAAACCACTCATGATGCTAGCTATATTGCTCATTTTTTTTTAAGGGAGATTTTAATAATACATGGGTTACCCCTAAGAATATTATTTGATAGGGATGTGTAGTTCATGAGTCAATTTTGGAACTCTATGGAATAGGCTAGGAACTAACTAATCTATCATATGGTTTAGCTTACCATCCTTAAACTGATGGTCAAACTAAGGTGGTTAATAGGGTGTTAGGTAACCTACTAAGATGCCTAACAAATGAGTATGGATAGACAAGGGACCTAATCATCCATCAAGTTGAATATTCCTACAATGATAGTATGAATAGAAAAATAGGGAGAAGTCCTTTTGAAATAATGTATGGTATGCACCCAAGAGGAGTATGTAAACTTAAAGATGTAGGTGCTATGGAGTATAGAAGTGGCCTTGCAAAAGATTCTCTTAGACCATGAAAGAGATACAAGAGTAGGTGAAAAAGACCATAACATAAGCTAATAAAAAATTAAAGACCAAGATGGACATGTCAAGGAAGGACATACAATTTGTAGTAGGAGAGTATGTCATAGTTTACTTCATGAACAAAGCTAGACTTCAAAAGGGAGTGCCAACAAAGTTGTAGATAAAGAGAGTGGGTCCATGCAAGGTGTTAAAAAAATATGGACATAAGGCCTATAAGATATAGCTTCCCACAAATATGAATATTTCACTAGTGTTCAATGTGGGTGATCTAGTCAAATTCAAGGGGCCATTACCAAAGGTATGTTAGAACAATAGGGAGATACTAGAAGATATCAACACTGCGGTCGTACCTCCCAAGATGAAGTAACAAGCTAAGAGGATCTTGGAATCCATAGTAAAGAAATCTACAAGGCATAAAATCTAGATGGAGTACCTAATCCAATGGAAAGGGAAACTAGAAGATAAAGCTACCTGGGTAGAGGAAGAAAGTTTTAAGAAGCTAGGCATTGACATGTCTTTGATTTCTCCTCATGTTCCTTGACAACCATGGAGAGGGAGATAATGGTGCAGGAGCACCTAAGGATTGCCTAAGCAATCTAAGTTTGATATTTTTTTGTCATTTTAGTGTGAGCCTTAGGGAATTTTTTATGTGGAAGATAAGGTCATGTTGACCATAGTTGGAGTACATTAGAGAGTCTTGTCCATAGGTTCTTAGGCCTTCTTACTAGGTGCAATTAGGGGCTAGGAAGTTATAAAGCCTTCGAATTAAAACAAGACATAATGATGAAATCATCATGAGGTCAATAGGATCTATGAAGAGTTAGGGTAATTTTTTTACCATGGTTGGGGTTTGTGGTTAAGTTTGAGAGGATAGGAAGGTCATTTGATCAAATTGGTGAAAAGTTGCAAAAAGATGTAAAAGTTGCATTGTGCAACTTTGCAACTTTTAAAATTTGCTTGAGCAACTTTTTGCAAAATAGTTGAAAATCATTGGAGAGGATTTATAAGGATTCTATAACCATCCAAACACCATATATAAGTTTGGAGAAGACCTATGGTCAGGGTTGGACATCCATTGTATGGATGGTGTGTTTTTGCAAACAACATACTAAAACATTTTGTGAGCATTTTCTTAGTTTCATATGAAAATAGGTAGTTAGGTGTGAAAGATTCATATTGTCACTTGAGGATATTTTAATTTTTATGTTTTATTAAATTTTTTTTTGGTTAGAAATGAGTTTTGATTATTTTTATTTTCTTTTTGTGTAATTCTTATGGTTCTACATAGTCACTGGTTTTATCCAAGTAGTTCTTGAAGATGGAGTTTTAACTCATTTTCCCACCATTCAACCTATATGGCCTCTTGGTAATAGTGATTAGAATCCATGAAAATAATGTGTATATAAGAAAGGGCCCTCAAATTCAAAGCAACCATTTTTAAGGTCTTTCCCTAGGTGAGCCTGTGGCGAGTCTGACTAGGGGAGACCATATAGAAACCAACATATCTTGTAGAGGAGGAAAGATGAAGATCTAATTCCTTTTGGAAATGGAATAAGGAAGTCTTACCATCATCCCATGAAGGATAAGGCTTCATACCAATCCAATAATAATCCCAAAATAGCCTTGTTTGTAGAGGCATCTAGTTAAGCATAAAAATCCAAATTTTCACCTAATTTGGGTTAGGGTAATGGATGGAGAGCCTCTATATTTTTGTAATGGCTAGAGTGGATGAAGAGGAAAAGTATACAGTTTTGTATGGAATGAAAAATATTTATTGATAACTAGGTTGGATAGGGAAACTAGGGAATCCTTTAGTGGTTAAGGTGTGGCAAGTGGGGTGAAAGAGACCCCCTTATGGTCTTGTAGAAGACCAGGAGCATGAATCAGCGAGTGATTCATCCAACCTACCTATCATTATGATTATACATCAACTAATTACAAAATATTTAGTGGAGGAGAAAATATTTCAGTGGTCAAGAAGGAAAATAGCTATGGAGAATATGGTTATGAATTCTATTAAGAATGAAACTATTAACCAATTACTCAGGATTAAGAGATCAAGCCTACCTGGATAATGAAAAAGAATGGGAAGATCTTCTTGGATCTATGATAGAAGTTACAAATAATGACCTAAAGAGCTAGAAAGGGGAAAGTAATGAAGAAAAGAAGTAAGATATGCATGTAAGCACATGTCAGATGATGATGATGAATATTCACCATCTACTAGTAGCTCAAGTAGTGATAGAATGTCTTTAGTGTACATGCACTCAAAAACATAATTTTCAAATAGAGAAGTGACAAGTGTCATGGAATTATCCATACAACAATATGAACTCTCTCTCTCTCTCTCTCTCTCTCTCTCTCTCTCTCTCTCTCTCTCTCTCTCTCTCTCTCTCCCCCCCCCCCCCCCACCCCCCCCCACCCCTCCCTTGCATCTCCTTCAACCCCCTCTCCCTATATATCTCACTCATTTCTTTCATTTCTTCTAGTTCTTCATAACTTGACGGGGTTATGGAGAACTAGAAGAAATGATTCTAGTTCTTAAAAGCATGATCACATTTTGTTAAGATGTGATCATGTTATGTAAATGTTTAATTTAAAAAAAAAACAATTCCTTGACTCAGCAACAAGCCAAAGCCCATTTTAAAAATTGATTGAAAGTACACATAATGCAATCACATTATGTATACTTTTGAATTTTTTTTCATGGAGTCCACTTTTGTGCACATCATCTTGGTGCATATGCACATTCCATTAAATCAAGAATTAGATGGTCTTGACCAGATAGCCATTCTAGCCCAATAAATGATAGAAACTACCATGGGTGTATGGACTAGAGGGTAGGTATTTGATCAACCAAGGGTATATCCATCTATAGATTACCAAGGACTTTATACACCTCCTGATCTCTCCACTACATTTTCTACCAGAATAAGCCTACACAATGATATGTTGTTCAAATAGTTCATATGGGAACCAGATAAGGAGAAACTTTGGAATTAGAGTAGGAGAAACTAAACTAAATAATTGATTACTAGAAAATTGACCGACAAAATAAAGACGAAGAAAGCACTCAAGCTCAAACATAGGATTACCACCATCACAAACCTAATTACTAAACTAATGCAATGTAGTTCACCATCTAGATTTTATAACCTCTACTTGAAAGAAAAATATCCAAATCTAGGATTGACGAGACTATAAGTGAAGCCACTTGTGGATTCAATCCATCTATGGATAAAACTCAATAATTTTATGACATTTATCTAAAATCTCCTATGACCATAAAAATTATATTATGTTAATAACATTTACATAATTCTATATACCATATGAGACTAATTAGAACCCACTTCCTTACATAGGGGACATCTAACTATGATATTTTATGTCATGGATATAGAATGAACTCAAATAGAACTCTAGGATAGACCTTAAAATCAAGAGGATGTAGATGCACCATTGGTTATAATAGATGAAAGTAAGGATGCTTGTGCAACTTATTATGACTTGATGTTTTTTTTCACAAGAAAATAAACATTAGGAAAGGATACAAGCTTGAGAGAAGCAATATTCTAGGAGTATGAACAAATGAATAGACATGAAGCATAGTTAGCCTTGAGATCTATTATTCAATTTTGAAATGGTTTGTTAAAAGGCTTAAAGAGGTATGAGATAAATTCCCTACAAAATTATATAGTTTTAGAAAGAAGAGCACCATGGTATATGACACTAGGCCTAGTAAGAAAAGAGAATTTCACCCCCTCAACTTTTAGCCTCCATTTTTTCTTTTTTGCACTCTTGAGTAAGGCTAATTTTTCTACTAAATATGAAATGGAAGAGGATGTGACTAGGTGTGAATGATTAATGGAAATAAAAGGATACTAATGATTCCTAGCAAAGGGAGGAGAAGGGAGTGGTTCAACTACAAATTTCAAGATGAATGCTAGAATTAGGAACTATTTAGTTGCTAGAGGACCAAAAATACCTTGAGTTGAAGCAATGAATGGCCAAAATAGTAAACAAATTTATTCATTTTTTTGTGTCAAAACTACTATAATCTTTATACCCTATGTTAAAATTTCTATAAGTTTTATGTTGTTTTAAAAACTCATTTTTTTACTATAGGTTTGGAAAATTTTTTTTTTGGATCGGTAAATGGCTGAAGCCTATGATTAGGTCAATATTAGATGGTGATATAATTTTGGACTTAATATATTTTCAGTAATATTACTTAATGGTTTTGGATCATAATTATCTTTATATTGTTCTTATGTAAATGATTAAAGCATAATGGGTTTCTATGGCTAAGTAGTCTATTTTTCTATAGCTATATGATGTGTACATAGTTATGACATCTAAGATTTAATGAAAAAATGTAAATTGAAAATAGATTTATCTTCATGCTTTGTTCTCCTAACCTCTCATTGTAGGAAGAGGTTAATAGTAAGGAAGGGTGTAATAGAAATTGAGCATGCTACATTAAGTTCTTGCACCAAGTCATTCAACTTGAAGTGATAAAGGAGGACAACATTGAGGACCCACTTGATTCACCTAAATTTTTTTTGGATCAATTAAGTTTTAATGAATAAAAAATTTAGAGGATGGTTACCCTATATATTCTCTCTTGCAAATAGAAGAATACTTCTTTGTTTCTAGTTGAGAAATTTTCTCATTTCCATTTCAATATAATAACATAACCCATTCATTCCATTGGAAGTATCCATTAAGTTAAGTTAGTATTTTATATATTTTAAATATAAATAAGAAGCCACAATACTCTTTAGAGGTTAGCTATGAAGTGAAGAAGAGATCTATCTATACTAGATTGATATTTATGCACTCATTCTCAACAATATAGTTTTTAGTTTTTCAAGGTTCTATGTGTAAATCAAGTTCAATCATATGAAAAAGAAAGTTACGATTGTAATCACCCAAAAATGGTCATCTAGACTATGAGCCCTCTTTCTATAATTTTTGCATAATTTATCTAATTTTTATCCTTGATCAAATCTCCAAAAATCCATTTATTTGATTTTATCCTATAGTTTGACCACTTTATCCTAAGTTCATATTTGATTAAAAGAACATGTCCCCCTTTTAAATAAATAAAATTCCCCACTCATATCTTATCCTAAGTTGAACACAAAAAATAATTTCCCTTATTTAAAAATAAAATAAAATGAATTTTTGTTCCACATGGGGGACAATAGTCAACTCTTCCACATGATTGTGGAAAAACTTGTGCACATGGATCACTCCCACTTTCAAACTCCACCCTTGATTACATGCAACTTACCTCATGATATATATCATCCACTTATCTTTAAAAGGGAGAACTCTCACCCCACTTCATGAACTCCACTCTTTTACTAACATTATTCTGCAAGATTGAAGATCACATACGTGTGGAGCTCCTCTTCTTCTATCTTCCATCCTTCATTCTTCATGCTTCTCATTCATTCTAGTTTCTCTCCATGCTTATAGATTGAATCATCTAGTCTAAATAGAGGTTGTAATAGTTATTTTCTAGTTTAGAGTGCATTCTACTTTCTCTCATTTAGCTTTCATTTGCTATTACATTCATTCTATATTCTTGAATGCTAGCATTCTTGCTCCCATCTTTGAATCTCTCGTTCTATGGTGCACTTTGCAAGGGTTGCATAATTTGGTTCATTTGAGAGTCACCATATTATTATTTTACACCTTTTCATGTCATAGATAGAGAGCTACAAGATGCCTCTTAAGATGCTCTCTTTCATGGGTATTCTCAAGAATAATGGTTTATAAAAGTGTGACACTTTTTGTAGACACATTTTTGGTGCCACCGTGGGGCTAGAACCAAGTTTATAGCTCCATTTTATTTCTTATATTTTGGTTAAATTATCATTTATGGTTTTTTGTAGTAGTTTATTGGACCTAATCAAGTGACTTTGCATTTTTCTCACTTTAGTTTTAAGGCTAACCCTTGTGCAAATTCATTTGGAGTCCAAAACTCTAGATTTTAAAATATTTAATCATATCTCCTAAACTGCTTGGAGTGCAGTTTTGAATTTTCTTTTGTAGGTTGGAAATGTGTCTAAGATGTCTCAATCCAATTTTCATATTTTTGTGAGTTAATTTTCATTAGTTATGCTTGAAAATCAACAATTTTTTGAGAAAAAAATTACATTTTGGAAAAGGTCTTTGAATTATATAGAGGGTTTTTTTTTGTTTTGAATTTAGAGGTCATATTAGGGCTCAATAGATTGATTTAGAAAATATGGTCTATTTTTGAAAAATCAGTCCCTAGGGCACAAATGAAAATATATGGTTGAATTTCTTCCATTTTTGAAAATCTCTCTAGTTTTTAGTAGGGGACTCTTGTTTGAATTTCTATTTTTGGAGCCAACATCATAGCAAACAAGTCCAATCTTATTGACTAGGTCAAAATCAAAGAGTAAAAATGAGAGCATTTGTGATTAGCTTTCACTTTCTTTGCACACACTTGGTTAAAAGATAACTTAAATTTTTGAGGTAACTAATCACTTTGTGTTGTTGGTCTTACTTTTTTATTATGCCTTGAGCTTGGTTGTTTTGTTGGGAGTTTCTCATCTCATTGCTAAAAAGAACACATGTTAAAGACCTTGCTTGCTAAAAGGGCTACTAACACTCACTTGCAGGGTTGCCCAAAGAAAATAAACAAACAAAAAAGTGTGCTTTATTTCCCTTATTTTTGATTGCAGCAATATTACTAGTTGTTCATATTTCATAGGAATGTAAAACTTACAATTAGGATCTCTTTGTTGTAGGAAAGTATGCTCTTCACCCTTGTGGTGAATCATAAATCTTGACCCACCTTTAGATTTTGAAAGTAAGTGTGATAATTGAGCTTCTTGGTGTGTTTAGGGGAAATGATTGGAATAGGAGAGTATTCTCTTTACTCTTGTGGTGAATCAAAAATCTTGACCTCCAAAAGTTGACCCATTATGTGTAGTTTAGAATCCATTAGCGGGATTATTCTTGAGAGATCAAGAGAAACGAACCAAGTGGGGACAAGAAAACCTAACTCTTCCAACCCACTATAAAATCAAGGACACAAAACCTTGGTAGACATAGTACTTGTCTTCATCTAGTGGAAGTACTTGTAGAATTGTGACCATGAGGAAATCACTAGGTGAGAATGCTTAAGGTACTCTTGTGGCTGAGAGGTCCATTACTTATCATATGATAAGATGTCTAGTATTAGGAACAAGAGGAGTGCTATGAACATAAGCCCTTACTAAGAACTTAGGATAGAAACTACCTTATTTTACCATTCAACATCTTGGCGCAAGGACTGATCCTAGTGGATTACCTAGATCACCTCAATTAGATTCTATAATCACCATTTATACCAATGGAATCTCCATGAAAAAGTCAATATCTCTTGTGGGTAACCACTTGGTGTGAGGTGAAGGGGCATCAAGCATGGGCCAAGTTGTTGAGTAATGAACCATGTCCTTTAGGTAGATATTGGTTGATGTGTTCTCAAATGTGCTAGACCCATTGAAATCTTTTAAACATACACATGATGATAGTTCTAGGGCTTTCTTTTGAGACCTCACATATGTTTTTATTATGCAAGGTTTCTTTGTCATTTTCTTGATTTTTTTCAGACCACTCCATGTTTCACATATTGATTTTGAAAATTAAAATTTCTATACTATCAACTTTGTCAACCAAGTCAAAACATTTTTCTTGTGTTGCTTACTAAGGGAGTTTCATCATTTGACTTTTATTTGCTATGTCTCTAGTGCCTAAACATGGATAAAGTGGCTTTTGGTCTTTCCCACCTTCTTCATTTATATCCTCTTTCTAGGACCCTCTTTTTCTAAATGTTACCTTGATCTATTGACTACACTTCTTGATTGAAAAAATTGTTCACTTTTTTTTTCTTATCTATCTACTTGGATATTTGGACTTTTCCCTAGCTCTTGATTTGAGTCACTAGTGTCATAATATTCTTGGACACTTTTCTTGATAAGTCACTCATTCATTGATACCTCTATTTGACAAGTGAACACTCTACCTCTCTAGTTTGGACATCAAGTTATCTTGTGTCACCTTATTAGCTTCCTCTAGTCTCCTTCATGCTTGATTATCTATCTACCACTATGGCATTCAAACTTTGTTCTATCAAACCTCAACCAAATCTATATGATCATGATATCCTCTATGCCACTAAAGAGTTTCATGATCTATATGCTCAATATAAAGAACTAGAAGAGACAAATGATCTTTCTTACCTTTATCTCTCTAAACACATGATAGAAATGAAGTCTAAACTTAAGAAAAGGTTAGAGGACAAGATTGCATTCTTAAATGAATCTCCCTTAAGACCTTTACATACACATGTATCATCTTCTTCAAGATATATATATTATACTCCAAGACATCAATTGTCTCCATCTTCTAGATCTAAATACCTCTTTAGAGAAAAAAATTGAATGATATATCCTTTGAACCTATGCCAAAATTTCATGATAAACCTATCTTTGATGAAGACATGAATGCATGCTATGCACTTGGTGATCCTAGAAATACTTTTGAGAGAACTTTTAATTCCTTGGAAGATTCTTATGATGACATTTTTAAAATACTTCTTGGCACTATGTTCATCACATTGCCTAATGTCTAGCTCATATGGAAACCCATTCTTGGATATCTATTGTTCTTATCATCAACATAATGAACATAGTACTTATGATTGTATTGAGCTAAAACATAAAGTCCAAGATCTTATTGATGATGGAATTAATAATACCTCTCTTGAATCATGTGGTGAGGATACTTCTCTTAAGAAATATCACATTAATGAACCTATGTCTAGTGTTGGTTTCCTTGATACCTTTGCTTCTTTCAACATGTGTGATCTTCCTAAATCTTCAAAGATTTTCAACATACCTCCGTAAAAAAAAGAGCCTAGTGCTTTCCATATGGACTATGTGTACCCTCAAGGGCTACCTCTAAAATAAAATCAAGCTAACCTATATTTGGTTGCAAACCTTTTCAATTTTATTAAGACTAAAGATCCTCAACCTCCATGCAATGATATGCCTACTATGCCTGCTTTAGCTAATCCATGATTACCTCTTCAAGAGCCTATCATTCAAACCTCACATTATCTCTTGTCCTTATAGGTGAATCCATGTCAAGAGGACTCTCCAAAATCTAAAGCTATAAATCAAGATCAAGATCAAGAACCCTTTTTTCTTCTTCATAATTTCACTCCTTTATATCCTATTTCTTTTCCATCTCCCAAGTATGAAGAAGACATCAGTTCCACCATTTCCCTTGAGCTTACTAAAAATTATGAGAAAATTTATCTTCCTATGCTATCCAAAGCTACTTGTCAAGATGAAAGCATCCCCTCATGTTCTACTTCTCCATATTCACTTCAAAACTATTGCCAAGCTTTAAATTCTCCTATCAAAGATACTCATGAGTCTATTGATGGCCTTGGCCATGCTGCTCACTCTAAATATGTTGATATCCTTAGCCACTATCCTGTTGCATCTTTGAAATCTATCCTTGGTCCTTATCCCTCCAAGCTAAAGTCTTCAAACCTTCCATCCAAATTGGGACCTTATGTTCCTTCATCTCGTATAATTTCAACTTCTAGATCTCCTATTATACCTCAAGATCAACAAAGACATTCATCCTTGAAAAATATCCATCCACTCAACCATCTAAAATAGTCATATCAACCTTATCCATCCATAAGTCCCAAGTCTTCTAGAAGTAATTTGGATTATCAAAATAAGAAATACAAGAATCTATTGACAAATAAAGATCACTATGTCTCATCTAATTGGCATGTGAATACAAAGAAAGAACAATTATTCAAGAGACCACAAAGATCCATTATCCAAAGAGCTAAGTCAAAGGAAATATGGGTTCCTAAACCTATTATAGAAGAAATGTATTCTAAAGTATCCAAAGGAATATATAAAGTTATATGGATTCCCAAGTCTCTCTTGAAAGACTTGAATATTGAACATAAATCTAAGTTGACATTCAAGCTTCCAAAGGCTTCCACTCCATCTTCTTCTAAACACCTTCCTCAAAATATTTCAAATCCTTCTATTCTATCTTCCTCCAAGATTACTCTACCACTCCATACATCTAAACCTCAAGCCATTTCCTCCATGATCCCTTCATCATTCCATCACCATTTATGGTGTGTGTAAATGTTGATCTTTCCCACTTTTTCATCTACCATTATACAATCCTTTAAAGCCTACACTTGCATGCTATACATAATCCCACAATCCTTTCAAGACATGAATTCTTATCGTCCATATACTTATCCTACTACCATATCTCTTCCTTCACCCTATCAACATCTTTGAGCATACTTATCTATGGTATTGGCTTATTAAGATTTATCTTTCATATAGGAGTACTATCCAAATTTAAAAAGCTTGAGCTCTTTCTAAAAATAAAAAATCTAAAAAAAGAAAAAAAGAAAAAAGGAAAAATGTTTCTTGGTGAAAACCATTTCTTGTGGCATCTTGGTAGAAAAAGTAAAGAGAAATAAATCCGTCCTATGGTGAAAACCACTTCTTATGGCACCTTGGATAAATACCATGATGAAAACCTGATAAAAAAGCATCATGCATAATTCTTCCACCATCCATCTATCTATCCCCTTTTCTCCCTATTTTATATTGACAATGTTGAGCTATCCTTGTATATTGGCTATCTTATCCACAAGATTCTCTATTGTTCTTTCTTATTCATTCATAGCCTTCATATCTAGCTTGTAAGGACCCTCCTCATATGTAATTATTAAATATGAATTCTCTATTAAAACTATCATAGGAGATTGAAATGGATATGAAGTAATGCTTATATTGGGAATGTCCTAATGAAATTTAGAGTAGTTGATATATCCATGTTTTAAATACTCAGTGATTTGAGAACTTCTACATTAACTCCACTATTTAAACATTGCAATTTCACTAACAATGCTATGAGGCATTTTCACCTAATGATAAGGGTGTTGATTTCAGTATCCTAGTGATTAAGTTTTATGCTTCAAATAGTTTAGTATTCTTTAATTAGTGTTGATTATGATGATTAGGTGTATGCATGCCTAACAATGATTATGCTAGTACTTTAATATGAATTAACAAATAAGTTATGTTATATTGATTATGTGATTCAGATGATTAAATGTGGGTAGACATGAATTAAATAGTTAATTTTATGAAAGATTTATGTAACTAACTAGATAGGGTTTTAATATATATGCATGTGATTTTCTTGAGCTACTAATGTGTGCAATGAGTGTGCAGGATATTTTAGCCAAAAAATTTAATGGAGAAATGACACTGAACCCTATGTATCAATTGTTGAAGCCAAGGTTAAATTTGATGAAAGATGCAAACCTTGTTGTTTGTATTTTATTTGTGTCATGCTTTGGGTGAATATATCATTATGTAATCAGTAAATGTTAATGCTTTGTAATAGTGTTTTTTTTTATAGTGTCACTTGACACTTGTGAATTGTGTATGCATTCTAGTGTGATAGTTAGAGGGAACCATGTAACCTAAAGATTTAAGCTAGATTTGGTTAGTTAAATTTTTGTTAATTAGTTAGTATTGAGATTAATTACCCCTAATTAGGATTAGTGAGTTATCTACATTTTGAAGGTTGTTAGTAAATCCTAAAATATTCCTAGCTTTTGATAGGTCTTTAGTTAATTTTAAAAGCCTAAAATCATTTAATCTAAGTACCTAAGGGGTATGGGTATGGGTTGGAGATATTTTCCACCCCCTTAGCCCCTTTGGTTGACTTTTATGGTCACTCAAAAAGTCCATTTTTTCTTAAGTGCAAAAATTGATTTCTTCCTTCTTGAGTTGGTAACCTTGACTCCACCTTGAGGTTCACTTAATGTCTAATTGAGTTAGGATGATATTTAGAGGCATCTTTGAGAATATTTGTTTTTTTACCCAATCTCTAGTTTTAGAGAGAAATTTTGAATATTGAAGGAAGGAAAAGCTCATCTCAAACTAGTTCATGTTGCCATAACCTTTTTGTAAAGGTAGAATTCTTTAGCTCATCTTGTTTATGTTGTTCATGTTGTTCATGCTTGTTCATGCATATGTTATTTTTTTTTTTCATTGGTATGCTTGTATGTTTGTTGGGTATGCTTGGGAGGGATTTAAAGATGTTTTCTTGATTGCTTTTCCTTCATGTTTTGCTTAATTTTCGAAGGGATTTTGTGGGTTGTTTTGGCATTACTCACCCTTGGGTAGGGAAGTAGTTGGAACCCAATAGTGTAGAGTCTCTTCTCATGATGAGAAGAGGGAAAGAGGGTAGGGTGTTATGGGCCCCTACTTGTCATCACATATCATGTTTTGAAATTGTGAAATTTGAAGAAGTGAAAGAATGAAAATCCTTGGATTATTGGCCTCAAAAGGGCATTTGTGGAAGAAAAGAAGTTCTTGAGATTTTAGCCTTGAAAGAGCTATGTTATGGTATTGTGGTTGATGTCTCCTATTGGGAAAATCCACCTTCTCCCTAGTCTAGTTCAATGTTGGACCTATTGTGCAAGCTAGGATGGGAATGAATGCTTGTTTTGTTCTTCATGATATGCTTGATTTGTCTCCGAGTCAGTTCTTGTCTTCTCCATGATCACCATGATGTATTGAAGATATTGAAATGATCCCTTGTTAAGGACCAAGAAGATAATTGAAAATTTTTATTGCAATATGATGTAAAAATGTATTTAAACTCTTGTTGAAGTGGCAAGAATGTCAAGTTTTCTTACTGGTTCTTTCCCAACGGAGCCTTGAACTAGGTTGATTAATAGAAGAGAAAAGATTGAGTAATTTTCTTCCATGTGAAATTACTGGTATTTTTGTTTTTGTATACATTGCTTGAAAGTAATTGAATTGATATTTAAATTCTTGTGATATTGTTAATTGTTCAAATTTGCAATCACTGATCAAATTGTAATTAGATATAATGATGGAAACAATCATGCATTTTAAGATTCAAAATGTGAGAAAGAAAATTCATAATGGATGGAAACTACATTGTTTTATTATGAATTAGTGTTGGAGAGAAATTTCATCATATTTCCTTGATTAATTGATATGATGAGTATTAATCCTATTAGGAAAGAAAAGAAAAAGATATATTAAATTAACCCCCCCCCCCCAAAAAAAAAAAAAAAAGTTTTCTTTGAAAAATTGACACTTAGAAAATATGGCCTTAAAAAAAAAAAAAAACTCCTAGGAGCACAAAAACTCTCTAGAGAAAGTTAATTCTCCCCTCTTAAGATAGAGAATCTCAAGGATTCTCTCAATTATCCTTTTTAACCTATTAAACATTCTTTTTTTAAATTAAAATAAAATAAAAAAATAAATATAAAATAATATCTTAAAGTTTACCAATATCCTAAGCCACCTAATTATCTTTTTGTTATTACTACCCTCCCTATCCTAAGCCCATGCAAGCTGCACCCTACTCACATCTACTAGGCATGGCCAAGCTTCATTTAAATCTACATCTATCAGTCCTTCACATGCCCCAAATTTGGCATGTTAGAGGCCTTACGAATATCAAGTGGGAAGGCTTGAAATAGTAGAAGTTCCTAAGTTTTAAGAGTTCCAAACTTTCTTTATTTCCTTACCTTTTTTTCCCTGCATTTTATGCTAGGCGTACTTGCTTGTTGGGTTTCTTGGGTAGTGAGCCAACAAGCTTGGGAAGTGTTTAAGAAGATTGGATGGGGTGGGTAAAAGCTTAGGAGGGATGGGACAGGTGTATAGGGAGTAATGTTTAAGGGAAATGTTGTCAACCTAGTCAATGTAACTTACACCAAGCTATGGCCTTTAATTGATTTGACTAGGGACTGCAAAACTATTATCTCCTCTCCATGCATTGGTTTTCCTAGAAAGCAAGTGGGTTGACTTTGGACTACATGCCCCTATGTAATGTCAGATGTAATGACTACCTAGTAAATGGAATTTAGGTGGGGCAGATTTGAAAGGAGATGTTTGTTGAGTTTTATTTTAAAAAAAATAAAAAAATAAAAAACTTTTTATCACTCCTTGTTGCCCACATGGGGATGTAAAGTTCTAGGCGTAGGGGGAGAAAGGCATGTGGGAAGGAGTGGGGAGTACTTGGGGGTAAGTTGATAGTTTAGTGTAGGTTTTGCATATTTAATTTGATGTTAATTTAGAATGTGGTTAGGATGGAGTGGGTAGGATAGTGTATAGGTTAATTTAGATTTTGTTTTTGTTGGCTTTAAAATTAATAAAGTTATGCTAGTGGTGTCATTGTAAATGCTAGTATTATGTTAGTGTATTAGGGAGCTTGTAGCATCAAATATTGGTAAAGTTAATATTTGTGGGTTGTTTAAAGCTTTTGATTAAATAGGTTTGATTAAAGTTAGATGTTAGCAAGGATTTTGGTTAGTATACTTTGTTAAATAAAGTTTTAATTTGTATTTATTTTATTCTTATTTTAATAATCATGTAATGAAATTTATTTCAAAGGTAGTATGTAATGTAATTTACCTTAGATGTAGGAGATGTTAAGTATTTTGTTTGCAAATTAAAAATAGCTAGTAAGAATCAATTTTGGAATGTAGTTTTAAATTAAGTATTATTAGTATTTGACAATTTTTTTAATGTTTAGTAATTTAATTGATACGTTTTTAAATGAAAAATTAATTTGGATATGCTACTATTAGAATTTATTTTAGTATTGTTAATTTGAATTATAGAATAAATTAAAGTTAATAGTAGATGTTAGTTAATTAGTTTATCTTAACGTTAGTGGTTATATTGTTCTTAAGATTGGAAGTTAGTGTCATTTTAAATTTAATATGTGTTTCCTTTAGTAAAGGTTATAAAATTTAGTTAGATTATTAGATTAACTTTAAGTGTTGAATAGATAATTGTTAGTAGTATGTGGATTGGATATTATGATTTTTTTATTAGATTTTTAATGTATCATTAAATTTTTTTTTAAAAAATGAAACAAATGTCAAAATCAACTTAATAGCGAATGCTCTGATTTAGCGATCTTTTCATACTCATTGACTCTAAACTTAAATGGAAATGACTAGACATTGTTAGGAGATCCCATATCTATTTCTCACTTTCCTTATACTTTAATGTGTACAAATAAACATATCCAACTTAGTAGTGTGATTATCTTTAAGAAGTGGATTTAATTATTATTGTTTAAAAAAAACAAAAATTACGTGTGTTTTTGCCCTTGTATTTTGGGCATGACATAGCTTCATTCTTATTGATCTATCCCATCACTATCCTATCTAGTTGACCCCTAGGTCTTGATTAGAATAAAGAAAAACATGACCTTCTTAAGCCTACTGACATGTCTACTCTCTTGGAGTGCACACTTTCATACTATCTTGCTTATTGTCTTCTACTAATTTTTCCATATGCTATCTCACTTGTTGGTTTCACTGCTTATCCTACATGCTATCTTTCTCATTACTTCTATTGCTTATCCAAAACCTACTTTATGTGGCTATCTTTCCCTAGCTTGGGTACTCTTGAAGAGTTAGTCCATGAGGATCACTTTCCTTTCTTTATACACTACTTACTTATCCATCTTATCCACCAGTTTGCTACTCCATCATGTCCTACGCCTTGCTTGACATTTGGAACAAAATGATGTGATATTTCTTGTGAGAGAGTAATCTTTAAATTCTAAATAATCCAAAGAAAAATTCATATATAATGTTGAAAAAATCCTAAAAATTTGAAAAAAGTCCTGAAAAAAAATCTACCAAGTGGTGAAAACTTGGAAATGGGCACTACTTGAGACCCTTGCACCTATGTCTATTAGTATTATTCATTTCATAACATATTTCCTAGCTTGGAATTGTCTCTTGTCTTCATCTCTAGGGCATGACTACTTAGCTTAAAGGGGTCTCCTTGTGCATTAGGGTTTCTTTGGAAACTCATGCAAAATAGTGTTCCTCAACACTAACCCCTTGACATCAAGTGTTCCTCAACACCTTTTAGATAGTCTACCTATAGTTTAGGGTGCTACAATATTTATTACAATTAGATTCAACTCTTTTAGAAATGGCTATGTGACTTACACACACACTTAAACAAAAAAACTCACTAAGCTATGATGAACTTTACCTTCATTGTGTATTGTTTATGATGATTTCTTTGCTAAGTGTTCTCTCCCTAATAGTCTTTTGAGTATGTCATGGACTAGATGATTGGGGGCATGGGGAATGTTTACTTTCTTTCTTCTTGTGGGTATAATTTGTTAGTCCAAGGTTTTTAGAGCAATCATGCTTGTCCTACTTGACACTTTGACTTACAACATATCATTCTTATCTATTTTTGTAAGACCGCACTTAGGGGTTATCTTGGCATGCATACCTTGATACATGTGTAAGCTTGATATACTAAACTTAGGGAATCCAATTGCATTAGTCATCTTGGCTTACATGTCTTTGATGCATAGGTTGGATTCCCACATTTTTATCCAATATAGATCATATTCATATCCTCATAGTTTATGCTAGTGATGATTGTATGATCTTTTGATGTCCCTATAAGGCTCGATGATAAAAACTAGAATCTGATTATGTATCCCTTGAAATTACACCTTTTCACACTAGCTTGCATTCTAGGGTTCATTCTAGCTTAGCTTTTCATTTTGTATGTTGAAAGAGTGATGAAGGGCACACCACCTGTACCAACTCACAAACAAAAATGCAACAAGATGGAGACAAGAGATGACAAAATGCTTCATAAAGCATCCATTAATACTTGAAATTCATTACAATATTCTCCAAATGAAAGGACTCCAAATTCTTACAATATAAGAGAGATTTCTCACTAAGAGCTTCTACAAGACGAGTCTATCCTTCAAGAGATTACATTAGAAGAGCTTCTACAAGAAATTACATTCGAAGAGCTTCACTACAAGAGCTTACACTTGAAGAGCTTCTACTTGAAGAGCTTGATTACAAATGGACATAAGCCTTCCTTAAATAGGCACTTACCACCCAAGGCATGATTTATCCACAACATTCTAGAATATCCACAACCTTCTACAACATTCTAGAATTTCCACCTAAATACAACTAAGCACCACCATGTGGCCCAATTAGAAAATTATATTTCTTTTGTGGATCAAAACAAATATTAAATGCATGATTTAAGGAACTTTCCACAAACTTCTTAAGATGCCACCTACACACCTTGATTAATGAAATAGCGACTATTTTTATTATTTTTCTATTTATGCCACCTATGCACCTTGAAAATAGAAATTCCTCTTTTCTCTTTTTAATTATTTTTCTTCCTATTTTCGTCACTTTCTCTGTCCTCCACAAATTTTTTTTTTCTAATAATTTAATTTTCCCATGCAAGATGCTCTTGCATCAGACTCCCTTAGTAGATAGAAAAGCATGTCCCACACTTTGATGCCAAAAGAAAGATATACAACCATCTTCATCTTCACCACAAGCTTCCACCTCAACAGGGACAAAAAACCCAACATGCAAATCTTCCACATTTTTTTTTGCTGATGCATGATGCTCCTGCATCCAACTCCCATAGTAGGAAAAATTTTGTGAGTATGGATTCACAAAATGAAGTAGCCACTATTGACATATTTTTTTTTCTCTTCCTCCAACACATAGCTGGAACAAGTATTCGATGCCGATATATTTCCTTCTTTCTTCTCTTCCAACACCTAGTCGGATCAAGTGTCTATTGCTAAAATTTCTCCTTTGCAACGAACTCTGTCCAAGTATAAATTTCATCCTCATTCAATCTTGTTGAATTAATCACACCTGTAATAAACCTAGAAGCACCATACCAATCTTCCTTTGCATACCGCACATGACTAACAAGATCCTCATGCAAACCATCATCAATATCTTTCAAACTCACCGCAATTTCAGCATCATATAATTCATAGAAATTTACCTCTTTGACATAGTTGTCTTTGCTTTCCCCTTTCATGTTGTCAACAATGCTTTCCTATCTCTCTCTTCCTTTCTATCTTACCATCTCATTTATGCTTTTGACCTATCTTTTCTAATCTTGACATCTTGGATCCATTTTTGGGATCAGAATCCAAATTTGGGTTCATCTTGCTAGTCAAAATTTCTTCCTTCTTCTATGTAGTTGGCTGACCTATTGAGGCTTAATCTTTGAATCTTGTTGGGGAAATCATTATTTCTACTCTCTTCCACTCTTTCCTTTCATTTCTATTTCATCTCATTTGATATTTCTTCTTTCTTTGACCTAATTCTTATGCTTTATTTTTCCTGGTCAAACTTAATCAAACTGGGGCATATCTTCATTGCTTGTGGTCATTCTTTGGTCTTAATCTCTTATCTATCATCATGAACTTTTCTTTGTTATGATTTGATCAAATCTAGCTTAATTCTGCATCTCCTCTATCTCATTTTTATTTTAATCCCAATGGGGTGGGAATATTCTATCATTGTTGCAAATTGCTGTTTGCTACAACTATTTATTGTCTCTTGATCAATCTTCTTTATTTTCTCAACATCTTAGTGCTAATCTTGGGTACTGATATTATCTCTTCTAATTTCCAATATTCCTTCCAAATAGATTGTGCATTTAGGATATGCTCTCTCTCTATGTGTTTCATTCTTCAAAGTTATATATCTCTATCATCTTGGATTCTTTATTATTTGGCGTAATGTGTTCCTAGATTGATCACACATTACTCAAAGAGGGGCAAATGTAATCACCAAAAAAATTTCATCTAGACTATGAGCCCCCTTTCTAGCATTTTAGCATAATGTATCTAATGTTTATCATTGATCAAATCTCTAAACATCCATTTATTTAACTTTATCCTATAGTTTGACCACTTTATCCTAAGTTCATATTTAATTAAAAGAACATGTCCCCCTTTTAATGAAATAAGTTCCCTTCTCATCTCTTATCCTAAGTTGCACACATAAAAGCATTTCCCTTATTTAAAAATTAAAAAAAAGACATTTTTGTGCCACATGGGGGACAAAAGTCAACTCTTCATCATGATTGGTGGAAATGCTTGTGCACATGGATCATTCCCACTTTCAAACTTCACCCTTGATCACATTCATCTTGCCTCATGATCTCTATCATAAATTTCTCTTTGAAATGGAGAGCTCTCTCCTCACTTTATGAACTCCACTCTTTTATTAGCATTATGTTGCAAGATTGAAGATCTCATACTTGTGGAGCTCATCTTCTTCTATCTTCTATTCTTAATTCTTCATGCTTCTCATTCATTCTAGTTTCTCTCCATGCTTATAGATTAAATAATCTAGTATAAATAGATGTTGTAATACTTATTTTCTAGTTTAGATTGCATTCTACTTTCTCTCATTTACCTTTCATTTGTATGACATTCATTCTATATTCTTGGATGCTAGCATCCTTGCTCCCATCTTTGAATCTCCTATTCTATGGTGCACCTAGCAAGGCTTGCATAACTTGTTTCATTTGAGAGCCACCATACTATTTTTTGCACCTTTGCACATCATACATAGAGAGCTATAAGTTGCCCCTTGAGATATTCTTTTTCATGGGTATTCTCAAGAATAATGATTTATAGAAGTGTGACTCTTTTTGTACACACAATGATTTTGAGCCTATGGTATGTTAAGTATATGGATTCACTCATCCAATGGGAACCACTTGATGAGTGATCCTTTCATTTATTTTACTATTTTCTTAATTTTTGTTCAATCCTTTATTTTTTTCTAGAGCCACACATAAATAATTCACATGTCTATTCTTGTACCCAAAGCCAAAAAAAAATTCCTTATTGATAACCCTAAACTCAATTTTTTATGATCACTTATGATTTGGTTAATAGTATTTAGAGAAGCCTTTTTTCCTATGCTTATTTCATTAAAATCTTCTCATGTAGGAAATAGCTTGTGAGGCCTCACCCCGACCCATCGTAGCATAGTTGATACATTACTATTTTGATACTCATGACTCGATATGTCAAGACATTATTTGATGCACTGAACATTATTATGCTATTTTATGATGTGTGATGCTTTAATTTTAGATATTTGATTTCATCATTTAATGCTTTATGAACATGTATAATGATGAAGTAAATGAATGCAAAACTAACACTTTGATTATGCAATTTTAATGGTAAAAAATATGAGTAGAATGAGATAAACAATTGATTATTAGAAAGATAGATGTTTTAAATTTACATGATTTTTTTGATATGTAATTTACATATATGCATGTGATTTCTTGAACTACTGATGTGTGCAATTAGTGTGCAAGATATTTAACTAGGAAATCTAATGGAAAGAAAAAATTGTACCCCTTGCCAAATTGTGCTATTTTGCATTGTCTTTCTTTGAAGGTTGTTATTTAGTCTTAAAATTATCCTAGCTTTTGTTTGGGTTCTATTAAGTCTTTAAGGCCTAAAAACATTAAATTTAAGTACCCTAGGGGTAAAGGTATGAGTTGAGAGTACTTTCCACACCCCTAACCTCTTTGGTTGACTTTAGGGGTCACTCAAAAATTGTACTTTTGGTTGAATGCAAAAATTGTTTTGTCTCCTCCATGAGTTAGTGACTCAAACTCCACCTTGGGGGTTACCCAAAGTCTAGTTGAGTTAGGATCATATTTAGAGGCAATTTGGAGAAGTTTTGGGTTGTTACCCAATCTCTAATTTTTAGAGAGAAGTTGAAGATTGAAGGAAAGGAAGGAAAAAGCTCTTCTCAACTTGTCATTTTAGCATAACTTTTTGTGAAGGTAGGGTTCTTCACTCTTTTGATCATGTTTCATCTTATTGTTCATGCTTGATTCATGCATAAGGAATTGTGATGATATTTGTATTGCTTGTATGTGTGTTGAGGTTGTTTTGGGAGGGATCTTAACTTGTTCTTGGATGTCATTCTTATGCCTTGCTTTGAAATTTTGAGGGGATTTCATGGGGATTGTTTTGGCATTACTGACCCTTGGATAGGGAAGAAGTGCCCAAGTATGGGAAAAGGGCCTTAGTTGGACCTCAATAGTGTAGAGCCTCCTCTCATGGTGAGAAGAGGGAAAGAGGGTAGGGTGTATGGGCCCCTACTTGTCATCACATAAATTGTATGAAAATTTGAATTCTTGTAGAAGGGAAGGAATGAAAATCCTTGTTGTATTGGCCTTTAAAGGGCATTTGTAGAAGAAGAGAAGTTCTTGAATTTTAGCCCTGAAAGGGCTATGTTATGGTATGGTGATTGACATCTCCTATTGAGAAAATCCACCTCCCCCTATTTTGGTTCAATGTTGAACCTATTGTACAAAATCGGGTTGGGAATGCATGCTTGAATTGTTCATCATGTATGTTCTTTTACCTCCGGGTCAGTTCTTGTCTTTCTCATGATTCCCTTGATGCATTGAAGATATTGGAAAAGACCTCTTGTGAAAGACCTAGAAGAGAATTCAATTGAATTGTAACATTATGTAAAAATGTATTTTAAGTTTTGATGTATTTAGCAAAGACATCAGGTTTTCTTACTGGTTCTTTCCTGATGGAGCCTTGAACTAGGTTAATTAATAGATAGAAAGGATTGAGAAAACCTCCTTGCATTGTATCATGTGTTATTTCAATTCATGTATAAGTGTGTGGAAGAATAGTTTAAATGTTGATGTTTTTGAACTATGCAATTCTCAAGTTTCAATTATGTTAAGGAAGAAATTTTGTTATGTTGAAATTTTTAATTTGACTCATGCTTATTGGGAGATAAAAAAAACCTCACACAATTGATAAACAAAATTTATTCAACCCTCTTGTTAACAAAAGAATTGGTGAATTCAATTTGAAGAGGAAGAAGATATAAACCTCCTTGTATATAAAAAAAATCCTTAAGACACAAAAATATGCCTTGGAGAAATTATGCATGTTAAAAACTATCCTACACTCAAAAACAAAATGTACACATCTAGGAGCATTTTGCTCTTTGGAATTTGTATGAGAGACAAAAATTTAATCCTTGGAGACATAAGAGCATATTCGAATTGATTCCTTTTTAAAATCTATTTTCAAATCCTTTAAATATAAAAATAAATAAATTTGGTGTAAAAAAAATAAATAATGCAAAAATATATATATAACTCTATCCTAAATCTCACCTAAATAACTTTATACATTGATTACCCACCCTCTATCCTAAGTCTTTAACCCACCACCCCACTCATCATTCCACAATCAGTGAAATAAATGATAGACATGGCCTTATACCCCCCCTAAGTCTCGCATGGACCACATGGGTGAGCATGGGAGATGGTTGAGATGGTCATTTAAGTCCATGCAAGCACATAAGTTTTTTTTAAAAAAAAACATAAACTCTCTACTCCACCTTTTCAACACACTTCCCAACTTCTCCTTCCCAAGCGCACACATCATGGAGGCTTTTCTTGCATGTTAAGGGGACCATGTGAATGGAAACTTGCACCCACTTGCCCTTTGTACACACAGTGCAAGTCCTATCAAATTAAAAAAAAGGGTTTAGCAACTTTTACCCCATCTTTCACCTACCCACTCCTCCATTTAGGCACAAATTCTCTTGGAGGATCCTCACACGTAAGGAAGGGGAGACAAAGTCTGTGTATGGAAAACTTGGGATAGTGCCATGCTGTCTTAGGATCCACCAAAATCTCCTTGGGGCATGAGGCAGGGGGGGAAAGCTTAGGAGCCAAGTGGCCAAGGGGGTTTAGGAGTTAGGTTGGGGGGTAGGTTTGAAACTAGGTTAATTTGTAGTTAATGTTAATTAGATGGTTGTCTGCTCTATCCATTGTGTAATGTGTTTAAATTTATTTTAGTTGTTATTGATTTTGTTAGAATGTTTAGTCAACAACTTAGTAGTTTAGGTGTTTGAAAGAATATAAATTAGTTTTAGAACTAAGTAATGTTAGTATTTAGTTAGGATTTTTTTAGTAGAATAGTTATTAGTTAAGCTCAAAGTTATTAGTGTTGTAATTAAATTATTTCAAATATTAGTATATGTTAATCATAATTGTTTCATTAATTTAGTTACTTTAGATATTGTTAATATAGATTAAGTTAGTATTAATTTAGTTTAGATTAGTAAGTAATGTTAGTAATAAAGTTTTTTTTCTTTAAAACAATTAGGTGTTAGTGTTAGTTTAAATCTGTGTTTGAGTATTAGTTAAAAGTTGATTATATGTTGTAAATATAAGTTATTTAGTGATGTTAACAAATCTATCAATTTTAATGTTAGATTGGTAGATTGTGATAGTTGTTTTATTTTATTATCTAATTGTGTTTAATTTAATTTATATTGTTATTGTCTTTAGGAATGTTTTATTAGAATTATATATTAAATAAAATTGTGATTTGAATCATATAAATTCTAAATAAAGTTTAATTATGAATGTATCGTCACATTAATTAGTAAGTTCTTTTGAAATTGGTTTTGAATAATGTTAAGAATATTGTAAATATTATAATGAACAAGTGTCGTTATCAATTTAATAACAAGGGTTTAAATTTAACGAATTATTCCTCATGGTTATAAACTCAAGATGAGATGTAGTGAACCTATTCTTGCACTTGCGAATCAACTCTTAAACCCTTGTGAACCTTATTATTAGTTTAAAAAAAAATAAAAAAATTACGTGTGTTTATGCCTCGTATTTTTGGACATGACATAGTTAAGTTTTGATAGAGTACGATCTTGGTGCATAAGTTGTGCAAACCCATTTAAAACTTACACCCCTATATTAACATGTTGAATGGAATTTTATTGTAGAATAAATAGATACTCAATGTAGATGTCCAATCTATGAGTATGGGAGTTGCACCTAGTTATTAATCCATATAGAAAAGTCTACATTGTTGACAACTTCTTGGTTTGATGTAAGAGTTTGACTAAGTAAGATTAAATGAAATAGATTACATGGTTAATGAAATATGTGTCTAAGTGTAAATTAAATTGATTGAGTGTAAACTAGGTGACCAAACAATGAGATTAAAATGGTCCAATTATCGGAACCAAAGAGATAGGAAATAATAAAAATGAGATAGAAACTCTACAAGCTCATTGTTAAATATAGATACATGACATAGATAATGACAACTCGACTATTGTACAATAGTGTGGTACATTGGAATCTCACATAAGTTGAATACATATTACATAGAAATAAACAAGGAAATGCAAAACTAAGATTGGATGTATGAAATGCAACTAAGAATAAATAATAAAATATAAAAAAGAAGAACAAAGACTAATACAAATGTGTAAAATAAATAAAATTCGATGAAATGATACATTTAAATACCAATTTAAACTAAATTATGTATTTGGAATAAAATAAGAGAATGCAAAATATAACACTTGTTTTGTAAATTGATTATGCAGTCATATTCAAGATTCAAAACCCGTGAGAAAATCCTATAGAGGTTCAATAAGAATTTTTTTGGAGTCTTTTATAAAGTTTTCCACAACTTCAAACCCTCATTTTGGTGTTTATACCTATATGGTAAACTAATAGACATGAAAAATACATTGATAGATACCAAAAAAATTGAGATCGTAGAAAATAATATCAAATAGAAACAAGTGCCATGTAGTGGCTAGCACTTGCCTTGTTAGAGGCATAGTAATTATTTTTAATATTGTTTTTATTAATATAGAGGTGATGAAAAAGAAAGAGCATAGTTAAATGTTAATAAAGCTATTTAAAACCTACAATGACATAAACCTTGGTGAAAGCTAATAAAAGGACACAAACAAGAAGTGAATGAGCTTAATTACTTTTTATTTATAAGTGGAGTTATGTAGGTCATTGTGAAAGCTATGTGTTCCCTTTATAAAAATAATAATTTAGAGTTTGGTCTGCCCTGGTTGCTACAATTTGAAGTGCGCCTTCTTCCAATGGTAATTCTATTGTCATCACTGAAGGTTCAGGTTCAGGATGGGAGGTTGCTCCTTTACCATGCTCAGATTTTGATTGGGGTTATTCTCTGCAACTTGGTATGCCTTCCACTTTTATTGAGGGGGCTTCTTGCAAGGATATGGAAGAATGATAGTATAAAGGCTACCTTCTTTTTTGTGTATTAATTTTAACAACATCAAGCATGTTTTAGAATGTTGGTATTTTTGGTTGAATTTTGAGTCCTCCATACCTGTTGTTGGATTTGGTTTTGAAAATGTAAAAATTCGATAACTTTTTATTTTTGGTGGGAATACTTCTACATTTTTTAATTTAGATTTTCTCATCAATATAATATGTTGTAAATATCAATGATTGTCACTTGTACATATTGCAACGATGCTAAGTTTTCTTTCTGGTTCTTTCCTAGTTGAGCTCTTGAACCAGTTTATATATATATATATATATATATATATATATATATATATATATATATATATATATATATATATATATATATGATCACTTTTGCCAATAAATAAATAAATATAAGTTTTAGATTAATATTAATAATTAAAATTAAAATTAAAAAGATCACATAAAATATTGAAGTGATTTTAAAAAAATTATATTAATTAGAAGATCTAATTATATTTTTATAGTTTTTAAAATAATAAGAAGACAATTTCTTGATATTAATTTTTTTGATACAAACTTTGATGAAAAATTAAAAAAAAAAAATTTTAAAAACAATATTTTAAAATATTTTCTAATATTCATTTCCTTTATATAATTTTCAAATTATTTATATATATTTTTACTAGAAAAAAGAATATCCTATTTAAGAGTGCCTTAACATATAACCATTCATTATTCATCTACAAAAGCTATAATTAGCTGCAAAAGTTTGACTATTAAAAATTATAACTAATGATATTAAAATATATTGAATAAATTTGATTATTAAGAAAAATGGTATTATAATATTGAAACAAGTACTATGTATGTAAATGTAAAAATAATTATGGGCAAAGGTAAATAAATTTAAGTAGGAAAGTATATATAACTAAAATTGTTAAAATAAGTTAATGATAGTATGCTAAAATTTTATCATAAAGTTTTGGATATGAAAAAAGAAATTGAAAAAAATTTAAAATATAGAAAAAATTAACTTCTAAAATTTTAAATTTTTAAAAAAGGGTTGGTATTAGCTTCTAATAATGTATGTTGAAATAAGAATAGTTTTAGATTTCTTGTGCATAATTTATTCAAAATAAATAAATTTATTCACTCCAATTAAACTTATTATATATCTTGCGTTGCCTAAATGTCAAGCTGTTGTTGAAAGTTGGGTGGTTGCATAAAATCCATGTATAAAACCCCAATTGTTTTTCCCAATGAGATGGCAATGACTATACATGCTTGAAAAGTGTGTACCATACAAGGAGAGGACTTAGTTGATTTTTGGAAAATTTGGAAAAAGCTATATAAAGAAAACCATTTTCATGGCTATATAGCCACAATCTTTTAATGGCTGTATAGTCATTGTTGTTTTGGTAGTGGTTATACAACCATGAAATTGGTTTTCTTTATATAGCTTTTTCCAACTTTTTAAAAAATTAACTAAGTCCTCTCCTTCGAATGGTAAATTCTTTTCATGCTTGTATAGTTTCATAAATTTAATTATGTTTCTTAATAGTTTCAGAAATAATTCTATTATATAATAATTTCACTATTATAAGTAATGTAATTGTATTTGAATATTAGGCACTTAGTCTTTTATGAATTAATAAAAAATACTTGAATTAAATAAAAAATCATTCTAAATATTTGAAAGTTTTCATGAATTAATAAAATGTACTTGAATTAAATCACTAATCATTATAAATATTTAAAATTTATTAATTTGAAGTTTTCTTAAGAAAAAGTTAAATTTATTTAATAAAATGATAAATAAAAATAAACAAATGTACAATTAATTTTATATATGTATATATATATATATATATATATATATATATATACATATATATATATATATATATATATATACATATATATATATATATATACATATATATATATATATATATACATATATATATATATATATATATACATATATATATATATATATATATATACATATATATACATATATATACATATATATATATATATATATGTATATATATATATATATATATATATATATATATATATAGAAAGAAAACATAGATGTAACAATTATTTCATTTTACCTTATAATATAAATTTAAAGTTATAATAAAATTGTTCTTTTATTTGAATTTATATTTAAAAAAGAGCAACCAAAATATTTTTGCTTTAGAATATCATTTATTTTGATAGAAAATAAAACAATAATGTATTTCAATCTAGAAATATTTATTTTAATTATTACTTATTGTAATTGTTTATATCATTAGACAATGTGAATATCAAGATTAATATTTTGATGAAGTTGTTAAGATACTTTAAAAAAAAAAATTTAAATATTAAAATAATTGTAATTTATGCTAATATATGCCTTATGAAAGAACCCCCAAAAAAAATTTAAACTCTCTCCATATCTCCTCTCACTCTTTATTCCTATTTCTATCTATATATGTCTAATTTCCTTCCATACTAACTATAAAATCATCCTATTTTCCTGTTTCTATTGCAAAAAAGAAGGCCATTGGGAAAAACAATGTCCTCAAAGATTGGCTAAGGAAAAACTCAAAACAAAGGGAAAGGAACATGACAAAATAGGGCCAAAAAAAAAAACCTAAGGAAGGTGTTAAAGTGATGGAAAAAATGACAGAAGAAGAATTGATCCAAGGGAGGAATTGAACATCAGAATAGGTGAATCAAGAGAAGGATCTAACATTAGAATATGTGGATCAAGAGAATGCATAACATCACGAGGAAGGGGAAATGAAGGAAAATAACCTCATAAAAATAGTAATTGAGGAAAGTGAGCTTAATATTAATTTAAAAAGATATAGATGATTCTAATGGATGTGAGAGTAATGTTAATCAATAGAAGAGTAAACCTCAAAGCCATGAATCCATAATTCACCTAGTGATAATGGGAGGAAATCACGAGCTTTGATAGAAATGAATGAATCAAAGATTGTGGCTTGGTAAGAGGAGATTCTAAATCCTAATGAAGAAACACTGAATGAATGGACTCACTCATTCTCTAAGAAGAATGTAGGGAGAAAGAAGGGGACAAACAATGAAGAAATATTTGGAACATCCAAAGGAGGTGTCAATATGAGACAAAAGGTGAAAGAAGATGCTAAAAAAGCTTATGTTGGTCTAAATAGAATAGGTCATGGAAGACTGTCAAGAAAAAAATAGCAAGATTAGTAATGCCAATAGAAATAGCAGATGGAAGATAAAAAGCCATTCAGGAGGTCTACCAATCTTTGAAGTTATGAAAATCATCTCTTGGAATATTAGAGGATTAAATAGTCCTCATAAGCAAGAAATATTAAGAAACATGGTCCTAAACCAAAAACCTGATATTGTCATGATTCAAGAAACAAAAATGTCAAAGGAAAAGCTGGAGAGAATTAAGATTTCTAAGAGCAGTGAAGTGGAAGGTAGTGACTTTGTAGGAGCTTCTAGTGGTACTACTATCTTCTAGAATCAAAATCATGTGGTAGGAAACCCTTTCTTTAATAATAGTAATTTGGTTTATATTGAGTTCATTTTCATCAGAGATAGATTTGAATAGATAGCAACTACTATTTATGCCCCCAATTCTAGTTCGAGTAGGAAATTTGTTTAGAATATAATTGAAAACTTTAGAAATCACCATTTAATGGACAGATGGATGATTATGGGGGATTTCAACACACCTATCAAAGATAATGAAAAATTAGGAGAGATGACTCTGGATTTGGATAGCAGACTTGACTTGATAAAATTTATTAATAATAATGCTCTACTAGACATGGATCTAATTGGTTCTTAGTTTACCTAGTCTAACAGAAAGGTTGGAAAGGATTAAATACAAGTTAGACTTAATAGAGCTTTAATTTCTTTGGATTGGTTGTTGAGATACACTTGTAAGTTATCATCACTTCCTTGCATGGGATTAGATCACTCACCTTTGAGCTTCTATGTTGAGGCTATCTCAGGTAAAGTCAACCATCCTTTTAGGTTTGAAAGAATGTGTCTTCTTTATAAAAGCCTTGATGATAGAATAAGGGAATGATGGAATATACAAGGTGAAGGAACTACTATGTTCAAAGTGGCTAAAAAACTTAGCAATGTTAAAACCAAAGTCAAGATTTGGAATAAAAAGGTTTTTGGGGACATTCTTAAAGAAAAGGAGGAGATTTTTTCAAAGTTTTCTTTAATTCAAGAAGCTATCCAAAAAAAATAGATTTACAGAGTAGCTAAAGATAGAGGAAGGTGACTATCTTACAAAATCCCATAATGTTCTTTCCAAAGGGGAAACCTATTGAAGAAAAAGGTCAAGGGTTTTATATCTTCAAGCTGGTGCTAAAAACCAAAAAAAATTTCCACATGCCTACTACAAGAATAAAGAAGTCTTAAGAATCAATACCATAAAAATTGAGGATGGTATCTTGAATAAAGATGATCAAATAAAAAATGTTATGACTAATTACTTTTCGAAACTTCTTCAGTAGGAAAATCTAGATGTTCAATTTAGGAGAGTCTTCTTGAAGTAATTCCCAAAGATATAAATGATTATCATAATAAGAATCTTACAGCCATTCCCTTGGCTAAGGAAATAAAAGTGGCATCTTTTCCTTTTGAAGGGGAAAATTCCCCAAGCATGGATGGATTTTGGATGTTCTTTTTTCAAAAAATTTGGCATATTGTGAAAGGTGATGTGACTAATGGTATCAAAGAGTTTTTTGGATCCCAAAATTTTCTTAAAAAACTTAATGAAACTTTCATTTCTTTAATTCCTAAAAGTCTTGGGGCTAACAAAGTGGATGGTTTTAGACCAATAAGTTTATGCAACTCTTTATACAAAATAATCTCAAAGGTGTCACTTCAAGATTGTTAGCTATTCTTCCTTCTATTATCTTAGAGCAATAAAATGGGTTTGTTGCAGGAAGGAAAATACTAGATTCTTTAATTTAAGTGCATGAAACTATTCATTCCCTCTAGATGTCATACAAAGAAGGATTACATGAAACTAGATTTGAACAAGGCTTATGATAGGGTTGATTGGAATTTATTTTTCAGGTTCTTAGCTCAATGGGTTTTAGTAATAGAGTGGTGATGCAGGAGCATCCTAGGCTTTCTTGCAATCCTACATCTTGGAGTCAAGTGCCAGTGGTTTTCAATTTTGTTGTTGTTGTTGAGCTAGTTAGTGTATGCCGAGTTACTATAACTTTAGTGCATGCCGAGTTACTATAGCTCTAATGCATGTTGAGTTACTATAGCTCTAGTGGATGCCAAGTTACTATAGCTCTAGTGGATGTCGAGTTATTGTAGCTCTAGCGGATGTTGAGTTACTATAGCTCTAGTGGATGTTGAGTTATTGTAGCAATCTTGTGTTGACTGAGTGTTCCTTCATGTGTTGAGTGAACCTGTTGTGCTGAGTTTTCTAGTGGATGCCAAGTGTTCATGTATGTGTTGGGTGCCAGTATTAGTTTTGGCTTTGTTCATGTCAAGGTGTCTATGAGCCAAGATTTGGTATTTAGTTTATGTATGGGTATTTAATTTCTATTGTAGCTGACTTGTGGCTTGACATATATTTAATGTAAGGGATTTAATTTAGTTTTTAATGAGCTTGGCCAACTTGTGGCTTAATTGGGTACAAGTAAGGGGTTTTGTGGAATCTTTAGGAGAGTGGTTATCATTATAGCTTTGAGAAGGGGATGAAGTGTAGATGCAAATTTTTGAAGACTAGGGCTATAGCATAGAAACTATAGGATTGCTTGGTGGACTTGAGGGTACAAGTGTGGATTCTCCTTGGTGTTCTTATCTAGTTGTGTATCTAGACTAGCTAGGATTGGGTTTGTAAGTTGGATCCTATTGGATCTTGTAGAACTAATTTTGTAATTACTATTTGTATTTGGAACTAACTTGGAAGGCTTTATAGTTAGGCATATTTCACATAATTAGTTAATCTATGAATAAAGAATTGTGATTTGGTTTTAGATCTTGCATTATTTTCTTCTTGTGTTTCTACTATGTGGTGATTTCTTAGGGGTTTGGACATCTCCTTTGGGGATTCTCCTACCTTGCACTATGTCAAATGGTATTAGAGTGAAGGTTTTCTTGATTGTGTGGACCAATCACCAAAGTTATGGCAGTTTACACTAAGACTTACAAAGAAGGTTGATCTTGTGGTTGATTGATCTTCTAGATTGGTGGATCTGTTGCTTAGGGTTTGCTAAAATTTTGGAAGATGCCTCCAAGAAGATTGGACCCTAGGGAAATTGATGATCTTAGTGATACAATGGAAAAAAGGATCTTAGAGAAGATAAGAGAAGAGTTCAGATCTAAGATTACATTGATGAAGAGTGACATGATTGCTGAAATTGTAAGTGTTTTAGGTGGTGTACCTAGGCATGTGGGTACTGAAGGTATTTATGAGGAAGTTGCTAAAGACTTTGAAGTTGTTAGATCTATTGGCAAGGACATAACTGATCATATGGAGAGACCTATTAGAACTAGGGCTGGTCAGTTTGCTAGACCTAGATCTCAATTGAAGCTAAAGCATAAGATGGAGGTTTCTAAATTTTTAGGTACTTTGACCCTTGAAGACCTCATTGATTGGATTGGTGAATTGGAAGACTACTTTGAGCTTGAGGATATTGAGGATCCACTTAGAGTGAGGTTAGTACAAACTAAGTTGAAAGGACATGCTGATCTTTGGTGGAAAGAATTACAAAAAGATGGAGAAGAGGAAGGTGAAATGAAGATTTCTAGATGGAGATTGATGGTAACTAAGGTGAAGGCTAAGTTCATTCATGTTGATTATGAACTTGAGTTGTTTATAAGGTTACAAAATCTAAAATAGGAAGATATTTCCATGAAAGATTATACCGAGGAGTTCTACAAGTTGACTATTTGGTCTGGTCATAGAGAATTGTCAAAGGAAAAGGTAGCTTGGCACATTAATGATTTGAGATTCAATATCCATGATGAGGTTGGTATGCTAAATATATCTTCAACTGAGGATTCTTATCAGTATTCCCTAAAGGTAGAAGATAAATTGAAAAGGAAAAGTCAAGGTAATGCTAGAGGGAAGGAGAAGTGAGATAGCTTGGCACAAGCTAAACTGAGTGTTGAGAGTGAACCAAAACTTGTTGATCAAAAAAGGAGGATAGGTGGAGGTGGGTTCAAAGGTAATTTTTTAGATGTGATAAAGAAGGGCATATATATTTTGAATGTTTGATTGGTAGGACAACTACTATTTTGAATGATGTTGTAGTTTAAGATACTTAGCCTAAGAAAGGAGAAATTTTGCTACCTTAGTGAGTATAGGTTGGTGAGAAGACATTGGATTCTTGTCAGAGGACTAGTTTTTTTAGGACTTTTTGTAAGTTTGGTGGTAAAGTTTGCAAGGTAATTGTGTATGGTGGTAGTACTAATAACCTTATTACTGAGAATATGGCTCAAAAAATTGGTTTGAAGAGAGTAAGACATCCTTATCCTTATAGGATTGGTTGGTTACAAGGTGAACATGCTTTGGAAGTAAGGGAGCAATGCCTTGTTGATTTATAGATTAGGCAGTATAAGGATAAAGTGTTGTGTGATATTATGGACATGAAAAATTGTCATGGGTTGTTTGGTAGACCTTGGTAGTATGATTGTAGGGCTATGCATGATTGTGTCAAGAATGTGTTTACTATTGAGAAAGGTGGAATAAAGATTTCCCTAATTCCTTTGTAGAATGAAGAGCTCGATAGGAGGAACCTGAGTATTGGTAGCCAAGTTAAGTTAACAAATTCTAAGAAGGTTGGAGAGCAATGTGGAAAGAAGACCCGTAGCACACCTACGATGGATGTGAAGAAGCAACAAAAGAATAAGGGAAAGAGTGTACTAGTTGAATATTTGGAGGATATGTATGTAAATAAATAGTCTGGGATTTATGTGTTGAATCCCAAAAGATGTTATTCTAGTTACTACAATATATTTTTGAACCTAGGGTGTCTGATGTAGGAGCATCATAGGCTTTCTTGCAATCCTGCATGTTGAAGCTGAGTGCTAGTGGTTTCCAATTTTTTGTTGTTGCCGAGATGGTTAGTGTATGTTGAGTTACAGTAGCTTTAGTGCATGCCAAGTTACTATAGCTCTAATGGATGTTGAGTTACTATAGCTCTAATGGATGTTGAGTTACTGTAGCTCTAGCAGATGCTGAGTTACTATAGCTCTAGTGGATGTCGAGTTATTATAGCTCTAGTGGATGTAGAGTTATTGTAGCTCTAATGGATGTTGAGTTACTATAGCTCTAGTGGATATCGTGTTACTATAGCTCTTGTGGATGTTGAGTTATTGTAGTAATCTTGTGTTGACAGAGTGTTCCTTCATGTGTTGAGTGAACCTATTGGTGCCAAGTTTTCTAGTGGATGCCAAGTGTTCATGTATGTGTCGAGTGCTAGTATGAGTTTTGGTTTTGTTTGTGTCGAATTGTATGTGACCTAAATTTTGGAATTTAATTTATGTATGGGTATTTAAATTATGTTGTGACCAACTTGTGGCTTGACATATATTTAATGTAAGGGATTTAATTTAGTTTGTAATGAGTTGGGCCAACTTGTGGCTTAGTTGGGTATAAGTAAGGGGTTTTGTGGAGTCTTTAGGGGAGTAGTTATCATTCTAGCTTTGAGAAGGGGATGAAGTGTAGATGTGAATTCTTCTTGGTGTTTGTAAGAAATGATAATGTTGAGCAAGGAACGAGAAACAATCCAAGTAAGTTAAGTTTGAAACAATGTTACCATAAGATAAGCAACTCCAAGAGCATACACCAAGATGGTTCAACAATGGAGACAAGGATTTATAAGGGGAAAGCAAAGAAAACCCCTTGTGAGTTATTATGAATGAAGGCAAATGCCTAGAGAAGAGAGAGAGAGAGTGTTGGAGCAAAAGTAGCTCAATACAATAACATCAAGTGCTTAGAGTGGTGTTGTAGTTGTGAAGAAAGAAGGAGGAGCATCTCTTATATAGAGATGAGAGAGGAGTTGCATTTGTAACTCCCATTTCTATGAATGCCACATTCATAATAGGTGTGTGCAAAGTGTCACAATCCTCTTAAGGAGGATAAACTAAATAAAGAAATAAACAAGAGTTGTCCTTACATGTGGAATAAAGGACAAACAATGACATGTCCTCCACATGTGTACAAGTGGACAAACTACATGTAGGGACCCTTGGAATATCCCAATTAAAATATATCCAAGGAAAGATTAACCTTTCTAACACCCCCCCTTAATCTTTACTTGGGGAGTTTACTTCAACGGGTTGTAAACCCAAATTTTTACAATGGAACTGAAATCTCTCTTTAGAAAGTGGTTTGGTTAAAATATCAGCCACTTGATCTTCTCCTTTACAATAAAGAAGAATAATTTGATTGTCTTCAACTTGTTCTCGAATGAAGTGATGTTGAAGTGAAATATGTTTGGTGCGGGCATGATACACTGGATTCTTTGCCAAGGCAATAGCACTTTGATTGTCACAATGTATAGGTGTAGGTAATTGTTGAGGTAGACCCAAATCATCAAGAAGTCTTCGAATCCACAAAGCTTCCTTAGCTGCATTGGTACACCCTTTGTATTCAGCTTTAGTTGAGCATAGGGAAATAAAGTGTTCCTTTTTGCTTTTCCAAGAAATTGGACCTGAACCAACAAAGAAAAAATAACCACAAGTGGATTTCCCATCATTGGGATCTCCACCTAGATCGGAATCAGTATAGCCATGTAAAATAAATTCAGAGTTTGGATCATAAAATAAGCCTATATTAATAGTTCCTTTAGTATACCTTAAGATGTGTTTAGCAACTTTAAAATGAGTTTTTTGAGGTTTAGACATAAAGCGAGACACTAAACCAACACTATAAGCAATATCAGGTCTAGTAAGAGTTAAATAATTTAAACTTCCTACTAACTGTCTATACAAAGTTTCATCAACAAAAGGAGTATTCATATCATTCATTAATTTAGTTCCTAATTCACATGGAATTGAAACATGGTTAGAGTCATTCATCTTAAATTTTTCTAAAAGATCATAAGCATACTTGCTTTGAGAAACAAAGATACTTTTAGGAGTTTGAAAAATTTGCATACCTAAGAAGTAATGTAAGATACCTAAGTCTGTCATTTGAAATTTTTGTTTAAGTTGGAATTTAATATCAGAAATCAAAATGTCTAAACTAGAAGTGAGAATTAAATCATCTACATAAACAATAACAATGATAATATCATCGTTAGTATGTTTAATATACAAATTAGGATCATTTTTTCTTCCAGTAAAACTTTAAGAAATGAAGAAAGAATTAATTTGAGAATACCATTCTCTAGGTGATTGTTTAAGACCATAAATAGATTTTTTCAATTTGCAAACTAGATTTTCACTACCTTTCTTAACAAATCCAGGAGGTTGAGCCATATAGATTTCTTCATGTAACTCACCATTCAAGAAGGCACTTTTAACATCCATTTGATGAATGGGCCAATTCATTTTAGATGCTAAAGCAAGAACTAATTTGATAGTAGGCATTTTAGCAATAGGTGCAAAGGTTTCATTATAGTCTAAGCCTTCAATTTGGGAAAAACCTCTAGCAACTAGTCTAGCTTTAAACTTACTAATTTCATTATTGGTATTCAATTTTGTTTTATATAACCATTTACATGAAACTAGGATTTTGCTAGGAGGTAATGTGACTAAGTCCCAAGTGTGATTAGCAAGTAACGAATCATATTCCTCTTGCATGGCTTTCTGCCAATGAGGTTGAGAGTTAGCTTGATCAAAAGACTTAGGATCGTTAGAATTCATAATAGTAGTCATCAAAGCATAATTACAATAATTAATCCTTCTATGTTTAATTCCACCAGATTTAGAAATATAATCATCAGCTTCATTGATGAGGTTTTGAGCCCATTTAGGTTTACATTTAGTTGTAATGGAATTATCACTAGAGGAAGAATCATGAGTAATAAAAGTATCATTAGTATCTATTTGAGTATCATGAGATGTAGGAGCAGAAATAACCGGTGGTACTTGATTAAGAGAAAGAGTAGGGTTAAGAGAAGGAGGTTGGTCCTCCACCAGCACAATTTTAGTGCCATTGAATTCTTCATCCGTTGTAGTAGAGCAATCATGAACGCCATTTTCTGCAATGCAAACATCTCTAGCAACTTGAACTTTGTTAGTAGTGGAATCATAAACACGATAACCCTTAGTGTTTTCATCATAGCCAACAAACATATAAGGAGATGACTTAGCATCTAATTTATGCCTTTTCTGTTTAGGCGTATGAACATAAGCAATAGAACCAAATATTCGTAAATGATGTAAATTCGGTTTCCTACCAGACCAAGCCTCTTCTGGAGTGATAGCCTTGAGAGCTTTGGTAGGAGTCCGATTAAGAATATAAGTTGCACAAAACATGGCTTCAACCCAAAATTTATAATGCAAATTCTTAGCATGCAACATGCTTCGAGCCATTTCAACAATGGTTCGATGCTTTCTTTCCGCTACACCATTTTGTTGTGGTGTATAAGGAATAGTAAGCTCATGCTTAATTCCACACGATTTCAAATAAGAATGAAAAGCATTATTCACATATTCCTTCCCATTATCAGTTCTAAGAATTTTAAGTTTATACCTAGATTGCCTTTCAACATATAACTGAAATTCAATAAATATATCAAGAACTTGATCCTTGCTATGCAAAAAATAGATCCAAGTTCGTCTAGAAAAATCATCAACAAAGGTAAGTGCATACCGAGAACCTTGGATGGAGGTATTCTCCATGGCACCCAAAAGATCACTATGGACAAGATACAACTTATGAGTTGCTCGCCATGATTTTCCACTTGGAAAGGGCTCCCTATGCATTTTACCACTCATACAACCTGTACAGGCAATCTTGGAAGGAATAATGTTAGGCAAGCCATCAACCATATTATGCTTTTGCATGAAAGTAATATAATCAGAATTTAAATGACCAAGTCTTTCATGCCATATATTGAAATCAATAGAAGTATGTAAAGAATATCGTGAACTAGCAAATTCATGGAATTTAAACAAATTGTCATTATCCATTTTAGCATGAGCAATCACTTTGAGAGTTTGAGGATCTATAATATAACATGTATCTTTGTAGAATTCAACTTTATAGTTTTGACATAGCTGTGAAACAGAAAGTAGATTAGTTTTCAAGTCAGGTACATATAAAACATCATGCAATTTACCATTAGGAATAGTAACATCACCTAGTCCTTCAACTTTACAAGTCTGATTATTAGCTAACTGAATAGGAATGTTAGCAATATCAGGTTGTAAAGAATCAAAAATTTCTTTATGAGAAGTGACATGTTGTGATGCACCACTATCAACAATCCATTCTAAAGGTCTGCAAAGATTAAAGCTACAAGTAAAAGCATGGCGAGGATTAGAACTAGTCGAATGACCTTTTTTATGGTTTGAGGTTTGATGATTGGTACTATGATTCATAGGTTTTTTATCATTTTGTTTTTTAAAACAGTTATTGACAAGGTGACCATCTTTGCCACAATAAGAACAATGAGGTTTGGAATTGGAATGGTTCCTTTGATTATTAGTATTACGAGTATTATTAGGATGATTGGTATTATTATTATATTTGGGATGAAATTTATTGTTTGTGTTATTTGAATTAGAATTAGATTGTTTGTAATTATGATTATTGGAACGAAAATTATTAGTTGAATTTCTAGAGACAAATGCATGTTCAGTTGATTTGAGAGTACCAAACTGAATTAGCTTAGCTTCTTCCTGTCTTAATAAAGTTTGAAAAATAACATAAGTTAACTGAGAAGTTAAAGTAGGAATAGCAAGCTGTGCATGAATATTGGTTATAAACTGTTGAAATTGTCTAGGAAGACATTTTTTAAGAATAAGATGGATTAAACGAATGTCCTCTAATTGAACACCTAAAACCATAATTTGACTTTTAAGAGAATCAAATTTTAAGAGGAATTCATCCATACCTTTAAAATCTGCATACCTGAGATCTTCGAGTTGATCTTGCAATTGTATTTTGCAGTATTCATCACCACTGTCATACTTGGTTTTCAAGATGGACCATGCATCATGAGCTTTAGAACAGTGAGCAATTAAAACATATAAATCGGGAATAATAGAAATACCAATTAACCCTAAAGCTTCTTCGTTTTTAGCTTTCCAAGTATCTTTCTCGTCTTGAGTAGCCGCTGAACCGGGCTCAAGAGAAGGGTCAGTGGCTATTTCGAAGAGATGTTTAAAACGAAAAATAAATGAGATATGAGTTTTCCAAGAATGATAATTAGAATAATTAAGTTTGATTTCTGGAATTAATGTTGACATGATTAGGAAAAAAAATTCTTCGCTTTTTTTTTTTTTTTTTTTGAAGAAAAAAATAAATGCCCTAATTTGAAAATCAGATGAATTGAAAAAAAATTGTTAAATGAGAGAAAAGAAAAAAAATTTAAATTTTATTAATTGAAAAAAAAATTGGTTTTTTTTGTTTTCTTTTTTTTTTATATAAGATTAAGAATATTTTTTATTTAATTTGAACTATTTGTGTGAAAGAAAATTTAAAAAAATTGATTTGTTAAACAAATAAAAACATTAATATAAAACATGTGTTATTAGTTTGAGTTAAAACAAAATTTTAAAAAAACATAAAAGGTTTAAAATTAGCAAAGAGGGGGAAAATTTTTTTTTTAAAAATTTGAAAGGGGAGCAGAGCTTGTCGGTGGCTGCCGCGTGGCCAAAGGAGGGCCGAGGTCGGTGGTTGCCGCGTGGCCAAAGGAGGGGCCGAGGTTGGTGGTTGCTGCGTGGCCAAAGGAGGGGCCGAGGTCGGTTGGCGGGCAGAGTTATGGGAGCGGCAGAAGTGGTGGTTAGGGTTTAAAATGCGAGCAGAGTTGCTTTAGAGTCGCAGAGGTGCAGAGCTTGACCGGCGGCGATGTTTGCGCGCGGCGATGCGGAGTTATGGGGATTGAGCCGTCGGCGGCGGTTACGCGCGGTGGCACGGGGTGGCGCGGCCGCCCAACCAAATTAATTAAAATATATATTTTTTTATTTTATATATAAAAAGAAGCTTTGCACTATGTTTTTAAAAAACACAATATAGTAAAATATATTATTTTTTTTTTTCTAAAGAATTTTTTTTTTTTTTTATAAATGAAGTAAGAAAAAGTAGAGAGTTAGAAAGCTTTACTATTGTGTTTTTATGAAAAGCTTTACCAATGTAATATGTTTTGTTTTGGTGGCATGCCGTCCAAAACAAACCAAAAAAAAATTAAAATTTACTAAGAAAACCCTTTGGCGGCAAGCCTTCCAAAGAGGGTTAGTGAAAAATATGAAGCTTTACAAGAAAACCCTTTGGCGGCAAGCCTTCCAAAGAGGGTTAGTAAAAAATATGAAGCTTTACAAGAAAACCCTTTGGCGGCAAGCCTTCCAAAGAGGGTTAGTAAAAAATATGAAGCTTGCATGCACAAGATTAGTTAAAAAGAGCTAAAATCACAACACAAACTTCTTCTCTCAATAACGTCTCCAAATAAGGTGTGCTCCAATGAATGGCAACCTTCACCACAAAACTTAAAACAAGGATTAGATAACCAAGCTCTGATACCATGTAAGAAATGATAATGTTGAGCAAGGAACGAGAAACAATCCAAGTAAGTTAAGTGTGAAACAATGTTACCATAAGATAAGCAACTCCAAGAGCATACACCAAGATGGTTCAACAATGGAGACAAGGATTTATAAGGGGAAAGCAAAGAAAACCCCTTGTGAGTTATTATGAATGAAGGAAAATGCCTAGAGAAGAGAGAGAGAGAGTGTTGGAGCAAAAGTAGCTCAATACAATAACATCAAGTGCTTAGAGTGGTGTTGTAGTTGTGAAGAAAGAAGGAGGAGCATCTCTTATATAGAGATGAGAGAGGAGTTGCATTTGTAACTCCCATTTCTATGAATGCCACATTCATAATAGGTGTGTGCAAAGTGTCACAATCCTCTTAAGGAGGATAAACTAAATAAAGAAATAAACAAGAGTTGTCCTTACATGTGGAATAAAGGACAAACAATGACATGTCCTCCACATGTGTACAAGTGGACAAACTACATGTAGGGACCCTTGGAATATCCCAATTAAAATATATCCAAGGAAAGATTAACCTTTCTAACAGTGTTCTTATCCAGTTGTGTATTTGGACTAGCTGGGATTGGGGTTTTAAGTTGGATCTTGTAGAACTAATTTTGTAATTACTATTTGCATTTGGTCATAACCCAGAAGGCCTTATAGCTAGGCATATTGCACGTAATTAGTTACATATATGAATAAAGAATTGTAATTTGGTTTTAGATCTTGCATTTCTTTGTTGTTGTGTTTTTGTTGTGTGGTGATTTGCTAGGAGTTTGGACATCTTCACTGGGGATTCTCCTACCTTGCACTACATCAAGTGGTTAATTTGATTAGATAGTTTATTACTACTTCTTCAACATTTATTTTGGTGAATGGTTCATCTTCAATTTTTTTTTAAACCTTCTAGAGGTATTATAGAAGCTGACCCAATTTCACCTATCCTTTTTGCTATTATGGCAAAATCTCTAGGGAGACTTAAAAGTTATTTTATTGAAACTAATAGGATAAAGGGTCTTAATCCCTGCTCTAGGCCTAAAGCTTTCTCTCATGGCCAATATTTTGATGACACTATCTTGATGGGTAGATCAACAATAAAAGAAGAAAAAATATTTAAGGAAGTTCTCAATATTTATACTAAAGCCTCTGGTCAACTTATTAACTGGTCTAAGAGCTCTATTTTTTTCATGAATACTCTTATTTATAGGCAAGTTAGGATTACTACAATTCTGGATTGCAAGATAGGATCTTTCCTAGATACGTAAGGTGGATGAATCCTAGAACAAAATTATTAATAGATTCAATGCTAAACTTGCAGGATGGAAAGGGGCTCTTCTAAGTCAAGCTAGTAAGATCCAAGTCCTTAAAAATAGTCTACAAAATCTTCCAATCTATGCCCTGAGTCTTTTCTCTATATCCAAAAAATTGCTAACACTATAGAAAATATTTAGAGAAAAATTATTTGGATGGGGGATGAGAAGAAAAAATTTCATTTGATCAAATATGAAGATGTCTATAAACCAAAGAATTATGGTAGGCTTGGGCTAAGAACTATAAGGTTGATTAATAAAGCTCTTATTGCTAAAAAATTATGGAGAGTGTTTGACTCTAAAAAATAATGGAGTAGTATTCTTAAAGAAACATATATATATTTCAAATCTTAATAATTTGTATTCTTTCTTAGATTCTAAAGAGAAAATTAATGGTTTAGTCATTTGGAATGGTATTTAGAAGAGTAGAAATCTAGTGAAAATTAGTAGTGGTTGGGTCCTGGATAATGCTCTAAAGATCAATTTTTGGGATGAACAATGGATGATGGAGAAACAAATGAAGAATTAACCTAACCTTTCTATTCATCAAAATAATTGTGTTTTCAAATTTGGGAGGAAAGTGGCCAACTACTGAAGGAATGATACTTGGATGAACCTGACTTTCATCAATCAAGAACTAAATTTGATATTGAATAATCTCAATCAATGGTTATAAGAGATAATGTGGAGGATAGGTTTATCTAGAAACTTAACCCAAATGAAAATTATAGTGTGAATTCTACTTGTAAGGAATGTTTTAGAATTGAGAGAAAACTCTTTTGGGCTAAGGCTTGGGTCAAAGATCTTACTCCAAAAATCAATACTTTTTACTGGCTTTTTCTTCAGAATAAAATCTTGACTACTAATAATTTGGTTAGAAAGGGAATGATTGTTCCTAATAGATATTACCTGTGTCAATAGGTAGAAAGTGCTAATCATATTCTGTTGAATTGTCAATATGCAGAGGCAATTTGGAACTCAATCCTTGCTAAAATGGACCTATCTTGGATCTTCCCTAAATTCATTCAAGATATTTTTGAGCAATGGAGAAGCCCTATGAACAACTCTAGTTTTTAAAAGCTTTGAAATTTTATAGTCCCCCATATCATTTGGAATACCTAAAAAGAGAGAAATAATCTTATTTTTAGGGATCAACATAGGAAGGTTAAAGATAGTGTGGAAAGAATTATCTTTTTCATTAATGAAAATTTTCATATTTCTAATGATGAAAAAAATAATTGTAAGGTGAGTGATAAGGAAATCCTTGAGAGTTGGGAGCTTTCTAAGTTCAAGAAAGACTCAAGAAAAAGGGAAGATGTGGTCTGGACTTCTCCCCCCATGGCTAGGTCAAAGCTAACTTTGATAGTACTTCCAAAGGGAACCCATGTATTACTGGCTGTGGTGGTATTTAAAAAAGAAGAAGTTTTCAAGCTATCTTTGTACGATTGCTATGCCTTTGGAACTCAAACCAGTCATTGTGCAGAAGCAACTCTCACTGTTATTAATATGGCTAGGAAAATTGGTAGTAAATAGGTCTAGCTTATCAGAGATTCAAAAAATATAGTTAATTGTATAAAAGGACAGCAAAATCCTAGCATTATGATTAATCATATTATAGACAAAATCAAAATTGAAATCCAAACTTTTGAAGGAATTTATGTTTCTCATGAATTTAGAGAAGCAAATAAAGTTGTTGATGAGTTGGCTAATTTTTCCACGAGGAGTAATGAAATTATAAAGAGGAAAGACACATAAAATATTGAAGACGAGTTCATTATTAATCAAAATGAAGGATAAATTTAATTATTTTTTTAACACTAGTACTTTTCTTATGAGGAACACCACTAGCTTTTAGTATTGTGTGGGGTTCAAGACTCAATCATACTATAAAGAGGATTATATAAGTAAAGTGAGTAGTATGTAAAGTATGGCATTGCAAGGGCTTAATATCTACAAAGTGAAGTAGCCCATGGGGATTGATCTTAATTTCCTTGAGTCAGAGGATTGTCAGTGGAAGGATCATAAAAACACTTGGAGAATTTTAAAGAAAGGTGGTGTTGCAAAGTTTTTTGAGAAGTTCCATGGTGTGGACAAGGATATTGCTCAATAATTTGTGAAGACATGAGAGAATGGTAAGGTTATTCTACACAACTAAAGGGTTATTATCAACATTGACCTGGTTTCTAAAGTTACCAAGTTTTCTAATTCTAGTAATTTATTTTTTAAAGATATTAAGTATGTGAAGGAAGGCCTTAATAGATTCCCAACTAAGAAAAAGGAAAAGGTCTTCTAGTTAAGAAGCATGCTAGTTTCTTAGACATAGCACCAAATTAAGAAGAAATGGAAAAATGTTGTTAGAGTGATTATGGAGTATATCACTCTTGATGGTAGGTTCACAAGAGTCCATAACTACCACTTTTTTTTTTCTTAATCACTTCAGACATGAGGTTAAAGTTTCTTTTCCTTTCTATCTTTACAATTCTCTAGTTAAGGGCCTTGAAAACAATTTCAAGAATCCATCTAACCCTATTCTTCATGAGGTTTTAATGCATTTGATTACTGAGTATTGTGAGAAGAAAAATGTTGGGGACTTGCTAAAGACTAAAAATTAGAAGAATTCCAAAGAGGAGACTTGTAGAAAAAGGAAGAGGGATGTGAAACATGACAAGAAAAGTTGGGTTTTCATCTTGAACTTGGAGGACTCCTCGGATGGCTCTTTTGATTCAGATAAGGACCTTAAGAAGAAGAAAAAATTCAAAGTGTCTAAATCAAAAGGAACTGATTTGTCCACCTCTTTTGATAGTTTAGAGGATATTTCAACCTCAATGAAGACATAGGACCATGATACTAAGAAAAAATGTAGCTCTAAAGGGGAGAAAGTTAGCACTCCTGATGATGGTGATTAGGCTAACTCTAAGGAAGAGGAAAATATTAACATGAAAGATGAATGTGGCAAAGGTAATGAATTTCTCTCTCTCCATAAGGATAAGGTAGAAGAAAAGCTAGAAAAAAAGATGATAATAATGTGGTGGGTAATGTTGGTCTTGACAAAGGGTATGGTGTGGAAGACAAGGCGATTCTAGAGGATGAAAATTATGTGAGTGATGAGATTGAGGAGGACCACAATGAGGAAGCTAAGGGTTTGTCTCCAATGTCTCAGGAGAATGAAAATTATAGTCAACACACCAAATTGGAAGCCATGGCAGTGAAATCCATAAATGATATTAGTGACAATAGGTTGGATTTTAATACTAAAATTGAATAGGACACGGTCAAAGACCAGGATACTATGTTGTTGAACTAGTTCAATACTAGAAATAAGGACAAGGAAACATGTAACTTGAAGATTCTTGATATTTCTTAAGCTAGGTATTCTAATTCCCTTAAGTTTGAGAACTATCTTGTCAATGAAATTTAGTTGATTAAAATGGAAATGAAGGATACTAGAAAGGATACTGGTGATGAGAAGAATACTAAATTGAGTAGATTGGTTAAGGAAATGTAGAACAATATGAAGAGTTTGACGGAAAGGATAGAAAAGAATGAAACTATGTTGGATACCATTTTTCTACATAATCACGAGCAACTAAAGGTGTCCATGGTGAACCATAAAAAGCCCTACAAAATGTTACAAAAATATAAGGTCATTAATCTAGACAAGGACAAGGTAGAAACTTATGAAATCATGGGTCTTAGCAAGAGAATGAAGGCCAATATGAGAAAGAAGATAGATGACACCAAAGTGGAAGAGCTTAAAGAGGACTCCATCCTTAAAACTCTACAAAAGCTGGAAGATTTGAAAAATCAAATAAAGCATCTTCTCCTGGACTTGGTCTAGCTTACTAGTTTTTTTTGTATTGGTCTTTTTTGTTTTTTGTATCTTTGTTTGAATGTTTCACTCTCACCATTTCTATTGTTGATGCTATGTAGTTTCTTATTCTTAGTTGTTTTTTTGTTTTTTTTTTGGTAATTGCATTATGTCTATCTTTCTTATGTGTAGCTACTTGTAAGAGGCTTTTATTGTAAACGGTTTTAGGTCCCTTCAAAACCTATATTTTCCTTTAATCCAAAACTATAAATATGAACTTTGATACATTGCATTGCTGTTCTTTATGTTCTCCTTATTATTATTTTATTGGATTTCCTTGCCTTTTATTAATGGTTATTTCTTACTAACCTTGACACTTATTTTATTACATTATCCCTCCTTATACTTGGAATTTTATTTTTATTTTTGATGAATAGTCCCTTTTCTATTAAATGTTAAAGTTACATATTCACAAAAAATGGGCCATGGGATACGAGATCACCCTACGAGAGTTCATTTGGAAAAACCTGAAAGCATACAACTATTCATAAAAAAAAACATATAAACTTCCCTCATGTGGCTAAGTAGTGCCTACCGAGGGAGAAGGACCCTGATGATCATGAAAACCCAAAGAATCAGGTGGGTTGGAAGGTGGCTCAAAAGGAGCCCATGTATCGGCAACAACAATGTCTTTCTCTTTTTCCTCTCCCTCCTATTTGGGAGGTAAAATTTCTAGATCTAGGTAGGGGAATGACTAGTTGGAGTTATGTAAGTATACCTTGGAAGCAAAGACATTAAGTCTAGAAGAAGTTATACAAGTTTTGATAATGATTATTCTAAGATCCAAAGTCTCCTAATAGGGACTCTATGTACTAAATGTTGTAATAGACTCCTAAAAAGGTCCATCCTCTAACAAGGAATATTTATATTAGTAAATCATCTTGTGGGAATCATTCCCATTAGGGATTTCCCTCTAATCAAGGGTTTCCCTAGTTAACATATCTGGTGTAATTATCTATGTGCATCTTATTATAGTTGTTGCTTACTTTGGTTGAATGGTTGAGTTTGTTTAAAGAAGATAAATTTTTTAACTATTGGATAACTAATTCACCCCCCCACACTCTCATTTATCTTGGTGGACTATTGTTTCTAACATTTAACTATTGCATAATGTGCTTCTCTGGGATTTGCTTGAAATCTTGCAACAATTCCAACTGCATTTGCTATATTTGACCTTGCGTGAGTTAGATATTGCAAACCTCCAATCATAGATCTATACTTCTCCTCAAAAGTAGGTGTCTCATCCTTTCTTGATAACTTGTGTCCAATTACCATAGGTATTCCAATGGGTTTATATATTTCCAAACCAAACCTTTTCAGTAAATCCTTCAAGTACTTAGTCTGAGGAATAAAGATTCCTTCTTTATTCTGTATAATCTGCAATCATAGAAAATATTTCATTTCTCCTATCATACGCTATTGGATACAATTGTCTAATTATGTGTTATCTTTGATGTTATAAAAATGTCATATCAGTTGGTAGTTAGTACTTATTAATCTCAGTTGGTCAACAAGACAATTCTCTGTGTCTATCGAGCATTCTTAGAAATTACTCTATGGAAATAGTGTCTACCAAGCTCACACAGACGTCAAAGGAAAATGTGGCAGGAAGTAATGTTAACTGAGCTTCCATGGTTAACAAATGAAAGTTAGTGTTTACTGAGTTCACTTGGTCTCCAAAGGATTTTGTAGGATTTGCAATGTTAACTAAGCTTTTGTTGGTTAACATAGGAAATCTTCTCAAGAATAGTGTTTACCAAGTAGGCTCGGCTAATGAAGGATTTTGTTAATTTGAGAAATAAAGTTTAATTGTTTCAAGTATTAATTCTAACTTACTGAGGTAATGATTATTGGCAATTGTAAGTTGTAGATGAGCTAACTTGACAATTTGTAAGGTCTATATGAAAGGTCAAGACTGAGAATTCTATTATGTAATTAGTGAGCATGCAAGTGTATTGATTGTTTAAAGAGGAAAGTGTGAGTGAACTTTAAAGGATGGTCAGATATCCTCGAGGAGTAGCGAAGTTATATTTGATTAGGAAGGATCTAGTGAAGTAGAATAGAGATCTATATCAGCAATTTAGTTGCATCTCATTCAGGTCATTTCATTGTTACTTTCTTACCATTATAGTAGTGATTCCTAAATCTCTTAATAGAGTTGGTCTAATATCCATTTGTAAATCCTCTAACAAGGTGATAGTTCTATTGAATTGTTTTAAAGACCTTTTGCAAGGCCACTCTTAATAGGGTGATTAAATCCTCTAACAAGGTCACACCTAATACTGTGTTTTGTAACCTAACTAGGTTGGCTCCTAATAGGGCTTACATCAGAAGAGTGAAAATTAGTAGCTAGTTACTTGGTCATTTTTTCCATATTGGGTTTCTATGTTAAATCTAGTGTCTCATGTGTTCATATTATTTCTTTTATGGTTGCATGTTAATCACTGAATGTTTAAGATTTGTCAAAGTTAACATACACTACATCTACCAAGTTATAGAATTTTCTGTATGATTACCGAGTGACAACAGTAACTAATTTTATCAGACATCTAAGGGATCTGTGGATTTTTTTTTGTAGTAACTAATTCACCCCCCCTCTCAGTTACTCTATCTATATTTCCAAAAATTGCTATCAGAGCTTTTGGTGCTTGCAAGAAAGGTTTCAAGGGCTAAGCTAAAGATCAAGATGTTTTACAAGAGAGAAATTCCAAGACTTAATAGGGATAACTTTTCAGCATGGCAAGGTCTTATGAGACTTCATCTGGATTCCATTAGAGATATAAGATTGAAATACCTTGATGAAGAATATACAACTCCTTTTGGTACATTATATATTAATGACATTACTGAGAAGAAGACTCATAACACCATGATGATAGACATTACATCTGCCCTAAGCTATGAAGAATTTGATGATATCAAGGACTGTTTCCTTTTCTATGTGGAAAAAGCTAAAGGATATCTATGGAGGTGATGAAAATGTGAGGAGAGCCAATGCAGAAATCTTAAGAGGACAATTTGATTAGATGAGAATGAGAGAGGATGAAAACATTGCCAAATATGTTGAAAGGGTCAAAGCAAGTGTTAGTGAAATCAAAGCTTCTGGAGGAGATATCAAAGAAGAAACAGTTGTAAATAAAGTTCTTAGAACATTTCTTCCCATTTTTGTAATTAGAGTATCTAAAATTCAAGAAAGAAGATGTGAAGCAAACCATAAGATGAATGTGGATGCCATAGTAGGAAGATTGACTGCATTTGAGCTAGATAACTATGACAATTATGTTCTAGCTTCCAAGACCATTGAATCAACATTTGAAACCAAGCTTTCACTCAAGAAAAAATGGAAGAAAGTAAAGGACTCTCAATTAGAAAGTGAAGAAGAATTAGAAGAAAGTTTTGACAGTGATCTTGAAGTTGTTGAAGCTCTATTTGAAAGAAAATATTCTATAGGTAGAGGAAAATACAAAGGTAAAGTTTCTCTAATATATTTTTCATGTGAAGAAATTGGTCATATTGCAGCCAAGTGCCCAAACAAGCAAAGCAAGGATGAGAAGAAAGGTCACAAGTGCAATGGAAAGAAAGATTTCAAATCATTCAAGGAAAAAGGTAAGAAAACATGTTTTATTGCTAAGGAATCTAAGGATTCTGATAATAGTGAGGATGGAATTGTTTACATTGTTGTAAAAGATGAATTTGATAATGATAAAGAAGATAAGATGGAACTTATCTCTCATGTGAGCAAAAATGATACATGGATCATAGACAGTGGTTGTTCACATCATATGACTAGCGAAAAAACTAAGTTTGAACATTTTGAAGACTATGATGGTGGTAGTGTAAGGTTTGGGAATAATGAACCTTGTTGCATAAAAGGAAGAGGTTGAATCTCATTAACCAAAGAACTTGTATGTGATAATTCCTATTGGGTTGAAGGACTAAAACATAATCTATTGAGTGTGGCACAACTAATCAATATTGGATTCAAGGTGGAATTCATGCATGGGAAGGCAAGACAACTAGATGACAAAGGAAAGTTGATTGGATTAGGCAAGCAAACAAAAGCTAACTTGTTTTATTTTGATCTTGGTGAGTGCTCATGTTTTATTGCTCAAGTTGAATAAAGTTGGTTATGGCATAGAAGGTTATGTCATGTGAATTTTGATAACATGATAAAGATAAGAAAATTCAGGAAAGTAAAAGGCATTCCTAGTTTGAAGAAACCTGATGTTGGCTTATGTAAGAATTGTTAGATTGGTAAGATGGGAAAACCTAGCTGTAAAAGAAAAAACTATCAGTTTAAAGATATTTTGGAAACATACTAACTTGTGTGCACTTATTAGAATTAAGAGCTATACTAGAGAAAAGTTCTTCATTCTTTTTGTTGATGACTACTCTAGAATGATGATTGTCATGTATCTAAGAGAGAAGTTAGAAGCATTTGAGAAATTCAAATAGTGTTTGGCTAGAGTAGAGAAGGAAATAGGGAAAAGATTGAAATGCTTAAGATTAGATAGAGGTGGTGAATTCATCTCCAATGAATTCAATAACTTTTTCACTGAAAGAGGAATCAAAAGATAGGTATCAACCCCTGGAACTCTCGAGCAGAATGGAATAGCTAAAAGGAAAAACAAATCTATCGTGGATTGTGCAAGCACTCTAATGATTGAAAAGAACATTGCTATCAAGTACTAGAAGGAAGCTATTAGCACTGCAGTTCATACTTTGAACCGAGTACAGGTGAAAAAGGACTCATTCAAAACCCCCTATGAGTTATGGTATGGCTATAAACCCAATGTAAGTTACCTGAAAGTATTTGGAAGTAAATATTACATTTTGAAAGAATCTAAAAAATGTAAATTTGATGTGAAGGGTGATGAAGGTATATTTTTGGGATATTGTAAGAGTAAGAAATATAGATGTTTGAATTTGTCTACTCACAAAATCATAGAAAGTGCACATTTGAAAGTTGATGAGTTTACAAAAAGGACTAAAGAAGAAAGAAAAAAGGAACCAAAATATTACAAGAGATTTGTTTTTATTGAACCTGATACATTGCAAAACACATCTATCAATTAGGAGACTTCTACTCCCGAATCTTCCTTAGTCACTTAGTTGCAAGAAGTTCAAACTGAGTCACAAGGACCCGAGTCACATTCTGAAGTTACCAAACCAATGCCTACTAAGTCTAAGTAGCTAGAACCTAAAGTTGAAGTTCAAGAGGATGATGATGCAATTCATTCAAAAGGCAAGGAACCTGTATTGGCCAAGTATGTAAGGAGGTATCATGCACCAAATCATATTACTAGAGACAAATCAAAGGGTACTATAAAAATAAGTAAGCTAAAAGGTACTTGTTTAATTGCTGATTTTGAAACTAGAAATTTCAAAGATGTATTGGAAAATGAAAGTTGGATTGAGGCTATGAATGAAGAGATAGAGAAAATAGAGAAGAAAAAAACTTGGACTTTTGTACCTAGGCCTAAAGACAAAAATGTGATTGGAACAAACTAGGTATTCAGAAGTAAGTTGAATAAAGATGGTAAGGTATCAAGAAACAAAGCTAGACTAGTATGTAAAGGCTACTCTCAAGAAGAAGGAATTGATTATGGTAAGACTTTTGCTCCTATTGCAAGATTGGAAGGTGTTAGGACCTTACTAGCATATGTAGCATATAAAAGATTTAAAGTATATCAGATGGATGTTAAATCTACATTTCTCAATGATATTCTTAATGAAGAAGTCTACATTGAACAACCTAAAGGTTTTGTTGATCCAAAAAAAAAAGACATGGTTTGCAAATTACACAAAGCATTGTATGGTTTGAAACAAGACCCTAGAGCATGGTATGAAAGATTACATAACTACCTTATTCAAATTGGTTTCTAGAGAACTAATGATAACAATAGCTTGTACATAAAGGACTAGATAACAAGATTGTTTTAGCAAAAATATTTGTGGATGACACTTTATTTACAGGGACTGATGATCTATGCAAAGAATTTTTAGAGAAAATGAACAAAGAATTTGAAATATCTATGTTTTGTGAGATTAAGTTCTTTGTTGGTCTTTAGATTCAATAGAGCAAGAATAGTATCTACATCACTCAGTCTAAGTATATCAAGGAGATACTTAAAAAGTTTGGTATGGAAGATTCAAAACCAGTTGGAATTCCCATGTGTACTAGACTAAATCTTACCAAAGATGATGATTCAAAAGAGGTAGATCAAACCTTATACAAATCAATGATTGGAAAATTGTAGTATGTAGTTCATACAAGGCCTGATATTGCTCTTACAGTTGGTATAGTGGCAAGATTTTTAGCAAGACCTAGAGAAAATCACATGATGGCAATCAAAAGGATCTTGAGATACTTGAAAGACACTGAAGATTATGGATTGTGGTATAAATTTGGAGGAAATTTGAACTTAAAAGTGTTTACTGATGTTAATTGGGTAGGAAACATTGATGACAAAAAGAGTACAGGTGGTGGAACATTCTTTTTTGGCAAAAGATTGGTATCTTGGACAAGGAAAAAACAAACTTGCACATCCCAATCTACAACAAAAGTAGAGCATGTTGTAGCAACAATGAACTATTCTAATATTGTTTGGTTTAAACAATTATTGGAAGGCACGAAGGTTGAGATCAAAGAATTGGTTATTATGTTTTGTGATAATAAAAATGCAATTAACATATCAAAGAATCTAGTGATGCATTCCAAAACCAAGCTTATTGCTATAAAATATCACTTTGTCAAAGAATTGGTGCAGGACAAGGAAATTAGATTGAAATATGTACACACAAAAGAATAGATTGTAGACATATTCACCAAGCCATTATCTAAAGATGCATTCTTGTACCTAAGAGGTAAGTTGGGGGTCATTCCCCTATCTAAAGCTCATTAAAACAAAGTTTTAGTGATGTGTCAATAGGAAACAAGTTGAAGATCTATTAGTTGATGTGACATAGTCATGGGAACATTGCATATGAATTAGTATTCAAGGTACATTGATACTCATTTGGTATGTGTTGTCTTTGCAATGTGTTGTCAAAGAGGGAGAATTTACTATCATACATTTCTAAAATTTGTTTGAGGGAGAGTTTACTATTTGGAGAAGAAGCTATGTAATTCCTTCACATAGGGATATTACTACATTAGAAAAGTTTATGGCATAAAATCTAAGAGGGAGAAAATTTCTATTAGAGAAAGACTTATTTTCAAATTTCATTGTGCTATGACATGTTGTGTTGCCATCAATGCCAAAGAGGGAGATTGTTGGATATAATTGCCTAATTGTGTGTTGTCTTTGATGTTACACAAATGTCATATTAGTTGACAGTTAGTACTTACTGAGCTCAGTTGGTCAGCAAAGCAATTCTCTGTATCTATCAAACATTCCTAGAAATTACTCTATGGAAACAATATCTACCGAGCTCACTCAAGCATCAAAGAAAAATGTGGTAGGAAGTAGTGTTAACCAAGCTCCCATGGTTAAAAAAGGAAAGTTAGTGTTTACCAAGTTCACTCAGTCTCCACAAGATTTTGTAGGATTCGTAGTGTTAATCGAGCTTCTATTGGTTAACACAAAAAATCTTTTTAGGAGTAGTGTTTACTAAGCATGGTCAACTAATGAAGGATTTTTTTAATTTGAGAAATAAAGTTTAATTGTTTCAAGTATTAATTCTAGCCAACTAAGGTAATGATTATTGGTAATTGTAAGTTGTAAATGAGCCAACTTGACAATTTGTAAGGTATATATGATAGGTCAAGATTGAGAATTCTATTATGTAATGAGGGAGCATGCAAGTGTATTGATTGTTTGAAGAGGAAAGTGTTAGTGAGCTTTGAAGGATGGTCAAATATCCTTGAGGAGCAACAAAGTTATATTTGATTAGGAAAGATATAGTGAAGTAGAAAAAAGATCTATATCAACAATTCAATTGCATCTCATTCAGGTCATTTCATTGTTACTTTCTTACCATCATAGTAGTGATTCCTAAATCTCTTAATAGAGTTGGTCTAATAGCCATTTGTAAATCCTCTAATAAGGTGATAGTTCTATTGAATTGTTCTAAATACCTTTTGCAAGGCCACTCCTATCAGGGTGATTAAATCCTCTAACAAGGTTACACCTAACAATGTGTTGTAACCTTTAACCAGGTTGGCTCCTAACATGGCTCACTTTAGAAGAGTGAAAATCAGTAGCTAGTTACTTGGTGGTTTTTCTCATATTGGGTTTCCACGTTAAATTTGGTGTCTCATGTGGTCATGTTATTTTTTTTATGGTTGCATGTTAATCACTATGAATGTTTAAGATATGTTAAAGTTAACATACACTACATCTACCAAGTTACAACATTTTTTGTATGATTACCAAGTGACAACAATAACTAGTTTTATCAGACATCTAAGGGATCTATGGATTTGTTTTTGTGGTAACCAATTCACCCCCCCCTCTTAGTTACTCCATCTATATTTCAAAAAATATTCATCTCAAATCCTTTCTTCATCTATTCTACAAACTTCTCACTTTCCTTATCATGTCCTCCAAATATGATATCATCAACAAATATTACCAAAATCATCAAACCATCATCAATTTCTTTCTAGTATAGATTACTATCTACCATAACTTTTCTATATCCAAGCTTTGCCAAATTCTTGTCCAATCTTGTAGGTTCTTGGTGCTTGCTTCAAGCCATACAATGCTTTCTTCAGTCTGCATACTATATCCTTGTCATCTATCAAAGGACAACCTTCAAGCTATTCAATGTATACCTCTTCTTCAAGTTCTCCATTTAGAAATGTTGACTTGACATCCATCTGATATATTTTGAATTTTTTTTGTGTTGTATAGGCTAAGAATAATCTTACTACTTCTATTCTAGCCACTGGAGCATAGGTCTCATCATAGTCTATTCCTTGTTGTTGTGAGTAACCTTTACATTCCAATTTTTTCTTTTTCCTTACAACTTTTCCTTGTTCATTCATTTTATTCCTGAATACCCATTTAGTTCCTATCACATTCTTGTCTACTGGTTTGGAGATTGATTCCCATGTCTCATTCTTTACTATCTGATCCAATTCTTCTTTCATAGCTTATTTACAATAATCATCTTTACATGCTTCATCTACATTCTTAGGTTCAACTTGAGATAACAAACATAGTTTTTCATTTACTTTTCTTCTCGTCATCACACCTTTATCTCTTCTTTTAATGATCTACTTAGATGGGTGATTTGTTATCAAAATTCTAAAAATTCTTTCCCTAAGTAGAAGTTGCTATCTCAACTCTTGGCTCTACTAAAGGTTTTGAGCTTTGTTCCTTCCTTGGCTCTCCTTCATTTTGCAAATCATTGTTAGTTTCAAGAAATACTTCATCATTCCTTGGTTTAGTAACAACAACATCATTTGAACTATAACAAAATATTCTCTCTTGTATCTTGAATTTCTCATCAATTATCACATTTGCACTTTCCATAATAGTCACCAAAGTTATCTCTTCTATTACTTCATTTTCATTAATTAATATAGCCTCATTATCACAGTCTTTCAAGGATCTTTCTATAATTTCTCCAAATTCTTCAACTTGATTAGAAAGTAAACTCTTTCTAGTTTTCCTTAATCTCTTAGGACATCTAGATGAAAAATGACCAAATTCTTTACAATTCCAACAAACAAAAATTTTCATACCTTCTAGTTCTCTCTTTGTAAGTAGATCAATACCCTTCCTCTATCTTTATGTCTTCTTTGGATCTGGATCTATCTTTTCTTGGGCTTCTGTTCTTCTATGTATAACAAAAGGATTCTGGATCTAAAAACTCAATACTCTACTCTTTACACAAATTTAATAATGCACCAAGAATTTCCACCATTTGGGTGTCAAAATTTCATCTACCAAATTTAGGACTATCTCTCCTAAATAGGCTCACCATGGATCTCCTAAAGTTGTTAAACTTTATCTTCAAGGACTTGATGCTCTGATACCAATTGTTATAAACAATTTTCCACCAAGATAACTTGGAGGGGGTGGGGGGGGGTGACTTAGTTATCCAACAATTAAAACATTTATCTTCTTTAAACAAACTTAACCATTTAGCCAAAGTAAACATCAACCATAATAAGATATACATAGATAATTACACCAAATATGTTAACTAGGGAAACCCTTGATTAGAGAGAAAAACTCAGTGGGAATGATACCCACAAGATGATGTACTAATATAAATATTCATTATTAGAGGATGAACCTTTTCAAGAGTCTATTACAATATTTAGTACATAGAGTCCTTGTTAGGAGACTTTGAATCCCTAATAGGATATTCCAAACCTATTAGGAGTTGTAGTACAAAGTATGCAAGAAGAGCCCATTGCCCAAACATGCAATTTCAACTACAAGAAAATCTCACTACTTAAAAATTCAATTTACTATTATTTTCTTCTTTCCTTTGATCTACAAACTAAACCAAAATTTTTTTTTGGCCTTTTAGACTAGGTCACAAACCTTCGATCCAAATATCAAACCACAAATCACTTAGCAAAACCTTGACAATGAAGTTTCCTTCACTTCCACTCTACTCTACTCAACTTTGCATTCCATTCTCTACTACTTACAACCACTTTTCATAAATTCTCATGACAAAGGAAAATGTCCTTCCTTTATATCGAGTCGATAAAACAATTCCTTGAGTTGGCTATTAGAGCTTCTCAATTAACCATCTTAGGACCACATTAAGAACATGTTACACTTAGAGATAACAATAATATTCTACCTTGCAACTTGAATAAATTTTTGTACATGCAATATTATGATGAGTGAACTTAGCCACATCATCACCAATATGTCTTCTACACATTTTCAACCTTGATTCTTATAATAACAATTCTGCTAAGAGATATAACAAGATTACCAGAACATGCCTCTGTAAACTCTATCTTAGAATACACATCACCAAAACTTACATAACTTCTTCTAGACTTATCATTTCTTCATTTGATGTTAACTACATATACTAGATACTTAGAAGTATCTCCCATAACCTTAAATAGTGAGAATATTCAACTAGCCATCCATACCAACTTGATCTTTCTCCTATTCTTCTGTCAAATACCACAAAAAATTGACACCAATAAAAAAATTAGTCATGAATGTAACATATCATCATAGTAACATACCTACAATACTCCCCCATAGGAATATCATCAGAACTCATGCTTCCAACAATCTCTCAACATTAAAAGGATATTTGGGTATCTAAAGGGAACAATAGAGTTTGGATTGTGGTATGACATATCTAATGATTTCTCTTTTTATTCTTATACTAATGTTGATTGGGTAGGCAATATGGATGATAGAGAGAGCACCAGTGGTGTAGCCTACTTTCTTGGAGGAAGATTGGTTTCTTGGTTAAGCAAGGAGTAGGATTGTATCTCATAGAGTATAACAAAGGAAGAATATGTTGCAACATCAAACAATTTTAATCAAGTTGTTTGGATGAAGAAAATGCTAAAGGATATAAAGATAGAATTTAGTAAAGTTGTTGTCATACATTATGATAATAGAAGAATAGTGAATATGTCTAAGAATCCAGTGTTGCATTCTAAAACTAAGCATATTTATATCAAGTATCACATGTTGAGAGAGAGTTGCAGAAAAGGAAACTAGATTGGAGTATGTAAACACCAAAGAGTAGATTGTAAACATTTTTACCAAGCCTCTTCCCAAAGAGAGTTTTGAGTATTTGCAAGGTATGCTAGGGGTTATGCCCTTACCTACATTAGAGTCGATGATGCCAGAGTGCATCAGTCCAGTGATATAGAGTACTATTATTTTTATGGACTAAATACTAATGCTTCCTGTATGGGGGAGTATCTATGATGAATAGGGTCAACTAGGACTCTTGGTGGAGGTTATTTTGAATAGTGTCTTCGGACACTTGAGCAAGTCAAAGACAATTGTTGCAGAGATAGATGATTCCTGAAACCTTTGACATTGATGTCAAAGGGGGAGAGGTTACAACATGAAAAATAGTTTGATATAGAGTACATTGAAGGAAAAGACTACAAAATAAAAATAGTTTCATATATAGCACATTGAGGTATATCAATGGGGGAGAATGATTGATGAAGAAGATTTGAAGAGAAAGGATAACAATCTTTTACAATTGGTATTCTTGGAACTATATGTTTTTCATCTATGTTGTCATCAATGCCAAAGGAGAAGATTGTTGGAAGCATGAATACTAATGATACTTCTATGGGGGAGTATTGTAGAAACATTATTAGATCATTATTATGATGATATGTTAAATTCATGACTATGTTTGTTATTGATGTCAACATAGCAATTTTTTGTGGTATCTGATAGAAGAAAAACCAAAAGATCAAGTTGGTATGGACATATCATTGAGTATTTTAACTAGAAAGGTTAAAAGGAGACACTACTAAGTGTCTAGTATATGTACATAACCTCAAAAGAAAATCTATTATGTCTAAAAGAAGCTATACAAGTTTTGGTAATGGTCATTCTGAGATAGAGTTTACAAAAGCATGTTTTGGTAAAATTGTTATATCTCTTAGCAAATTTTTTATTTTGAGAAGAAAGGCTAAAGGCATGTAGAAGACATATTGGCGATGACATGGGTAAACTCACTCATCATAATATTACATGTACAAAAATTTATTCAAGTTACAAGGTGACTGATTGATATCATCACTAAGTGTAATGTGTTCTTAATGAGGTCCTATAATAATTAATTGAGAAGGTGTAATAGCCAACTCAGGGAATTTTTTTATGGATTTGGTAGAAAGGAAGGGCATTTTAATTTTATTGTATGAATTATTTTAAGAAGCACAAAGAGAGGAATAGAAGAGAAATAGTTGATATGTGAAGATAAGTAGAGAAGAAAGAAGTTGGAGAGAACTTCATTGCTAAGGTTTTATTTAGTGATCTGAGGTTTGATATTTGGATCCAAGGCTCATGACCTAGTCTACAAGCTCTAAAAATAATTGGTTTGATTGACAAGACATAGGAAAGAGTTTAAATAATAGTACAAATAATTATTTTGCAAGGAATTGTTGAAAGATCAGTTAGACAGTGAGTTTAGTGGTCTTGCCCCAAAAGCTATTTGGACAATGGGTCCTTTCTTCTACAACTCCTAATAGGGTTGGCACAACTCCTAACATGGTTGGAATCTCCTAACAAGGATTCAAAGTCTCCTAATAGGGACTCTTATTTACTGAATATTCTTATAGAGTCCTAACAGGGTCCATCTAACAAGGAATATATATATATATATATATATATATATATCTTTGTGGGCATCATTCCCATTGGGGTTTTCCCTTTGATCAAAGGTTCCCCTAGTTAAAAAATTTGGTGTAATTGTGTATGTGCATCTTCTTATGGTTGTTTTTTACATTGATTGAATGGTTAAGATTGAATAACGTTGATAATGTTTGGATTGGATAATTGATTCATTCCGCCCTCTCAATTATCTTGGTTGACTATTATTTCTAACATATCAGGCCTTTGAATTTAGCATGTGATCATTATGAAGATGTATCATAGTAGTTAACAAAGGCATGAATACATGAGCTTGTGGAGGTTAATGGAAGTCTTTGTTGTCTTAGAGACCAAATAAATTTAGAGATATAGATAACATTTCTTACATGCTTTAGAATCTCCAATTCATGAGTTTTGGTTGCATGCTCATTGCTAAAGTTTCACTTCTTGTTGGGAATAGCTCTTCTATCAAAAAGAATAGGCATAAATAGAACCTTTGGAGTCCTTAGAATGTATCAAGATCCATGTGGCTCTTTGTAATGGAATGTTTCTCAAACATCCACCCCGAGCATGACATCAAGAGCCAAATATAGAAATATTGAAGTCACAAGTTTAATTGATCTATATATAATGGTGAGTTATCTAGAAAATCCACATGATCTTTGAAGAAATATATGAAGGTCATGTGCCTAACATGCAAACCCACCCAGTGATTAGGAATCCAACTAAATATCAAAATACACATAGTAAGGTTCATCGATTGCTAGGGAAGGGAAAGGGAAATATTCATGAATTTGGGTTCCAACTGGAAAGAATATATGCATGATAACAAGTTTCCCCAAAACCAAAAGAATAACTATTGTGGAAAGATAGCAGGCCTAAGATATGGATTTGAAATCTCCCAAAAATAGTGATTTGGAAGAACAGGTGATGTATGCAAACTATTTGACATAATGCAAAGGTAAAGTCAAAGGGATCAAAACTCTGATTTGGAAGGAAAATTTCTTTGACAGTGCGAAACACCTGATAGATGGAAAAACCATAAAGTAATCCATTAAATGACAATGACTACCTCAAAACTATGTAGATTTAAAGAATGAATGGTGTAGAGTCAATATTGGGCATATCATTCTCGACCTTCTTAGTATAATGCAGAGTTAAATTTTTTTATAGAGAACCATGCTAGATATGTCTTAGTGACTAATGAGATTAGGGTATATAAATTCATATGCAGAGAAGGAGTAATACAGACTCTAAAGAAAGTAGGCTTGAGTCACTAAAATTCAGAGACTAAGTCTATGATTTGTGAACATGTATTGTAGACTCTAACAATAGAAACCCAATATATATATACACAAAGACTTAGATGGATTATAGAATCTACTCTTGGGTGTTTAAAGAGGCACATGTTGGTGTTTTATGTAAAGTCTTAATTATCATCATATGAAACACTGTACCCAATATATTGAGAAGGGAAATAAATCCAAAGAATAGGGAAATCAATTAGGTAACTAAAAAATAAGCTATCGGGAATAACCAAGTGTTAAATAGGAAAGAGAAAGGTAGAGCCAAGGTTCCAATTTTAGAGGAGGCTTCTCTTGTCATAGAATTTGTGCTATGGGAGGGGGGGTTTCTAAATTTTTTCTTCATTTGTAGTTCTAAAAGAGGGAAAGTTATGGTGATCAAAATGTTCATTTAGACTTTGAGCTTAGTGACATATACATATATTTGTCTATGCATAGTGCAGTTTAAGATTGTATGCTTAGACTTTGATTTAGTGATTACTTTGTGAGTTGGTATATCAATCCCTATGTCATTGCTTGTGTGTTTTGGATTATCATTCTTTTCATTTGAGCTTAGTTTCTTTGAGGACTATGTTTTCCAAATCTTTAAAATATGGAGTACTTTGTGTCTTTTAATTCTCTTAGTTCCTATTGTAATCTCTTTGTAAACATTCCTCCATACCTAAGAGTATGTTGAGAGAACCTTTAAGTACTTTTTGGTAAAAGTATATATGTATGTTTTTATTTTCATTTTAAATTCCTTGAAAATCACACATGGGGAGCTTTACCCGATAAAATTTAGAGGAAGGTTATCAATTGGATGATAACCTATCCAACTATTAGCTAGGATTGCATTTCATTTGGGCATTAGGAGTTATTTCATTCTAAAGTGAAAATCTATTCACTAACATATTTTTGTTGACTTTGCTAGGGATGAGGAATGAAGATCAGTATCTAATAATTGTTTCCTCAGTTTTATTATTATCTCTAGATGCTAGAGATTGGTGAATTTTTATAAAGACCATGCCAAATATGAAAGTCATGAGAAGACCAAGGAAAAATCCCTCTATCATGGAACTTTATTCAATGGAGGATAAAGTGTTGCATGAGTTCATGATAGCTATAAAGAACATTTATTTGGCTATCAGGAATAACATAAGAATGGATGATGAATCCACATCTTGGCTATTGTGGATAATCCTTTGTGTAAGATACCATAGGGAGGCACACAAAAGAAAGGTGTAGTAGCTTGAGGAAGATTTGGAGGTTAGTGATAAGGAACCCCTTGTGATTTCATCTCATTATATCTCTTGCAATTATGCAGTCGTGGATGAATAAGAGGTGCAACAAGGATTGTCTGAATCTCATAAGATAGAAATGAGTATAGGCTGCAATGATTAGAATATTGTAAGTGTAGTGAATTTAGATTTGAATGATTCATCTAGTTTTATCTCCCTTTCAGGACCCCAGAATCCAAGTTTTGAAAGTTTTACTCTTTCTACTGTAATAAGTGATGACAAGTTTTAGATTTTTGAATTCCTAGAATATAAAGCTTTTATTTTTCCAGAAGAAGATGATGAAAGTGATTCTTCAGGTGTGAGAGTTAGCAATAACCTTATCATAGAATCATTTTATTTTATAGATAATGTCATATATGACTTTTTGAAGCTTGTGCTAAAGCTAGAAAAGAATTATACTTTGAGGAGAAACCTTATGGTTTTTAAAATATGCTTGAAAAGAAGGCTTCTAAAACCAATCGAGAACCATCTGAGGAATCTATTGAAATTTTTCAGTCCCAAAGATCATCAATCAGCCTAAGAATTATTCCTTCTAAAGATGAAACCTAAAATATACATATCTTATTGGCTGAGAAAGAACTTGTGCAGCCTTGTAGAGATCCAAACTTAGCAAGAAATGAAGAAGTAGGTGAAGAATTTTTTTCTAATTTTTTTTTTTAATCACGGGTTTGAAAAGGATAATAAATGTTCTTACTCTAGTGAATTTAAGAATGAGAGTTCTCAAACTTGTGTGCAATCTAAATTTGAGACCTTTTGTTTTATGTCAGATGAAAATGGATATGGCCATCAAAATTAGTCTATGATAGAATTTATCCATTTCATGGGTTATCTTATGATGAAATAAAGACTAATTCATGTATGGTGGAAGGCCTTTTTTATTCTAATAGTTTAGAGTGTATACCTGGGATGAAATTAGGACTTAATGATGTCAAAGTTGCTAGGATATCAAGTTAAAACCATCATCAACTTTATTTACTAATGATTCTTTGTATGGGATAGACATTATTGAAGAATTATTGCAAGCCATATAGCAAGGGGGTCCCAAAGGAAATGAATCAAGTAGGATTCTTCCCAAAAAAATTTATTCAACTAGTGAAGGTATGTGCACTGATCTTTCTAGTCTAGTTGCGGTTCTTCATAAACAATGTGTATTCAATTAAATGGAAAGCAATATATTTTGGAGATGTTTTTATCTTTAAATTCTGAAGATTTTTTCAAATACAAAATTTATTTCAAAGGTTGAATTCCATATAGAAAATGATGCACTTTTCCTTTAGATGTGTTGGGGTTTGATTTTTTTCAATTGGAAATAGACAGGGGAAATATCATGCTGAAAGCACATGAAGAACAAATGGTTCATGATGAGTTATGGTTATGTGGTTTTCATTAATTGTTTACAAAGTTCTTGCACACAACCATTCAAAATGCTAGTACTGGAGGGTTTGCTAAACAAAGATGGTATGATGATCTTTCTTTCAAATGTGACTAACTGACCCAAAAAGGCTCTTATTTTTCTTAGCCCATTGATGGCTTCACATAAGTACTCCATGTTTCTACTGTCATGGTAGGATCTTCCTACCTATGTACATGTATATAAATATGCACATTTTATCTTTCCTTTCTTTCTTTTATTTTTGGTTTGTGTTTAGCTTAGGTGTTTGAAGTAGTTTGTTTTTCTTTTCATTTATTTTAGTTATTTCCCTACTCTCCCTATTGGTAACCCCTCTTTATTGTCATGTGCTCTGAATTTGCTACTCAATGGATAAGGCACTAGTCTTTTGACCAAAAATTTTGGATTCTTCATGTACTTTTCAACTCATGCTCCCTAGTCAGAGCCCATGCTAGTTGGTGTTTTGAATGCCAATTTTTGACTTGGAATTTTAGTCTTCCTAAATAATCTCTTCTGATTATATTAAAAATATTATGTAAAGTCATATTGTGCAAGGTAGGGTTTCAATGAGATCTCATGATAGTAAACCAAAATATTCAAGTCCAAGGTTCAAGTCCTTCCTTTGTAACTTTGGAACCATTTGAACTAGCTCAAAAGTTCAAATTTTTAGTGCAAAGTTCAATTTTGGAATTTAAGATGCAGATTTGGATTCCTAAAGTTTAGACTTATGATTCAAAGTTCAAGGCTTGAAGTATAAAGCCAAGTTCAAAGTTTCAGATGCATGGTTCAAAATTGCAAGTCTATAAGTACAAGTTTAGATCGGTGATTTAAAGTTCAAAGATTGAAATGTAAAAGAAAAAGTTCAGAGTTAGTTTTTAGTTTCCCCAATTTGAAAGTGTAAATTTTTAATTTGTTAGCACAATTTTAAAACATCATTGTGCATATAAAGTATATATCATTTGGGGAGTGAATTGTTACTATCTTCTTAAAAGAATCCAATGTGTTCCAAATTGGTCCATACCAAATGGTTGAAAATACCTACATAGTCCTTGTGGGCCATAAGTTCCCTAACATTCAAAAACAAATTGAAAACTCCATGCCAATAGAGAAATATCAAGATCATCAAAATAGAGGATCTAATATTGAATGGTAACATGTAACTTCTATCATCATCAGTAACATAAAAGTGTGAGTACACTTACATTAGACATACTTATTTGATTGGTCATATCAAGACCCAATCCTTTCAAGTTATAATGCCCTTTAGAAGAAGCTCTTAGGTGTATAATTAATAGATCTGATATGTCCCACGAAGACATCTTCATTCCAATTGAGAGAGCAACACTTTCAATAGCTCCATGTCAGGAATATTAGCATGTGGGAGACATGCAAGAGGGTTGATAAGAACTATGAGAGAATAGTCTAATTCATTCCTTGAAGCATATCTTGGTACAATAGAATAATTATCACTATGATCCTTATTTTGAAGACCTTTTGATCTACCAACAATACAAAATATTGAGTGTTGAGGATAATCAAAATTGGTTCACAATAGAGATATTCTACGAGGGTGTGGAATCTCTCTCATACAAATAGAGTGCCAATGATAATAAGTTTCATCCCTTGTTATTTTGTAGCATCATAGAAGATTTCCTTGCACTATGAAATCATTTGATGATATCAAGCCTTTGAATTCAACATGTGATCACTATTAAGATATGTAATAGTAGTTAATGAAGGTACAAATACATGATCTCATAGAGGTTAATGGAAGTATTTTTTGGCTCACAAACCAAATAAATTCAAAGAAAAAAATAATATTTCCTACATGCTATAGAATATCCAATTCATGAGTTTTGACTGCATCCTCATTGCTAAAGTTTCACTCCTTTTTGGGAATAACTCTTCTATCAAAAAGAATAGGCACTAATAGAACCTTTGGAGTCCTTGGTATGTATTGAAATCCATGTGGCTCTTTACAATGGAATATTTATCGAACATCCACCCCTAGGCATGACATTAAGAGCTAAATATAGAAATATTGAAGTCACAAGTTTAATTGATCCACATACAATGGGGAGTTCTCTAGAAACTCCACATAATCTTTGAGGAAATATATGAAGGGCATGTGCCTAATATGTAAACCCACACAATGATTGAGACTCCCAATAAATATCAAAATACATATAGTAAGAGTCATTGATTGCTAAGGAAGGGAAAGGGAAACCCTCATAAATTTGGGTTCCAACTGGCAAGGATATATGCATGACAATCTGTGTCCCTCAAACCCAAAGAATAACTACTTTGGAAAGATAGCGGGCTCGAGATATGGATTTTAAATATCACAAAAATTGTGATTTGGAAGCACAGGTGATGTATGCAAACTGTTTGATAGAATGCCAAGGTAAAGACAAAGGGCTTGAGACTCTTATTTTGAAGGAACATGGCTTTGATAGTGCCAAACACCTGATATATGGAAAAACCCCAAAGTAATCCATTAAATGATAATGATTGCCTCATAACTATGCATATTTGAAGAATGAATGGTTTAGAGTCAATATTGGGCATATCATGCTTGACCTTCTTAGTATAATGTAGAGTTAAACATTTTTATAGATAACCATGCCAGATATGTCTTTGTGACTAATGAGATTGGGGTATATAAATTCATATGTAGAGAAGGAGTAATACAAACTCTAAAGAAATCAGGCTTAAGTCACTAAAATTCAAAGACTAAGTCTATGATTTTTGAAGATGTAATCTAGAGTCCTACAATAGAAACCCAATAGATATACACAGAGACTTAGACAAATTGTAGAATCTACTCTCAAGTCTTTAAAGAGGTACATGTTGTTCTTGTACATAAAGTCTTAAATGTCATCATATGAAATATTATACCCAACATATTGAGAAGGGAAATAAATCCAAAGAATAGGGAAATCAGTTGTTGTAACTAAAAAGTAAGTTATCAGAAATAACCAAGTGTTAAGTAGACCAAAGAAAGGAAGAGTTGAGGTTCTAGTTTTAGAGGGGGCTTCTCTTTTCTATAGACTTTTTTCAACAAGAGGGGGGGTTTCTATTTTTGTTTTCATTTGTAGTTGTAAAAGAGGGAAAGTTATGGTAATTAGAATGTTCATTCAAACTTTAAGCTTAGTGACATATACATATATATATGCATAGTGCAATTTAAGATTGTATTCTTAGACTTCAATGTAGTGATTACTTTTTCAGTTGGTACATCGATTTCCTTGTGTCATTTCTTGTTGTGTGTTTCAAATTATTATTCTTTTCATCTAAGTTTAGTTTCTTTAAGGATTATGTTTTTCAAATCTTTAAATTCTAGAGAACTTTGTGTCTTTTGATTCTCTTAGTTCCTATTGTAATCTCTTTGTAAACATTCCTCCATACCTAAGAGTATGTTGAGAGACCGCTTAATTACTTTTTGATAAAATTACATATGTATATTTTTATTTTCATTTTAAATTCCTTGAAAATCACACATGAGGAGTTATACCTGGTAAAATTTAGAGGAAGTTTATAAATTCAATGATAACCTATCCAACTATTATCTAGGATTGCCCTTTCATCTGGGCATCAGGATTTATTTCATCTTAAAGTACAAATCTTTTTACTAACACTTTTCATCCTTTTTCTCTTGTATCTTTGGTTTGGTGTCCCCATTTTTGTAGTCTTCACTTATTCTACCCCATTTTTTCATCAATGACAAAGGATTATAGTATGTCAAATATATCCTTGTAATGAATCTATGCACTAGCAAGATATGCAACCTATGGTGTTAGTGAGAGAAATGGTCTCACTTTTAATGTCAGTTAAGTGTTCTTTGATTCTTACTAGTGTACTAATTGGTAGTTGGCTATGAGTGTCGTTACATATTTAATATTTAATTTAATGATAGCTATTAGGGATGACAAAATAATTTGAATTTCAAAGAGCTTTAAAGTATACTTTTCCTATTTAGCCATTACTCTTTGAATTAGGTGAAGTATTTCATGAATCTTAGTTGTATAAGTTGTTATTGAATATGTCACTATACTGAATGACCTTTGCATACATTAAAGATCTTATTTATATTTCTATAATGTCTTCTCTAAATCAATTGTAAATGAGTTTGGGTCATACACCTTTTTTAGTATAGGTGTTATGGCCTTTTGTGCCTCAATTATTTCATCATTTACCTCCCATGGTGTTTCTTTTTTGAGCTCAATAAGGTTTCCAAGATGATCAATTTTATTTTCTTCAATTTTATTTTTTCTATTCCTCAATCTCTTTGACTTGTTCCTCAATTTTGTCAATTAAATTATTAAGCTAACTAATTAGATCTATGTTAGGATAATTCGTGTCATTTGAATCTATCTCTACAATTATGTCTCTAGTTTTGGCCAATCTTCTAGCCCTTTATTGTAAGTTACTCATTACCTTAAGATTTTCATGATTTTTAGTTAGTCTTGAGTACTCCTTGAGCTCTATAAGGATCATTTATTTTCTTTCATACTTATTTCTTAATTGTCTCATTAGGTAAATTCTTGTTTGCTTCAGTCTTTGCATCACACACCAAAACTCATCCTTCATCCTCTATGATGGATGATGACGATGATGAGGGTGACATATGTCAACCTTTCCATCTTCTTTTCTTCTTAGGTTTACTTTCTTCAACCCTAAACTTACTATTGTAAGTAAATTCTATATTGTAGTTGATGGGTAGAATAGTATCCAAAAGGGCACATGATGGTTGAGTCACCCCTTTGCAAAAGTATATGTACACCATCTGGAAGGGACTTTGGATCATCATGTAATCATCATAATCATATTGTAAGCATTGGACTGCATATTGTGTATATGAATAAAGTATTTGTTCTATGTTATATATTACTATACTACATGCAATAAGTATACTTTTACCCTATATAGTAAACATTTGGCACCATTTCCAGTTGAACTTGGAATAAAGGAAGTGTTATGAAGAGTAATTCTTAATTTTCTCAATAAATATAGGAACAAGATAAAATATAAGGATGAAATATGCATATCACAAGAAGTTTTAATTTTAGCACAATAGGCAGAGTGCAGATAGAAGCTTCAATAGATTACTGATGGATACCAATGGGGTGAAGGAGCACAAATGGAGGGAGTGCATTCACCTAGCTAGGAGACTAAGGAGTGCAAAGTGCTCGAAGAGACTAGACAACAATTGAATTTAGTGGAAGAGACAAGTGAGGAGTTCCTTAACTTGTATTCACTGAGGGTAGAGAATCCAAATAGAAGGGAAGTAAGTCACACAACTTGAATGCCAAAGGATCACAAATGTGGAGTGAACTCTTTCTCCCAATACACCTAATGAATGGATATAGGCAATTGAACAACTTCTCTTGAGGAAGATCTTTTCTAAATAGGTAACACACTTGTTGGAATAATTAGGGTAGTTGTCTAAAGCATCAAGGTTGTGCAAAACAATGTGGGTGCTCAGAACAACATGGGTACTCAGAACAATGTGGTTACTCAGAACAATGTGGGTGCTTAGAATAGTGCATGTATACAAAAGGTACCATAGAATCAGAAAAAAGTAGCAATGGCAGGACCAAAGGAGAAATTGCCAAAGTTTAATGGTGAAAAGATGGTAGATCCAGTTAGACACTACAAGACATGTGAAACAATATGGATGGAAAATGGTGTAATGGATGAGGATGATTGGGTTTGATAATTTCCAATGACCCTACATGGCATAGCAATTGATTGGTTTGTGGATATCGATCCTTAGAAATTAACTACATGGGTAGATGTTAGGAAAGAGTTTATAGTTGAGTTACAACTATTAAGGGATGATAATGAAATTGTAGCAGAAATATATAGTGCAAAGAAAGAAAAAAAATGAAATGATCCATGTATATGCAAGAAGGCTAAAAGAGTTGGTGGGGAAAATGGAGAGCCACCCAGCTAATAGATTAAAGAAACAATGGTTTGTTGAGGGACTATGACTGACTCTGAAGAAGAAAATGAAGATTGTACCTCTAGCATCATACACAAATGCATTTAATTGGGTGATGGATCTAGAGAGTGGACAAAAAAAAGCAAGAAGAAGAAGCACAAATCATCAGACTTAGATGATTCATTGTTCAAAAGTAGGAATAGCAATGAAGAATCAAGAAAGAAAGTTCAAGCATTGTAGAAGGATATGCTACAAATGATGAAGGAATTAAAAAATCTAAAAAAGAATCCTAACTTAGTGAATGGTGAATTGTGGTGTACGAACTGTAAGGAAGAAGGCCACAAAAAAGGCTCCTACCCAAAAAATAATTTTGTGATATATGCCAGATTTTGGGACATTCTACAAGGAATGTGTGTTCAATATGAAGACAAAGGGACATCAGAAAGTGTTACTAATGCAGGAAGTATCCACCTCAAGAGAAAGAACAAACATGAACAATGATGCAACCTCAAGAGGATACCATAACAATAAATGGTGTGAATGAGGTGGTAACAATAACAACAATAATAATAGAGGCCGAAGTTGGATATAGTATGAATCGAGTGGGAAATCAATGATACAATGTTGTACATGCAACCTCTAGGGGCGCCTTTCTAGAGACTGCACCATGAAGGAAATTCCATAGTTATTATGCAAATGGTGAGGTCCAAGAGACTAGGAGGATTCAAAATGCCCTAAGCAAGGAGTGAACTTGGTAAACATGAAAGCATGTAATGCGAAGATACTAGCCATCACTCATGAATAAGAAAAGAAGGAAAAGTACCCTAATGTAGAGGAAGAAAAGAAGAGGTTGCAGCAAGCACACACATAGTTGGAAAAATAAATGGAAACAAATAAATTACAAGTGAAAGACACTAGTGACACCTCGAAGAGGAACCTAGTTGAACGAAACATGATAAGGCAAGTAATGCAAATAGAAGTTCCTATAAAATTAAATGACCTTCTTCTTACAATTCCTCAGTTGTAGATGACAATACTGAACATGACACCACTCCAAAAAGAAATAGAGGAAATAGGAAAGGATAGTAGTGGAATGACTATAGCAAACCCAATAATACTAGCACTCATGATGGGATGAAATTCGGTAGTAGTAGAGATAGGTATCCCTAGAATAGTACTAATGGACACAATTATGGATGGAGGATCAAGCATAAACATGTTACCATAGGATATATGGAAAAAGTTGGGACAACCTACATTGTGGCCACCCACATTTCAGTTACTCATGGTGGATCAACATGGAATCAAGTTGTTGGGAACCCTAATGGCGCAACTAGTAACAATTGGAACACAACTCTTTCTATTAGATTTTGTGGTCATTCCACTAAAAAGAAAAGGGTATGATGCTATCCTTGGATGGCATTGGTTTGTGCAAAAAAAAGTGAAACATGATTGGAAAAGAAATACCCTATCCATGAAATGTAGAGGCTGAAGATTTATAATTGACCTACATACACAAATGATAGGTGAGGAGGCAATGCCATCAAATTCTGAAGGTAAAGGTGGAGGGGACAACAAGGGGAAGAAGAGAATGGAACTTGATGAAGAGGGAGTATTGAGACTAGAAGGAGGGTCTAACAATGATGACTTAAAATCGGTGAATGGCCTACTCCATTGGCAGATGGAGGACTATGAGCTCTTTCTAAGCTATAATATTCTAAGGGTTGACGAGGGCAATAAAGGATCAAAAAATGAATGTCTGAAGGAATACAAAGAAGAAAAAGAAGGAAAGGTGGTTATAGCTAAAGATGGAGGAAAGAACATACAATATGGCCAGTAAAAGAGGAAGAACATATTATATGAACTTAGCAAAAGGAAAGATTCCACTGCATGGTACATGGTGAATGGACCATGTGGAAATAAAAGGTTACACCAAACCACAGATTTAGTAGAAAGGTGCCAACAACAAGGAAAACACATCATATAATTTTCATAGGAAACAAAGAGGAAGGGCATAATAAAAAATTCATTAGTATGGAGTGAAGGTGCTAGAATCAAGAATACAGTTGTTGATGACAAGGAGTGATAGCTAACATAATTCATGGTACCAAGTTTGAGAATTATGATTGAAAATAAGCTAGGAGATATGGAAAACTTGAGAGAAAGATTGTATATTTTAAATAAACTAGATGAGTGATGAATTCAAGCACAATGGGCCATGAAGGTTACATAGAATAGGTGTAAAGCATGACATGAAAAGTACTTGAAGATGAATAGATTTCAATTGGGACAACTAGTGTTGAAGCATAATGGGTGAAATGATATTAGACCATGAAAATTTAAAATGAATTGGGTTAGGCCATATAAAATCTACAAAATCAATGATAATGGAGCAATCAAATTATGGATGCTCAATGGGAAGGAAGTACCCGACGCAATAATGGGTCAAAGTTGAAAATCTATCATGAAAGAAGTAATGCACCTCTATAGAAAAACTCAAAGAGAATATAAAAATAATAGATAACTAAGTTATAGATATAAAGTAAATGTAAATAATAATCAAGAATGTAATATTGTAAATAGAGCAGTGATAAAAGAGTAAATTGAAGGCCATATAATGTACCATATGATCAAAAGACTTGTTTACAAAATATAAAAGTATTGTACGACTTCAACAAATCACATGTATTGAGTAGAGGAGAAGAAGATGACCACATGACTTAGTGGTTTACTAAGCGTATGACCCACATAACAACATCATAAAATCATAAAAACAAGAAGAGAAGAAAACTTGTACAATTGAAGATTTTGTACTACCATACAAACATATAGTAAATGTAAAACAAAAGTGTTTGTATGGCACAAGCATACGGAGTTAGGAAGTGTAGAAAGACCACCATACGACTAGTTTAGTAGACTGTATAGCCTGGGAAGGGGCTGTTGGAAGGAAACATAAAATCTATCATGTGGCTAGTTGATGCAAGCAAAGGTGAATAACTAGGGCCAAAGGTTCACCTAGCTATCCAAACCACCCTATAAGAGTTAACACAATGGAAGAAAACAAAGGAACAACAACCAAAGGAGGAAGAAGAGTGAAATACTTTTATTGATTCATCAAGATATCTTCATACATGCCTAGCTATAAGGCCTTCTAGGTTATCACCAAATATAAATACATTCACATTCAAAGATCCAACAACAAATTCACACTTTTAGTTCTGCTCTCCAAAATACCTCTTCCAAAAACTTTCCCCAAAACTTGCCTAACTCTTAGCCTAAACACTCTATATATACTTGTCAAAATGACTTACAGATAATTTTAGAAAATTACATAAGAGGAAGACCAACCTAATAAATGTCTAGACACATCCCAAGAAAAGATCTTAACATAAATGTTGCGATCAAAATAAATCCCATAAATTAGCTCATAGAAATTACATCCAAATGCTAGCACTCGGCATACACTTGGTAACTCAACACATGAAGAGTCACTTATAATACACTAGGTAACTCAGCATATGAAGGGTCACTCAATATACACTAGGTAACTCAACACATGAAGGGTAACTTGGCACACACTGGATAACTCAACACACACTGGAAACTAGCACTCGACAATAATTGGAAAGTGGGACTCAAAAAAAACTAGAAATTGGCACTCGACAATAACTGGAAACTTAGTAGCAACTGGTAGAATGAACAAAAAGGTGCAGGATTACAAGGAAACCCAGGATACTCCTACATCAAACAACTAGGGTTGGGAGAAATGACTCTTCTAAATCATTGAGATATCACAACCTATGCTGAATCCAACTCAGATTGAGAAATCCATGAAGCATCTTCAATAGGTCTGTTCTTCCACTTCACCAAATATTCATAGTAATCTTTTCCTCTTGTGCTCTTGCCAACTCTTTGATCCAATAGCTATTCAATTTCTTCAATCTAGTTCTTAGGATAATCTTTTGATACAACAACTTCATCATCTAGCTCATGATACTTATATAAATTAGAAATATTGAATATAGGAGATATATCCATGTCATCAGGTAACTGAACTTCATAAGCATTACCACTATTAAACTTCTTTAAGATCTTACAAGGTCCAAATTTTTTCATCTTCAACTTAGTGCATGTTCCAATTGGGAATCTTCCTTTCTTTAGATGAACCATCACCTCATCACTAGCTTGAAAATTATGGTGTCTTCTAGACTAATTAGCATTCTCCTTATACTTCTGATTACTTTGTTCCAACCTCAACTTCACTTCCTTATGTAAAGAATCCATAAAATCAGCAAATTCTTCTCCTACAACACTTTTCTTTTCTTCACCAGCAACATCTCTCAAATTTGATATACCTCTAGGATGCATTCTAGTAACAATCCCAAAAGATATCTTCTCTATACTCTTATTCACAAAATTGTTATATGCAAATTCATCTTGTGTCAATACCATCTCCCAATTAATTGGCTTATTGCCAACTAAACATCTCAACAAATTACCCAAGCTTCTATTCACAACCTCTATTTGTCAATCTATCTATGGATGGAATGTAGAACTAAACTTCAGCTCAGTACCCATCTTCTTCCACAAATTCTTCAAAAAATAACCAACAAACTTACTATCTCTATCAAAAATAATACTTCTTGGTAAGCCATGCAATCTCATAATCTCTTTAAAGAAAAGTTGAACAACATGCTTAGCATCTAATGTCTTCTTATGAGCCATCTTTAAAAGTTTTTCCACTACAACAAATATGGAATCATACCATTTCATTGTCTTAGGCAATCTAAGAACAAAATCCATACTAATGTCAGTCCAAGGTTTCTCAGGAATAGTAATAGGTGTATGCAAACTAGTATTTTGACTCACCCCTTTTGTAACTTGACAAACTCCATGACTATTTAGAAATTTTTGAACATCCTTATACATTTGTGGCCAATAATACTTCTCTTTCAGAAAAATCAATGTCTTATCAATTCCAAAATGTCCAGCTAATCCACCACTATGCTTTTCTTTAATTAGATTCAACCTCATAGAACTTCTAGGAATACACAACTAAATGCCTTTGAACAACATACCTTCTTGAATGAAATATATATCATACTTACTTATGTGATCTATTAGATTTGGTGCTTTGCACTCTCTCCATGCCTTAAAAAAATTAGGATTAGCATCATACAACTCTTTCATTTCATCAAAACCAAGAACTTCAACCTTCATTTTAGTCAATAAAGAATGTCTTCTACTCAATGCATCAACAACTCTATTAGTAACTCCACTCTTATGCTAAATAACAAATGTAAAACTCAGTAAGTACTCAACCCACTTCATATGTCTTTGGTTCAATTTATGTTGACTTTGCAAGTATTGTAACACTTTATGATTAATATACAATACATACTCTTTAGGAATCAAATAATGTCTCCACTTCTTCAATACTTGGACAAGAGCATAAAATTCTTGATCATACATAGAATATTTCCTTTTAGAATCATTCGACTTTTCACTAAAGAAAGAAATAAGCTTACCTTCTTGACTTAATACAACTCCTATTGCATTACCACTTGCATCACATTCAACTTGAAATACTTTGTTGAAATTAGGTAAATACAATATAGGTAATTCAACAACCTTTTGTTTCAAAGTCTCAAAACTCTTATCAACTCCATGTGTCCACTTGAATTCCTTTTTATCTCCTCTCATTGTCTCAGTCATACCATTACAAATAGAACTAAAATTCTTTATAAACTTTATGTAAAAACTAGCCAAACCATGAAATAATTTTACCTCACCCACATTCTCAAGTGTAGGCCACTCCAAAATTGCTTCTTCAAACTATCAGCTAAAATCACAAATCCCAAATACACAATCTCCTCTTGCATAAAAGAACACTTTTTAAGATTAATCAAAAACTTTTCCTCTTTCAACCTTGGTGGGAACATTTGCAAACTAACAAAAAAAGGAGAGGAAATGAGAAGATCAGAACTTAGACAAAGATGGTGAACAAGGTAAAGAAAAAATTCCTCCCTACTAATTTCCAAGTTAGCTTGTTGAGAATGATGCAAAATTTGAAAAAAAATGACATGATTGCGAAAGAATATACCAAAGAATTATATAGATTGGACATCAAATCTAGACATGTGGATGATGATGTCGAAAAAATTGTAAGGTGCATTAATGGATTGAGATCTAGAATTCAAGATGAAATAAGTTTTGTGAAGTTGGAAAGTGTAGAAGAAGCATATCACTATGCCTTGAAAGCTAAGGAGATCTTAGCAAAGAAGCATGAAAAAAGACAAAGAGGTAGAGGTGGTAGATTCCAGAGAGGCAGAGGTAGATCTTATGGTGAAGGTGATAGATCTAACAATTTTGAATAGGGTAAAGGAAAATCTGAATGGAAGAATGATGACAAAGGCAAGACCAAATGGAAAAGTGGTAATTCTTACCAAGGAGGTACTAATTCTTACCAAGGAAGAGGTAATTCTTATTCTAGAGGTGGATTTAATGGTAATTGTTTTAGATGTGGTAAAGAGGGACATAGATCTTTTGAATGTAGATCCTCTAAAACTGGGCAAGGTAACATAAATGCTATGATTCAAGGAGATGATGAGGGTTCACCAAGTGGAATTGAGGCTAGAGAAAATTTGATGGTAAGAAGAACCTTAGGTAATAAGGTAAGTGATGAGGAACCTATTTTAAGGAGAAGTCTTTTCAAGTCAAAATCTAAGATGGCTGGAAAATGTTGTAAAGCGATCATTGACAGTGGAAGTTCTAAAAATTTGGCATTAGAAGAGTTGGTTACCTAGTTATAGTTGCAAAGGCTAAAACATCCCAAACCTTATCATGTTTCATGGATCCAAGATGAACATATGATATTGGTAAGTGAGCAATGCCTTGTGAAGTTCAAGATTGGACATTACTTTGATGAAGTTTTGTGTGATATTATGCCTATGGATTGTTATCATATTCTATTGGGTAGACCTTGGCAATATGATAGATATGTTGTACATGATGGAAGATTGAATCAATATAATCTTTGGGTAAATGGAAAGAAAAAAACATTGTTGCCTTTGATTGAAAGTCTAGATGAGGTCAATTGTACTACAATAAAAGTTTGCATGGTTAATGTGAAACAATTTGAAAAGGAAGTAAAGAAGAATCAAGTTTGTTTTGCTATAGTTCCTAGAGGACCAAGTGTTGGTAGTAATGACTGAGCAACATAAGCTAGTAATGACCAAGTGACAAAAAATAGTGATAGCTGAGTACTAGTAGAAATTACAAAATTATTTTCAGTAAGAAGTATAAGCCATTGTATGGATCTGATTCCTAGAGCTAGTTTTCCAAACAAAGCACCATATAGATTGACACCTATAGAGAATGAAGAACTTAAAAGACAAGTGCATGTGTTTTTGTAGAAAGGTTTGATAAGAGAAAGCTTGAATCCATGTGCTATACCTATTGTATTAGCACCTAAAAAGAATTGAGAATGGAGAATGTGTACTGATTGCAGAGCTATTAACAAGATCACAATGAAATATAGGTTTCCTATGTCAACAATGGATGACATAATGGATTGTTTGAGTGGAGCAAAGTATTTTACCAATATTAATTTGAAGAGTGGCTATCATCAGATAACATAGGCAAAGGTGAATAACTAGGGCCAAAGGCTCATCCAGCTATCCAAACCACTCTACAAGAGTTAACACAACATAAGCAAACATGAGGAACAATAAACAAAGGAGGAAGAAGAGTGAAATACTTTTATTGATTCATCAAGATATCTTCATACATGCCCAACTATAAGGCCTTCTAGATTATGACTAAATAAAAATACATTCACATTAAAAGATCCAACAACAAATTCACACTTTTAGTTCTGATCTCCAAAGTACCTCTTCAGAAAAATTCCCCCAAAATTTGCCTAAGTCTAAGCCTAAAGACTCTATATATACTTTTCAAAATGACTTATAGATTATTTTAGAACATTACATAATAGGAAGGCCAACCTAATAATGGTTTGGACACATCCCAAGAAAAGATCTTAAAATAAATTTTGCAATTGAAATAAATCTCGCAAGTCAGCTTGCAGGAATCATGTCCAAATGCTGGCACCCAACATATATTGGGTAACTTAGCACATGAAGAGTCAGTCAACATACACTGGGTAAGTCAACACATAAAGGGTCACTCAACATACATTGGTTAATTTAGCACATGAAGCATAACTTGGCATACACTGGATAACTCAACACACACTAGATAACTTGACACGCACTGGAAACTGGCACTCAACAATAACTAGAAATTGGCACTTAGCAACAATTGGAAATTGGCACTTGGTAGTAACTGGAAAATCGATAGCAACTAGCAGAATAAACAAAAAGGTGTAGGATTACAAGGAAACCTAGGATGCTCCTACATCACTAGTTGAGGTAACCATATGGCCTAGGGAAGGTACAACCACTAGAGAGTAGAGAAAAGTGTCATACAAACTTTAGATTGAAGGGGACAAGAATTGTATGACTGAAATTGAGGAGGTAACACATGTTTGTATGGGGTGAAAAAACTTATGTGGAAGTACACTATATGAAGTTTCATACAATCCTCTAACGAATAAGAAACAACATCAAGAGGAGGCAAAATGGATACCATACAGATAGGAAGAGAGACAGAAACCTTACAGTAGGAGAAACAAATGTAAACCATATGATCATGTGAAATCACATAGGAGGGGTTATAAAATATAAATCACATAGAAAATGGAACACTTGAAACATGACCATTAAAAAACACAAAAGAAGGTTGATAGGAGGTCCTGAAAAAAATGTTGACAAATAAAAATAGTTCACAATGAATAAGGTATGATATTGAAGCGAAGAGAAAGACATAAAAAGGTAGTAAAACATATTTTGTTGGTAGAGAGAGCATGGGATCACAAGAAAATCATGAAAATGGTGTGTTCCATGGACTTTTGTGTGGGTTTAAAGGTGCTAATTTGGCCTTGGCAGTGGGGTCGCTGATCCTCAACCTTGCTAGGGGCATTGCTCCCTAGACTCCTAGTCAATTCAATTATCAGTCATGGGAAGTGTGACCCGTTGATTAGACCTGGAGCTATTGTAGGCATGGAGTTTCTATCTACCAAATGTGGAGAGAGCACTAGAGAAAGCCTTTCAAGAGGAGTGTTATGCTTTGAGGCACTTGGAGTAGGTGTTGGACATGAGGCTATCTTGGTGGATGCATAGAGAGCTCGGGAGGAGTTGATCATCTAGTTGGAGGTAGTAGAGTGACACTTGGCTCAGTGTACCTAGGAGTTGGAAGCAAAGAAGGTGGCATAGGTGGCTATCAAGTTTAGCTTGGCTAGGGAGGTAGTATTGTGTTAGCAGAGGCTATAGATGCAATGTGTTTTGGAGACCAATTTGGTGTAGGCATGGGAGGAATGTGAATGTGATGTGATAGAAAAAGATCTATTCCATTTGTTAATCTATTTTGGATATTTTGTAATTGTCATCATGAGATGACTTTACCTTTTGCGGAGATGATGTTGTTGGTAAATTCTATATTGTATCCAATGGGTAGAATAGTATTCGAAAAGGTGTGTGATGGTTGAGTCACCCCTTTAGAGAAGTATATGTACATCATCTAGAAGGGACTTTGGATCATCATGGTAATCATCATAATCATATTGTAAGCATTGGAGTCCACATTGCATATATGAATAAAGTATTTGTTCTATGTTATATCTTACTGTACTACATACATTAATAAGTGTCCTTTTACCTTGTACAGTAAATACTTACTTCTTATAAATCTTTGTTTGATTTATTTTGTTTTGGACATCCTGGATCTTGATGGTGTCACTTCTCTCATAGTGACCATTCCTCTATATGTTGTACTTTTTCTACTATTGAGTCAAGATTTTCTTTTGTTGGTGAATAATTTAGTTCCTATGTCTTCTCCTACTTGATAGTTGTTTTCTTAGATGGTTTTTCTTCCCTCACTAGGACATGTCTTGGCCTAGACATCTTCTCCTTCTCTATTTCTTGTTCTATATCTAGAGATAATTCTATTTCTTATGCATCCATTTTAATGGTCTCTTTTATCTCTAGTTAAGTTATGATGATAGGTGAATCATATTTATCTTCACTTATTGGTCTCCTTGGGGAATTTATATCATGTTCCATGTCCTATAAAACTAGTAAAACACTACTTTCACATTCAAAATCCAGAGTACTTCTCTACTTTAATGGCTTGGGAGAATTTTCCTTAGTGATTTTGGATTGTTCCTCTAAACTATATTTTACTAATAATTTATGCTTCTTTGTGGTGTCTACCTTCTGTGGTACATATTCTCTCATAGGGGTTGTTAAGGCTTCAACTTGTCCTTTTTTTCTTTTACCTTTTGTCATGCCTTGTTTGTCCTTCTTACTTAATTTTTTTCTTAGCCTCTTCATTTTTTTCTTTGCTTTTGTCTCTACTTTTCCCTTGTTGACTCCTTTCTTTTTCTTCAAAATGAGCTCATATAACTCTTTGGATACCCCCTACTAGTGCTTAGCTACACCTTCATGAACTACTTTTAGTTGATTGCTTAGTATACTTGTTATATTTTCTTGCATACCAAACCCTTGCTTGTATACCTCCATCTATATTTTTTTTTCATTTTATTTAGCTCATGTCTCATTTTGGATAGAGTATCATAGAGTGTCTTTCCAAATATTTACACACCTATACTCCATTTCTCAAATATTACATTTCCTAAGTCCCTATGTAATTTACTTTTGATTTCTAATGGCCTTTTTCCAATTGTTTTTAGGTATTTTAGTACTACTTTTACAATTGTGTTCATATTCTCTTTATTGAGCTTAGAGAATATATTTTTCAATATAGCATAATTACTATTTTTCTTTGTGTCATCTATATTCCATCTAATGAGAGTGAGGGTATTTTTGTCTTACCCTCATTTTCTATGTTTGTTGCCTCAATGTCAGTCTATGTCTTAGATGGCCCTTTCTCTTGTGGTACAAATTAAGATTCCTTTTCAACCATCTACAACTAAGCCTTTGGTGGGGAACCTCTAGTAATTTCAACCTCTATTTATTCATCATCCATCTTTTCAACCTATATGAGTCTAGATGATCTATTTCTTTGACTTCATGCCACCCTCTTTGGTGTAATTTCCTTTGCCTCCTTCTTGAGAAGTTTTTCTCATATCTCTATGCATGTGCTAAACTCAATGGAATTGGGTTTTTTTGGCATATAAAGTAACTACTTCATGTATGGCTTAGCTACTTCTTTACTCACTTCATACCAAAATGGTATCAATCAGTGAATCCTTGGTTGCATGTCTTGTAGAACATACTTTTTTGTTTTTTCTACAAAGCATATATCACTTTTTTATTTCTCTACTAAACTAGGAGGAATTATTTCCTACTTGTACATTTCTTACCAAAAGACTCTAAATATCCCCACAAAATAGTGTTACATTTTCCCTCAAGTTTTCTATACAATTTTTTTATCTATGTTGTTATTTTTTGCTCCTCTAAACACTTGAAGGATAGGAACCCTAGGAATTCTCATTTTAAGTAGAATAATATGCATACTTATATTGAACCAAAAGAACTTGATTTTCATAGTCTATCGCCATAGCTGTGAATCTTACTTCAAGATTTGAGATCTCAATTACTATATATAACCTTTCATCATGACACCCTCTTATAAGGTTTGTAACCATCCTTATTGAGATAGTCTTTGAGGTTATCTCCACTGCAATATTGTTGAATCTAGTTATTCTTTGTATCATTTCTTTCATGATTTTATATGGTTTAGATAACAACATATATTGATCATGAACCCTTCTCAACATAGATCACACCATTCTTCATGAAAGAAGTTCAAAATTCCTATATCTTGGTGTAGGGTAGACTTCTCCCAATGCTTTGTTTTTCATTCAACACTCCTTTTGTGCAAAAGGTTTCTTACAACACACAAATCATCTTGTCACCCATTCCTTGTATCTTGATATCTAGATAATTTCTTGCATCTTTGGTAACAAGAACATTAATTGGGAGCCATGATAGTGTTCCTTTTTCTTCTAATTCATCTCCCTTCAATAGAATAGCCTAATATTTAGGATGTTTGATGGATCCCTCCTATCAACCAACATCACTTTGTAAATTTATTTGACCATTTGATCTATTCTTTTAACTAGTAACACTTCAATCAATTAATCATCATTTCTCATCCAATAATCCACTGATTGGTCTTCACTATTTTCTTAACATTCTACTCAAGTTTTGACAAAGATTCACTTGAATGACTAGGGTTTTGCAATTTTGAAAGTTTGTGAGATTTCAAGTTTGTAAAGTGATAGATGGCTTGTCACATGTCTATTTATAGCCTTGAGTTGTAATGTTGAATTCATAGAGGTAAACAAGAGTTTTACCTACCTCATAACCCAAGTCATTAATGCTTGCAATCCATTGAGAAATGATTAGCTTTCACTCTCTTTCCTTGGTGAGTTGTAGGTGGTGAATATTTTCTAGCGTTTCTAATCATTCAAAATCATTTGGCATTATATTTCATGACTTACTAGTTTAGACTAGGGGAGTTGTGTAAGATGTGCCTTATCTTATATAACCCCTTAAGCTATTGGATAGCTTAGTTCATTTTATCTCACCATTGATTAGTGAGTTCACAACCTCTACATACTTGACTACATCTTCTTTCTCAATCTTCTTTTTCCAAATCTTGGTGAAGTCCTTCTTGACTTCCTATTTATCAACAACCTTCCTCTCCCTTTCTTCATCAAGGCACTTACTCTTTATGCTACCTCTAATTTTTCACTCTCTTGAAAGATGTCCAATCTTGTGATACTTAAAATATGTCATTTTGGTGTCTTTCCTATTGGAAACTAGAACTAGAATTTTTTTAATGTTGTCATTAGTGTCAAATATTATTTGTGTGATAGTTTCTACTAGAGTAAAGTACCATGCAAGATGATTGATGAATAGGATTTAAAAAGGAGAGATAACAAGAGGACCTAGTGGAAAGGTTGAGTTATGAGGAATTACAATGAGCATTTAATCAGTTGGACTTTGACAAGATAATGGGTTGTTTAATTATAACATTAACTAAAGAAAATAGTTGTGTTGAAGCCTAAAAGAGATGATAACTAAAGGAAATATTACACAAGATTAAATGAGCTTCAAAGAAGAAGATTAAGGAACCTAGAGTTGAAGTCAAGATATAATAATGTCAACTGAGTGGATAGTAGAAGCTAAGAAAATTCAGTGTTGACCAAGCACTAGTAAAAGATAGATTATCAAAAAATTTGGAATGAGTACTCATAAAAGGATTAAGAAAAAACAATAAAATCCAAGTGATAAAGCTTACTAATAACCAAATTATCTAGTGATGACCAAGGCTAAGGTACAGAGTGTTGGCCAAGTGGGAACATTTTATAGTTTGTGAAGGAATTGAGACTCTTGGCTAACATAGTTAAATTCTTAAAGTATGGAAAGCATGTTGAAGATAAAGATTGATGAGATAGAACATTTAATGCAAGGGAAATTGTGTTTGAGAATTTTTGTACATGGATTCAAAGAGAAGTTTGGAGAAGTTTTAAGAAGAGGAAGGAGGAAATGAAAAGAAGGAAGGATTTGATGAATCTAACCTAAACCTAAGATCGATGGTGGTGTTTAAGTGACAAAAGATCAAGCTACCTATTTAAGGAGGTACAAGGGATAACCTAGTGAGGTTAGAGTAGTTGTTGATTCTATTGAGTGGATAACTTGAGATGAAGGTTGAAGTAGTCAAGTATTGAGGTGAAGAGCAATTTCTTGAAGTGTTTCCAAGTGAATCAGTGATTGAGATGTTAATGGAGGCTAGTTAGTGAATCAGTTGTTGAATTGAGTTGTGATTTGTATTTATTCATATCAATTTATTGTCACTTTAAAACCATTGTATCAGTTTGACTTCCTTTAATCAAGGCTGATGTAACATTCATTTGTAAATCCTTTAATCAAGGTGACATTCTAATGGAATGTTCTTAAGTCCTCTAAAAGGGCCACTCCTAACAAGTTGATGAAATCCTTTAATGCGTCACATCTGATAGTGTGTATTGTAAAATTTAATAGGGTTGGCTCCTAATAGAACTAACTTCAAAAGACTAAAAAATTGGTGACACATTTCTAGTGGTTTTTTCCAAATTGGGTTTCCTTATTAAATCCTAGTGTTATACTTGTATGGGTATTATTTGAGATGTTTTCCTGTTAATGTTTTACATTTTGCAAGTTATTATTATTGGGATAGTGGGCTGCAAGTTTATGTTACTAATAAATTACTATAGAGATCAAGATACTTAATGATTAGATTTAAATTGTTTGAAGTGTGAAAAGATTAATTAGTACATTTGGACCTGAGGAAAACTAAGTCACCCGCCTCCCCTCATTTATTCTAAATCATTCTAACAATTAGTATCAAAATATTGGTTCTTGTAGACAAAATTTTGAAGGGACTTAAAGCTAAAGATCAAAATGTATAAAATGGAGATACCCAAGTTGAACAATAAGAACTTTCCTACATGGAAAAGTATGATGAAGCTATGCATTGTTGGAATTGGAGATTCAAAAGTATTTTACATGGAGAATGAGTATGTAACTACACCTACACCTATGACCACCCAAAAGATAAAAGATAAACAAGAGTACAATCAATCATTGTTAGATATTACATATACCCTAAGCTATTCATAATTTGATGATATTAAGGAATGAAACACTGCAAAGAAGGTATGGGAAAAGTTGGCAAAATGGATGGAGGAGATAAGAATGTACTAATAGCCAAATTATAAAGCTTGAGAGAAAAGTCTGATGACATGAGAATGGTAGAAGGTGATAATATTTCCAAATATTTTGGAAGAGTTGAAGAAGTTGTGAATGCTATTAGAGGAGCAGATAGAAAGATTGGTTATGAGACTATGATCATCAAGTTATTGAGAATTTTACTTCCTATTTATGCTAATAGAGTGTCTATAATAAAAGAATTGATATGTACTTCTAATAATGAACTAACCTCGGATAGTCTAGTTGGTAGACTCACTAATTTTGAATTTTTGAATATTGATAATTTTAATGCCCTTGCTATTGAATCTACTTTCAAGTCATAATTAGTTTTACATAAGTCTAAGAAAAAAAAAGCAAAGTATGAATCAAGTGAGAGTGAATCTTTCAAGGATGACCTTGAGGATCTTGAAGCATTCATAGTTAGGAGACTTGCAAGAGGAAAAGAAAAATATCAAAGGTAAATTCCTTGTAGTATGTTTTTCATACAATAAAGTTGGTCATATTGTTGGAAGATGTCTTGACAGGGATGACAAGGATGAGAGGAAAGACAACAAGTTCAAAGGAAGAAGAGATGGAAAAGATAACAAATGATACAAGGACTATAAAGGAAAAGGTAATTAAATGTTGTTATATTATTGAAGAGAGTGGTGATGAATCTAATAGTAATGATGAAGAAGTTGTTTATGTTTCTATAAAAGATGGTTATGATGAAGATGAGAAAACTATACTTATTCAATATGTCAGTAGAGGTGATAGATGGATAATGGATAGTAGTTCCTCACATTACATGATTGGTGATAAAAGTAAGTTTGAAAACCTAGAACATTATAAAGGTGGTAGTGTTAAGTTTGGTAATGATGCACCATGTCTTGTAAAAGGTAATGGATCAATAAGATTGATTGATAAGATAAGATGTGATAATGCTTATTCGGTTGAATTACTTAACTATAATTTATTGAGTGTGGCATAGTTGAATAGTTCATGCTACAAGTTGAATTTCAACACAGGAAGGAAAAGATCTACAATGGTTTAAGAGAAATGATTGGAAGTGAAAATCGGACAAGAGGTAATTTATTCTATCTAGATCTATCCAATGATGCATGTTTTCTTTCATAATGTGATGATATATGGTTATGAGATAAGAGGCTATGTCATGTGAAATTTGATAATTTGGTAAGCATTAGTGAGATGAAGAAAGTAAGAGGGTTACCAAAATTGAAGAAACTTGATAATGTGATGTGTAAACAATGTCACTTGGGAAAAATGACAAAGTCTAGTTTCAAGAGAAAGACCTATACTTCTGATATTATTTTAGATTTGGTTCATATTGACCTTTGTGGACCTATTAGTCTTCAAAGCTACTGTGGTGATTAATAATTTATCCTATTTTTTGATAACTACTCTAGAAAGATGATTGTATTGTTTCTTAAAGAAAAATATGATGCATTTCAAATGTTTAAGTGGTATTTGGCTAGAGTTGAAAAATAAATAGGTAAAATATTGAAATATTAGAGATCTAACAAAGGAGGAATTCAACAAATTCTACAATGATAGAGGAATCAAGAGACATATGTCTACACCTAGGACTACTCCATGAAATGGTTTAGCTAAAAGGAGGAATAGATCAATCATGGACTATCTTGGGAGAAGAATATTGCACCAAAATATTGGAGAGAAGTTATGTGTACAATAGTTTATACCTTGAACAAAATACAAGTTAAGAAAGATACAAATATCACACCTTTTGACTTATGGTATGAATATGCACCTAATGTTAAATACTTCAAATTTTTTGCATGAAAATGCTACATATTGAAAGATAATGGAAATGGAAAACTTGATTCAAAAAGTGATGAATGCATATTCTTAGGTTATTCCACTAAGAGATTAGCATATAAGTGTTTGAACTCTAACACTAATAAAGTTGTGGAAATGCAAATGTGAAAGTTGATGAATGTGTGGAAAAGAATGAAGTTGAATGTAAAAAAGAACATGAAGATTACATAAGCTTTATATACATTGATGAAGGTGAGCCCAACACCTAACCTAAACCTGAGAAGTAAGTTGTTGAGTAGCAAGAGCCAGTACATGTTGAGCATCAAGAAATTGGTGTCGAGCATTTGGAAGTGCATGTCAAGTGTCAGGAAGAGCTTGCTAAGCGTTAGCACATAAATGTCAAATAACCATAAGAACAAGTATAAATATATGAAGTGCTTCCTGAAGAAAATCTACAAGATGAACTTGAAGTAGAAGAAATAATAAAAGTTCCTCCATTAGCAAAGTATGTGAGGAGGCACCATGCACCTGATCAAATTGTTGGAGACAAAAACTATGGAGTTATGTAAAGGAAAATAATGAGAAGTGACACATGTTTACTATGTGAATTTGAGCCCAAAATAATGAAAGATGCTTTGGATAATGAACACTAGATCCAAGCAATGAGTGAAGAGATTGAATAGATAGAGAAGAACAAAACTTGATCAATACCTAGACCAAAAGACAAGAATGTTTTTTATTAAGGAAAATAGGTTTTGAAGAGTGCCTGAAACCCTTTACAAATCTTATGATTTTCAATGAACCCTAAACTTAAAAATAACAAACCTTAGAAGAAATAGGCCACCTAAAAAAATAAGGTGATCAGGATGGCCTCATAGATAACATAGTGCTCTACTACCACCTAAACATGTTTTAAACAGGATCCTAAAACCCCATGGTTACAAAAGAAGACATTTAATCCTGAACCATGTCAAACAAAAAAATAATAGGCCAAAGGGACTAGGATAATCAAAACAAGATGGAACAACCTCAAAAAAGATCAGACAAATAGCTGGAAAAGAAATTCAAGCCTCGAGATTTACTTTTAGATCCTATCTTTTGAGAACGTAAAGACATATCAAATGATAGAAAAGAGGGCTTAACCTTTTTTCCTTTAAATTTTTTCCATCCATCCTCCATAATCCCAATAGCCTTTTGCGAAGAAAATTCATCCAAACCACAAGCATCCCTGAAATCCCTCCCAACCAGTGAAGAAGTACCAACACCACATGAGAGAGGGGCAACAACTCCCCTCAAAGCCAAAGCCACATGAGGATCATCAACCAAATTAGAAATAGTAGCATTTGAAGGAGGGACAACAATATTGGCCACCACCATAGGGGAAACATTTAAGTCATGTAGAGCAACAATAAAATCTGCCTCCAAAGAATCTTGAGAAGAATCAAACAACCCAGCCCTAATAGAGGGAGCTTTCTAAGTAGTGTAGTGATCATCTAAAACCCTCTTCCACCAAGAAGGTCACTTTTTTTATTTAAATTTTTTAGAAGAACATCTTTCCATGAGCTAGCCAATCTTTTGGCATTTCCAACATTTGAAAGGAATACCCTCATAATTAAGAATTTGAATCCAAGAGCCTCTAGGAGTGGCCAATTTAATCATTTATAGAAGCCACTTAGAGACATCTATATCCACAAGAATGTGAGCATATGTCATTCAAAAAAAATTGGAAGATGTAAAGTCAACTAGCAAAAAATCCCCTAGGGTGTCCCCCTAGCCACCAGGATTGAATCCAACCATAAGTGAAGGGGAAGATTAGGCAACCTTAGTCATAGAGGAATCTTTTTAAAGGATTCAATAGATGGAGCAAAACTTGCATTAAACCCTAAAATAAAAAATGGTACCAATGGAGGAGAAGTCCTTTATTTGAGTAAAATCTCATCAACTAGATCAAACTCTAGATTGATTAGAATATGGTTACTTACTGCAACAAGCATAGCAACATAGGGATTTGTATTCACATCTTAACCACCAATACCAACCTCATAGGTGGCTACATTAGCATAGGAAATGGCCAAATAACCCATAGCTTCTAGGGAACGAACATCCCCACAAGATCAGGAGAAGACCTAGCCTAAAAAGTAGCAAAAGTCATAGAGAAAGTTAGAATAGGAACAAAAGCTAGAGTGGCTACCATAAAGCTAGCTATAAGAGCTAAAGACAAATGCAAAAATTACACACTGGAGTTGAAGCTAGATGCAAAGGGTGCTGATAATGGGTATTGGATCATAATGTGTATTAAAAACAAACTAAATGAGAAAGGTGAAGTCATAATTAACAGAGAAAACCTAGTTTGTAAGTGATATGCACAAGAAGAAGGTATTGAATATGGGGATACATTTTCCCCTATTGCAAGATTGGAAGGAGTGAGAAGTCCACTTGCATATTCTGCTTACAAAGGAATCAAAGTATACCAAATGGATGTCAAGTCTGCATTTTTGAATGGAATTTTAGAAACAAAAGTCTACATTGAACAACCTGAAGGATTTTTTGATCCAATCAAAATTTATATGGTATGTAGGTTGCACAAGGATTTATATGGATTGAAACAAGCCCCTAGAGCATAGTATGAAATATTGCATACATGGTGAAGATTGGTTTTGCAAGGACTAATGATAACAAAAATTTATATTTGAAGATTGAATCTAAAAAAGGGATACTTTTGGCTGAGATATTTGTTGATGATATCATATTTGGATCAAAGGATGTGATGGGACTCAAAATTGCATTCCAATTTCGAGTACCATTCCAAAATTTTGAGTCATTTTGAGCCCTATGAACATGCTTTTTCTTGCATATGTACATGATTTTTGTTTTGAGGCCTAAGAGGTGTTTTATTTTTCTAACACCTTGAATTTATTATATCCATGCATCCTATCATGATAAATTATTATTTTTATTCATTTCATAAAGTTTCATTTTGAGCAGTGTTCAGTTTTGCATTTTTTCCCAAGTGTTAAACAATGACAGGAAGCCTAGTTTGCATTTGAAAATTTTGTACCCAGTTATGTTTGATGACTCACTACTTTAGGATTATTTATTGTGTATATCAAAGAACCTATGTTTCAATTTTCAATTTTTTTCAATATGTTTTGACTAGGTCGTGAATCCCTCAAAGTTGGTTACTTATCTTTGTCATGCTGATGCAATTTGCCCTAAATTTGGGAGGCCCTGTTTGACTGTTATAACTTTGACCAGTTGACCATTCTAAGAAAATTTATTTTTGCATTAAATTTTATAGGTCACACACTCTCTATGTTTCATATTTGAGCCTATGAAAAATCCATTTGATTAGTTTTCAAATGTAATTCCAAATGTAATTTATAACTTTTTACTATTGTCAAGAAATGCACATTGATCAATACCCCTATTCAGGATGTCATAACTTTGAATCCGAGAATGATGAGACCAAATGGTTTGTACCACTATGTTCCACTCTAAAAATAATTTAAGTGTGCTATTTTTCAAACCTTGACCAATCCATCTGCAAACTTTCCCAGAACCATTCCATTTGTGAAAACCCCAATTCTATTAATGCTTCCAGTTCTACAATTCTAAGTACCAAAATTTGCACTCTTGCCAAATGTTCCTTGTCATTCATCATGAGCCCAAATTATAGAACCATATTCACCTCATGAAATTGAACTAATCTCCTAGTTTTTGTATATTCAAGTATCCATTTACCCTATTTTTGAAGCCAAAAGAAAACACATTTTTTTTTTGTGACATGTTTGTTTGCAAATAGTTTTAACTAACTTTGGCGATCAATATCTTTGACCTTGAAGTCATCATGAGAGAAGATTTGATAGGGTGCAATAATGTGGAACAAATTATCAGCATGTTAGTTTTTAGAGCCTAATTATTTGTTTTGGTCAGTTTTTAAGGCCAACCTATGGGCCTCCCTATTGGAAAAATCTTAGTTTGCAGATAAGTGATAAAATGAGTATTGAAGTTTTTTCAGTGGTCAATTTGTACTTTAATCATTGTGAAGTGCTCATTGGATCATTTTGAAGAATTCGTTGTTTGAAAATGAATTTTTTTAGCTAGACCCACTTTGAGGCCTAACTAATTTCATCAAATTAATGACAACTTGTGAGGATTAAGAATATTTTAAAAGGAATGACTATAATGGTTTTGATTATTATAGATTTTGATGTATGCCTATAGTACTTTGAGATCAAATCGATGTGTGTGAGGGAAGAGGAAAGGTGATTCCCATTTTCTCAAACATGTACTACAACAAATATACCTCTTAAGAGTAATTCTCAAGATTAGAATGGCCATGGGAGTGCTCCACCTCGCAATAAATGTAAGACATAAGGGAAGGTTTTTTTTAGAGTGATAGAGTAGGAAGATCACTTGAACTATGCTAAATCAAAAGCTTAGTGTTTTGTTCATTTGATAGTACTGTGGGTATTGAGTATAGAATAATTGAGAATGATGAATACAATCCATTTGACATTATAAATCTACCATTTCAAATTTGGAGGGCTTATTATTGGCAATGGAGTCACTAATCTAGAGATTCAAGTTTATTCCCATGCTAACATTACTTACAATTTTGGATTGATTGATGAAGAAAAAGGAGGCATATTGAGGATTCTCAGGAACAAATTATGGGTTTTGTTCATAAGCAAAATTCGTTTGATGCCTAAAAGGCTAAGACAACATTAGTGAGATGAAAAATGGAGTGTCACTAGTCTTGCAACATTTTGTATGTGAGGAGGAGTGTCCCATACCATTTGTCCCTTGATGATGATACAATGTAGAGAGTAAAATGACCACTAGATAAGCCACTTGAGTAGGCCATGTGTCTACTTTTCGATGCCGTAGGAAGAAACTAAAAATATAAGATACAGGGGCACATTTTTTTAAAATGGTGAAAACTTTAGTGTTAGTAGCATTCATTGCCATATTTTATATTTATGGAGGAGAGCCCCATGGGTTTTGTGAGCAATCCATGTCTACTAGCTTTGAAACATCATAGCATTCTGATCATATAAGGATGCCCAATTAATAGTAGAAGTAAAAGATTGGAAACCATAGGGAAGAGAAAATATGGTAGGAGGTGTAGGCACCCACAACATTGAACAGAAGGGCATCCACGGTAGGTAGAGAAACTCACGACTAAAGGGATTAGTTTATGACATGATAAGATGAAACTATTTGGAGATGAACATAGTAGAATACCCATGTTAGAAAGAAAATAGATCAAAAGCAATGGTAGATACAAAATATGAAATCACACAAGTCTTAGTTACTACAGTGTAGCATGTGGGGGGACAAACTAGTCATTTTGAGTGAGTATTTAAAGAGAAGACCTTGTACACTGAACATCAAAGGTGTCATTTTCTTCCCTCCATGCATAGTGTAGTAGATTGTTGGTGGATGTGTGCAAAAGATGTTTGTTTCCATTCTGAAGTACTTAGGTCAGAGAAAGGAATCATCTTGTCCCACATGTGTTGTGCATAATAAGTCTTTTTTATTTTTCAATTAGGGAGGCACAATACGTAGGTGCCTTATAGACACCAGATCTTTTGTAGACTAAGGTGCAACAAATGTGGGGCCGTTGCTAGCTAATGACCATAGTAGAAAATTTTTGACCAATGATGTGGATTTCAACATGATGATGTGGCACCTTTGGAAATCATTCATGAGATCAAGAAGGCAAGAAAGGATACGTATTATGTCATGACATTGTCATAAGTTTGGAAGGGAATACAATGAAGATACGATCCTAAGATGTTGGGAGATTGGGTAGACCAAATTGTGAAGCTAAGATGTTACGATGGAGTCATAAGGTTAAGATGTTATGATGATAAGATATTATGAAAAGGTGCAAATCATATGGTTGGAGGGGCAATAAAAAGATATTAAGATGTTATGATGAAGCCTTGAGCATATAGTTGGGAGGTGAGAAAAATGATGTTAAGATGCTATGATTTGATCGTAACATTGTGAGTTTGTAGCATTGGGAGGGTAATAGTTAAAAATTCAAATGTTTCAAATATTGCATATGGAGATGTGGGTCCTACCTAGTGAATATGTCCAATGGGAACCTAACACATTGCATTTGAGGATTGGGGAAATAGGATAAAGGATAAAATGAAATATTAGAATTGAAATATTCCTAGCTAAGCATGCATTTAAAAGTGAAAAAATTGAATAAATATGAGATTTCATATAGTTCAACTATATAGTATTTTTAATTTTTCAATTTTAATTACTCTATTCATGGCCTGGTGCTTGGTTTTTCAAATTCACTTCAAAGGCATCATTTTTATCAAAGACATGCACTACAATGTACCACCATAACTGGGAGAAGAGAAATTATCCATTTCTATAGTTAGTTTTTATATAGGTATCCATTAGAAGAATCTACAGGAAGTTTTGTATTTCTAGGGCATCCTTTGCATAAATGAATATTTTCTATTTCAAATGGGATAAGATTAGGGATTAGATTAGATTTTGATAAGATTAGATGCACTAACCCCAAAAAGTAAAGAATTGAATGTTAAATGGGAAGTTGCAAGTGGTATGTTTTGTCAGCAGGATATAGTTGAAGGTGCATAGTTAAAAGGAAGATGATGTGGATTTTAACATGATGCAAATTTCAACATGATGATGTGGCACCTTTGGAAATCATTCATGAGATCAAGAAGGAAATAAAGGATACCTATGATGTCATGACATTGTCATAAGTTTGGAAGGGAATACAATAAAGATACAATCCTAAGATGTTGGGAGATTGGGTAGACCAAATTGTGAAGCTAAGATGTTATGATGGAGTCATAACGTTAAGATGTTATGATGATAAGATATTATGACAAGGTACAAATCATATGGTTGGAGGGGCAATAAAAAGATATTAAGATTTTATGATGAAGCCTTGATTTTATAGTCAGGAGGTGAGAAAAATGATGTTAAGATGTTATGATTTGATCATAACATTGTGAGTTCATAGCATTGGGAGGGTAATAGTTAAAAATTCAAATGTTTCAAATATTGCATATGGAGATGTGGGTCCTACCTAGTGAATATGTCCAATGGGAATCTAACACATTGCATTTGAGGGTTGGGGAAATAGGATAAAAGATAAAATGAAATATTCCTAGCTAAGCATGCATTTAAAAGTGAAAAAATTGAATACATCTGAGATGTCATATAGTTTAACTATATGGTATTTTTAATTTTTCAATTTTAATTACTTTGTTCATGGCCTGGGGCTTGGTTTTTCAAATTCACTTCAAAGGCATCATTTTTATCAGAGACATGCACTACAATGTACCACCATAACTGGGAGAAGAGAAATTATCCATTTCTATAGTTAGTTTTTATACAGGTATCCATCAGAAGAATCTATAGGAAGTTTTGTATTTCTGGGGCATCCTTTGCATAAATGCATATTTTTTATTTCAAATGGGATAAGATTAGGGATTAGATTAGATTTTGATAATATTAGATGCACTAACCCCAAAAGGTAAGAGAATTGAATGTTAAATGGGAAGTTGCAAGTGATATTTTTTGTTGGCAGGATATAGTTGAAGATGCATAGTTAAAAGAAAGATGATGCAGATTTCAACATGATGCGGATTTCAACATGATGATGTGGCACCTTTGGAAATCTTTCATGAGATCAAGAAGGCAAGAAAGGATACCTATGATGTCATGACATTTTCATAAGTTTGGAAGGGAATACAATGAAGATACGATCCTAAGATGTTGGGAGATTGGGTAGACCAAATTGTGAAGCTAAGATGTTACGATGGAGTCATAAGGTTAAGATGTTATGATGATAAGATATTATGACAAGGTACAAATCATATGGTTGGAGGGGCAATAAAAAGATATTAAGATGTTATGATGAAGCCTTGATCGTATAGTCGAGAGGTGAGAAAAAGGATGTTAAGATGCTATGATTTGATTGTAACATTGTGAGTTCATAGCATTGGGAGGGTAATAGTTAAAAATTCAAATGTTTCAAATATTGCATATGGAGATGTGGGTCCTACCTAGTGAATATGTCCAATTAGAATCTAACACATTGCATTTGAGGATTGGGGAAATAGGATAAAGGATAAAATGAAATATTAGAATTGAAATATTCCTAGCTAAGCATGCATTTAAAAGTTAAAAGGAAGATGATGTGGATTTCAACATGATGCAAATTTCAACATGATGATGTGGCACCTTTGGAAATCATTCATGAGATCAAGAAGGAAAGAAAGGATACCTATGATTTCATGACATTGTCATAAGTTTGGAAGGGAATACAATAAAGATACAATCCTAAGATGTTGGGAGATTGGGTAGACCAAATTGTGAAGCTAAGATGTTATGATGGAGTCATAACATTAAGATGTTATGATGATAAGATATTATGACAAGGTGCAAATCATATGGTTGGAGGGGAAATAAAAAGATATTAAGATGTTATGATGAAGCCTTGATTGTATAGTCAGAAGGTGAGAAAAATGATGTTAAGATGCTATGATTTGATCGTAACATTGTGAGTTCGTAGCATTGGGAGGGTAATAGTTAAAAATTCAAATGTTTCAAATATTGCATATGGAGATGTGGGTCCTACCTAGTGAATATGTCCAATGGGAATCTAACACATTGCATTTGAGGATTGGGGAAATAGGATAAAGGACAAAATGAAATATTCCTAGCTAAGCGTGCATTTCAAAGTGAAAAAATTGAATAAATTTGAGATGTCATATAGTTCAACTATATAGTATTTTTAATTTTTCAATTTTAATTACTTTGTTCATGGCCTGGGGCTTGGTTTTTCAAATTCACTTCAAAGGCATCATTTTTATCAAAGACATGCACTACAATGTACCACCATAACTGGGAGAAGAGAAATTATCCATTTCTATAGTTAGTTTTTATACAGGTATCCATCAGAAGAATCTATAGGAAGTTTTGTATTTCTGGGGCATCCTCTGCATAAATGCATATTTTTTATTCCAAATGGGATAATATTAGGGATTAGATTAGATTTTGATAATATTAGATGCACTAACCCCAAAAGGTAAGAGAATTGAATGTTAAATGGGAAGTTGCAAGTGATATGTTTTGTTGGCAGGATATAGTTGAAGGTGCATAGTTAAAACGAAGATGATGCAGATTTCAACATGATTATGTGGCACCTTTGGAAATAATTCATGAGATCAGGAAGGCAAGAAAGGATACCTATGATGTCATGACATTTTCATAAGTTTGGAAGGGAATACAATGAAGATACGATCCTAAGATGTTGGGAGATTGGGTAGACCAAATTGTGAAGCTAAGATGTTACGATGGAGTCATAAGGTTAAGATGTTATGATGATAAGATATTATGACAAGGTACAAATCATATGGTTGGAGGGGCAATAAAAAGATATTAAGATGTTATGATGAAGCCTTGATCGTATAGTCAAGAGGTGAGAAAAATGATGTTAAGATGCTATTATTTGATTGTAACATTGTGAGTTCGTAGCATTGGGAGGGTAATAGTTAAAAATTCAAATGTTTCAAATATTGCATATGGAGATGTGGGTCCTACCTAGTGAATATGTCCAATGGGAATCTAACACATTGCATTTGAGGATTGGGGAAATAGGATAAAGGATAAAATGAAATATTAGAATTGAAATATTCCTAGCTAAGCATGGATTTAAAAGTGAAAAATTGAATAAATCTAAGACGTCATATAGTTCAACTCTATAGCATTTTTAATTTTTCAATTTTAATTATTCTGTTCATGGCCTGGCGCTTGGTTTTTCAAATTCACTTCAAAGGCATCATTTTTATCAGAGGCATGCACTACAATGTACCACCATAACTAGGAGAAGAGAAATTATCCATTTCTATAGTTAGTTTTTATATAGGTATTCATCAAAGGAATCTATAGGAAGTTTTGTATTTCTGGGGCATCCTCTACATAAATGAATATTTTCTATTTCAAATGGGATAAGATTAGGGATTAGATTATATTTTGATAAGATTAGATGCACTAACCCCAAAAAGAGAATTGAATGTTAAATGGAAAGTTGCAAGTGATATGTTTTGTCGACAGGATATAGTTGAAGGTGCATAGTTAAAAGGAAGATGAAGAAAAAGCATGACCAAATTGAGGCTCTCACATAATTTATGACATATATATGATATTCCTTCACAAAGGGGTTTTTTTGATTACTTAAAGGAAATATTTTTAAACATTCTGAAGGAAAAATTAATATTTTTTGATTATCGATAGATGAGTTCAATAGCAACAAAAAGAAGAGTTTCAGCATGACACATGTCAGAATCGGATTTTTGATCTAGGAGCTTTCTTCTTCTCTATATATTCATTCTCTTTTCTCTTTCTAAGGGTTCTGATTCTATTTTCTACAATTGAGAAACCACAAGGTCGGTTCTAGTTCCAGTCTGGTTGGTGTGATTACACGTTCCTCAACACTTTCTTTGTTATGAGTAGTGACAATTGTATTTCTTTTGAAGTGTTTAAGTTATATAGTCATCTTTTGTGTATTCTTTGAGTTTTTTTCTTATACATGATTTATTGATTTTAAAGAAATAAATACAGAGATTTACTTGATGTTCTATTTTGAAGTTTATCTCCTTTTCTATGGGTTTGTAATTTTCTATTGACTATGTACAAAGTGCATATTGTCTAGTTGTAGCTTATTTTTGGAGTTGTATGTCATTATGTATCTTTGTGTTGGGTCAAGAACCTAAGTAATTTTCTTGATATGCATTGATAGAACTATAGGGGTCATAGGAGGATATGATAAGTATGAATTTTGTTTGAAGATTAATGTCTATTTGCAAGGTGAATAGATAGATCAGATATGTAAGTATATGAGTATATTTTGACTATCCATGTGTATGTTCTAACTTAGTTTGTGCCCAATAGATAAGGGATTGATCAGCTTGGAGATTACATGTTTTGTTACCACATACCTGGGTTATGCTAATTTTATATTTAATCAAATATCTTTTCCCATTTATGTTTAAGAATTGAAAAGAGTTACCCTCACTTAGTTTATCAAATTCATGTGTTATTTTATTAGCTATTTCATGTCCATGAATATTTGCACAAACATAGAAGATTCAGGGGTTTTATCTATTATCTAGATTTAGTTATATGCTTTGACACTAGTACCATATAAAGAATCTAAGGTCCACCTACCTAGGTCTTGCAGAGCCTGAAGAAGAAGAAGGAGAGTACAACCTTATAGTTGGTCCTAGTGTCCAAATAGGTGCATTGACCATGTGAATTAGCTACCCCTAGGTGTATGTGTTCTTATCACTAGGTAATTCAAAAATTGTTGATTCAGAAGCCAACACGATGCATTATGTAAGTCATTTGTAGATCAAATGAAACAAGAGTTTTAGATGTCTATGTTTGGAGAGATCAAATTTTTTGTTAGATTGCTAGTGTATCAAATGAAGAAAGGTATCTACATTAATTAATCAAAATATATCACAGAGAAACTCAAAAAAATTGGTATGGAAGACTCAAAACTAGTTGGAAACCCCATGGCTATTAGACATAAAATTTGAAAGAATGATGGTTCTATTGATATGAACCAAAACTTATAGAGATGAATGATTGGAAAGTTACAATATTTTGTTCATAGAAAACTAGGTATTGCACTAGTAATTGGGGTTATTGCACTAGTAATTGGGGTTATTGCTAGATTTTCTACAAATCCAAAGGGGAAACATATGATTGCAGTGAAAAGAATATTGAGATATCTAAAAGGAATAGAGGATTATGGATTTTATTACAAAAAGAATGAAAAGTTTAAGATGAAAGTGTATATTGATGCAAATTAAGCTAAAAATATTGATGAAAAAATGAGTACAAATGGTGGAAATTTCTTTCTAGCAAAGGGACTAGTTTCATGAACAAATCTCCCAATCTACATTAGAAGCTAAATATGTAGTAGCACCAGTTAATTTCTCTAACATACTGTAGATCAAGAAATTATTGAAAGGAATGAAGGAAAAGATCACTAAACCTATTGTTATATTCTATGATAACATAAGTGCTATAAACATATTTAAAAATCTTGTGATGCACATTAAGACCAAGAATATTGCAATCAAGTATCATTACTTGAGAGAGTTGGTTCAAGACAAAGAAGTGATATTGGAGTATGTATATACAAAGGAATAGATAGTTGATATATTCACAAAAAAATTATCTAAGGATGCACATGAATATCTAATAGGTAAATTGGGGGTGATTCCCCTAACTGCAACTACTTAAGCTAAGATGGAGCTCTACAGAAGGTCACACTTTAGGACTTGCCTAAATTTGTGAAGAGAGACACACAAGGTGTTGAAACAATCATAAGAAAGATGTCAAAAAAAGAACCTAGTTTAGAGAATTGACCAAGAGATACCTACATGTTGAATATGTTGGAGTATCTTTAGAAGTGTCTTTGGAATTGTTGTCAAAGAAGGAGATATTATATAGTTACCATCAATAATGAAAAAGAGGGGGATTATATTAGTAACCTTTTGAAGAAGAAAAGAGGGAGATAATTGTAAGAAAGTTACCATGAGTAAAGAGAGTGGGATTATCTAATATGAAAGAGGGAGAGACTATAGAAGATATAAGAGGGAGTAGTTTAGAAGTTATCTATATAGTAATTAAAGAGCGAGGTGTTGCATATAAGAGTTGCATGAATGAGAATCAAAATGAAACTATAAGATGAGATTGGAGAGATTTTTGGATACTAAGATGAGAATTAGAATAAAACTAAGAATATTAATGCCAAAGAGGGAGATTGTTGGAAATTATAATTGAAAAAATTGTTATGTTGTCATTGATGTCAAACCTTATTGGTGAGACAATTTCTACTTGAGTAGAGTGTCATATCAAGATGATTGATGAAGAGGATTTGAAAAAGGGGAGATAAGAAGAGGACCAAGTGGAAAGGTTGGTTTATGTGAAATTACAATGGAGATTTAATTTTTAGACTTTGAAAAGATAATGTGTTATTTAATCATAACATTAAGTTAAGAAAATGGTTGTGTTGAAGCCTAGAAGAGATGCTAATTAAAGGAACTATTACATAGGCTTAACTGAGCTTCAAATCAAAATACAAAGGAACTTAGATTTGAAGTCGAGCTATGCTATTATCAACTGAGTGAATAGTAGAAGCTGAGAAAATTTAGTGTTGACCGAGCACTGGTAAGAAATAGAGTATCAAAAAATTTGGACTGAGCACTAGTAAAAGGACTAAGTGAAGACAATGTAACATAAGAGACAAAGTTTATGATGACCAAGTTATCTAGTAATTATTGAGGCTAAGGAACATAGCATTGGTCAAGTGACATCATTTTTTAGTTTGTGAAGGAATTGAGATTCCTAGATGACATAGTTAATTTCTTGAAGTATGGAAAGTGTGTTGAAGATAAGGATTGATAAGTTGGAACATCTAATGCAAGGAAAAATGTGTTTGAGAACTTCTATGAATGGATTCAAAGAGAAGTTTGGAGAAGTTTCTAGAAGAGGAAGGAGGAAATGAAAAGATGGAAGGATTTGATGAATTTGACTAAAACCTAAGATCAATGGTGGTGTTTAAGCGCCAAAAGATCAAGCTACCTATTTAAGGAGGCACAAGGGCTAACCTGGTGAGGTTGGAGCTGTTGTTGATTATGTTAATTGGTGAACTTGAGATGAAGGCTGAAATATTGAAGTGTTGAGGTGAAGAGTGATTGCTTGAATGGTTGCCAAGCGAATCAGTGATGGATATGTTAATGGAGGCCATTAATGAATCAATTGTTGAACCAAATTATGATCTTTATTTGAAAACTAATTTTTATTTATTTACATAAACCTATTGTTACTTTCTAATCATTGTATTAGTTTGAAATCCTTTAATCAAAGTTGACCTAATAGACATTTGTAAATCCTTTAATCAAGGTGACATTCTAATGGAATATTCTTAAGTACTCTAACAAGACCACTCCTAACATGGTGATTAAATCCTTTAATAGGGTCATGCCTAAAAATGTATATTGTAATTTTTAATAGGGTTGGCTCCTAGTAGAGCTCACTTTAGAAGAGTGAAAATTGATGACATGTTGCTAGCAGTTTTTCTCAAATTGGGTTTCCATGTTGAATCCTAATGTTATACTTGTGTGGATGTTATTTAAGATTTTTTACTATTAATGTCTTACATTTTGAAAGCTTTTTATTATTGGGATAGTAACTGCAAGTTTATGTTACTAGTAAGCTTCTATAGAGACCAATCTACTTAATGATTCATTTTTTAACTTAATTTGTTTGAAGTGTGAAAAGTTTAATTGGTAAATCTAGACCTAAGGATAATTGATTCACCCCCCAAGTTATTTTGAATTATTATAAAATCTCCAAGCTCCAGTTATGACTCTCTTCCTTTCCCTCATCTTGTGATTGCATGAAAGGTGTCCTTGAATTCCACAAATTAAACACATCAGTGTGGAAAACATGTCCCTTTCAATGAGACTTTTCAACTTTGTAGAAGACTGGTTGGATATTTCTCTCAATGTAAAGTCCTCATAATTATGCTCATAGTTGTTACATTAGTAAAATTATCCATTATATTCTCATCAAAATAAGATATGTACTATTGTACTATATGACCATACTGGTGACAATTATGACATTACCCATCAAAGGTATATTAAATACTGGTTAATGTCTATTTGAACCAACATCTATTTGAACTATGACTTGTCTTATCCCCAAAAAATAAGTGGTTTTTCTAGGTTTCTTACCTTTTAGTTATGTATTTCCTCTCTTCTTGATGTTCAGGTTTTTTCCTCTAGAAGTCTCACCAAATTTAGTCCTATTTTCTCCTACATATCCAAGACTAGCGGTAATTTTTTTAATACTCTAAGCTCCCAATTGTTCATTTATATTTGTTAGACTCTTATTAAACTTCTTTAGTTTTCATTTCTCTCATAATTTGTGCTCTTTAGCTCCTTAGCTAGTTTTTAGTACTTGTTCTATTAGATGTGTGATCTACTCCTTGTGAGGATTATTGTGATCATCTCCTATTTGCACTATCTATGCATCTTTTCTTCTTGTTCCTTCCTCAACTTTTCTCTTAGCCTCTTGGGCTATCCTTAGTGCTCCTTTAGTTTCATATTTGGCTAGAATGACACTATCTCATCCATTTTGTTCTTTTCTTACTCTTGTTGCTAACTCTACCCATTCTTTCTTCACATAAGAAATGGTTTTCTTTATCCTTTCATTGTCATTCTTGAGGTCATTTATGGCTTTACAAATTCTTTTGATTGACTATTATCTTTAAGTTGTTCCATAATTTTATGACTCTCATTGAGCTTCTTCATTAATTTCTTCTTCTTTCTCAATGAATCTCTTAGCTTTCCCTTCAAACCCTTAATAGTGTCAAATTTTTTTTTAAGTTGTTTCTATTGTCTGAAGGCTTCCATTAGATCTTCACTCATGCTATTAATTTCATTTCTTCTAAGATCTTAGCTCTGACACCAATTTTTTTCCTAAACTAGTATTGAGAAGGAGAGTGAATTAGTACAAAATTTTAAACCAGTTGCATGTGCTCCAAAATATATATCTTTAACACTAGTGTTCTAAGTAATGACAAAATAATAAATAGAATAGTGTAAAACCATGCACTCTTACATACAAACAAATGCATCATTAAAACATGGATTTTATATGTGAAAACTCTTATTGAGAGGATGAAAAAAATAATGGGAGTAATATACCAACTAGCCTTTTAATGCATGTAAAAGGTTTCCCTGTTAAAGGCTACAATTGTTCTTTCTAAGAACACATTCTATTAGGAATATTAATAACCTATGAGGATTACAAAAATCTTGTGAAAGATACTTGGATAGAGGATTTACAAACACTCGCTCTAGGAGGTACCTTGGGAGAGGATTTATAAAGATTACTATTGAAGCTTTTCTTGTTAACAAATTACAAATAGATGTAATGGTAAGAAATAAATCTAATAGAGTGTACAAAGAATAACACTATCTTTCCTTGTAGATCTCTAAGATAATTTTTTGAATATACTCTAATCTTATTTCTTTCATTAGCTTACCTTGTGAACTATTAGATAACTAGGGGGGTTGAATCAATTATCTATCAATCAATATCAAAGAAAAAGTATTGAAGGAAGAAATTTGAAGGGACTTAAGGTAAAGAACTGAATTTTTATAAGAGAGGTACTAAAGCTGAACAAGGAGAACTTTGCTTCATAGAAAATAGTATGCAACTTTATCTATTTGGGATTAGAGATAATGAGATATATTATCTAGACAACCATTACACCCCTCCCAATGGTCCCATGATAGGTTATGAGATGAACTAGAAGAAAGAAGACAATAGTCTTATGATTGAGATTACTTTTATATTGAATGATGTTGAGTTTGATGAAGTAAAAAACTATGGTATTGCTAAAGAAATGTGGGACAAGTTGATATTTATGCATGATGTATATTAGAACGTATTGAGATACAAAGTAGAAAGTCTTAGAGGAAAATATGATTAGATGAAGATGAAAGATGGATAGAATATTATTTATTATGTGAACCAACTCAAGGAAGCTATGAGTACTATCAAAGTTGTTGGAGGTGTCATCATTAATGAAGAAGTTGTAAGTAAAGTTCTCACAACACTATTTTATGTTTATATTTTAAGAGTATCTTCTATTCATAAATTTAGAGCTATGCTTGGAAATGATCTGACTCTTGATGGTTTAGTTGGTTATTTTATTGCATTTGAAATAAGTAATTTCAATAATAGCATGCCTAAGGTTGAGAGTTATTTCAAGTCAAAACTAACCATTGGAAGTTAACAAAAATAAAAGAGAAATAAGGATAAAATTTATTCATATTTAGAGGAAGATATAGATGAGATTGAAGCACTACTTGAAAGAAGGCTACAAAGAGGTAAAGTTAAATTCAAAGATAAATTTCCCCTAATATGTTTTAAATACAATAGAGTTGGTCACATTTCTAGTACATTTCCTAACATGAATAGAAGTGAAAAAATGATAAGGAGCACAAATACAAAAAGAAAAAGAACTATAAGGAAAAAGGGAAGAAGTCTTGCTACATTGTTGAGGAAGAGCATACCAAGTCAATCACACAAGATGAGAAGGAATGATTAGAAGACGCATATGTTGTTGTTGAAGAAGATCTAAATGAGGAAAGGTGTGAGGAACAAAAATCCCTTATTTCACATGTTAGTTAATGTGGTACATGGATTCTTGATAGTGGATGTTCATATCACATGATTGGTGATATAAGTAAGTTTCATAAGCTAGAAGAGTATGAAAGTGAGACTATTAAACTTAGAAATGATGTTCTATGTCTTGTGAAAGGTAGAGGTTCAATGATGCTAAATGATAAAATCATATGGGGATATATATTGTGTTCAAGGACTAAAGTATAATCTATTGGGCATTGCACAATTGAATAATATAGGTCACCAACTAGAATTTTAGATTGAAAAAGTAAAGATCTATGATGATAGTGGAAATCTCATTGGCATTGGAGAGGAAATAAGAGGTAATCTATTTTACCTAGATCCTAATATTAGTACATAGTTGTTTGAAAAAGTTGATGATGTGTGGTTGTAGCATAAGAGACTATGTCATGTCAACTTTGAAAATATTTTCAAAGTAACTAGAAAGAAGAAAGTGAGAGGCTTACTAAATTTTCATAAACCTAAGAATGTTATGTGCAAGCAATGTCAACTTGGTAAAATAACTAAGTTTAATTTTTTAAGAAAAAAATTAACTAATGATATTCAGGAGTTAATTCATGCTAATTTGTGTGGCCCAATGAGAGTTAAGAGATACTATGAAGATAGGTATTGCACACTATTTTTTGATGATTATTGTAGAAGGATGACAATATTGTTTTTAAGTTGAAATCTAATACTTTTAAAATGATCAAGTGGTATAACCTAGAGTGGAAAAAGAAACTAGTAAACAATTGAAATGTCTAAGATCTGATAGAGTTGGTAACTTTATATATAATGAATTCACTAACTTTTGTGTTGAGAATGGAATTAAGAGACAATTATCTACATTGAGGATGCTACAACACAATGGTATTGCTAAAAGAAGAAATAGATCAATTCTTGATTGTGCTAGAATATTGCTAATTGAAAAGGGAGTTGCACAAATATTTTGGAGAGTGTAATCACCAAAAAGTGGTCATCTATACTTTAAGCCCCCTTCTAGAAATTTTCCTTAATTTATATATTGCTTATCTTTGATCAAATAATAAAAAATCTATTTATTCGATTATAACCTATGGTTTGACCCCTTTATCCTAAGTCTTTTATTTAATTCAAAGAACTTGATCCCTTTTAATTAAATAAAAAACTCCACTTCCTACTTATCTTAAGTGTGCACACATAAAGCATTATTCCTATTTTCAAAATAAGAGAAAAATGTTTTTTGTTTCACATGAGGTGCACACTTTCCAAGGTGGGTGGAATCTTTATTCTCCTCTACACATCTCTCAAAATTTTGAAATCATCCATTGATATTGGTTAGGTGAGATGCTTGTGCACATGGATCAATCAAGATACATCCTCCACCCTTGATTATGCCTCTCTTGGCTTTTGATCTCAACTATCCATTTTTATTTAAAGGATAGGGCTCTCTCCTCATTCTCCAATATTTTTTGTTCATGCTAACATTATGTTGTAGGATTTCTAGGTGCTTTTGAGAATTTGAAGACTTGGAGCATTTTCATTCTCATATTTGTGCATTTATTCTAGCTTCTTCATGCTTGCATTATGAATTTTAGCTTAGATTTCCTTTTATTCTTTATCTTAGATCACTTAGTCTAAATAGAGAGTTTTGTAATCTCTCATACTTGTTAGCTTGCATCTTGCATCCCATTTAGTTAAGACCTCATCTTCCATTTCATCATTGAGTGATTCTTGGATGCTAGCATTCTTGCTTCCATCTTTGATTCTTCTATTCTATGGTGCACCTTGTAAGGTTTTCTTAAGATAGGTTCATTTGAGAGCCACCATTACACTACTTACACCTTTTGATGTCATAGAGGAAGCTATATTTTTCTTTTTTGGGTTCCCTCTTGCATGGGTTCTCTCAAGTATAATGGTTTATAGAAGTATGCCTAATTTTTATTATACATTTTCAATGCCCATCGTCATGCTAGACAACCTTTCCTAGCTCCTATTTATGCATTTTCATTGATTTATATGTTGTTGGTTTAGGCATTTTTAATTATACAAATAGAAACATTGTAAAATATTTTTTTAGTATTGTATTATACTTTCTCTAAATGTGGTGCGATACATTACTAATTATTCTATTGTACTGGTTTATGTATTCTATCGCCCTTCTATTTTGCACTCTATCACACTATTTGGTATAGAGTATCACACCAAGAATAATTATTACTTGGTTATACTATGAAGTATTGTACAATCCTATCATAGCCAGAAATATTGCCTAGTCTATTTTAGTCAACTAGTTTGGCTCTCAGTTTGCATTTTTAGTTTTCAAATCTTTTCATTTGAGATTTATGGTTTTCTAATAGTCCTAACAAGTGGTTTTGCAAGGTATATTTCAGATTTTCTAACCTTGTTGTGCCATAACACTTTTTTTCTAGGTGTTATTTCTTTCTTTTCTAAAAGGAAAAATTGCAAAAAAAAAAAGGGGGCTACTAACAATTTTTTTAGGGCTGCCCAAGCAAAAATATTTTTTTGTGTGTATCTTCTATCATTTTCAAGTGTGACATTATACTAGTTTTTTCCTTTCATTAGGCACATAGAACTCGCAAGTAAGGGTTCATTGTTGGTTAGAGAGTATGCTCTTCACCTTTTAGGTGAATCTGAAATATTGACCCTTCATTGGATCAAAAAAGTGGGTGGGATACTCCACTCTTTCATGGTTTTAATTAACTTGTTTGGCATGTCTGGGGGAAACATTAGGGGGTAGGAGAGTGCTCTTCACATAAAGGGTGAATCATAAATCTTGACCTTCTTGTGTGGATTCATTTTGTTCAAATCTACTAGCAAGATTCATACCTTTAGAGGGCCCACTATTGGTGGAATGATACCAATAGGAATGACCCAAAGTGGGAACAAGAAAAACCCAACTAAACTAACCCACTACAATAAAAAACCACTTGATAAAGGCCAAAGCCTTGGGGGGGTAACACTTGACTTCACTTAGTGAGATTAATTATTGGATTAAGACCACAAGGAAATCACTAGGTGGATATGCTTAAGGTACTCTTATAACCATGAGGTCCATTATTATGTCATGTATCAAGTGCAAGAGGGGTGTTATGAATGAGACTTACTAGACACTCTAGGATTTAGAGACCACCATTTTTAGCTACTCAATATCTTGGTGGAAGGATCGATCCTAGTGGACTACTCAAATCACCCCAAGATTTTATACTCACCATATGTATCCCTTTGGTTATGTTAATAACACTTCCATGAAAAAGCCAATAACTATTGTGGGTAACTACTTTGTGTGAGGTGAGGGGGGATCAAGGGTGAACCAAGGTAATGAGTAATAAACCATAAATTTTATGTAGATATTTCTTAGTGTATTTTTCATTTGTGTTAGACTTATGGAAATCTATAAAACATACACATGATGGTAGTCTTCATAGCATTTTTACTTTAAAACTTGCCAAATGTTTGTATAGGCAAGGTTTCTTTGTCCCTTGTCTGATTTCTTGAAGAAGTATATTTGTCCCACAAATTGCTTTCAAAATACTACATTATCATTAGCTATTGAGAACACTCTGCTAGAATGGTCATATTTTTCCTAAAATGATAAAAAAGTGAGTCAAAATATAGGTATTTTAGGCACAAAGTCACAAAGTATTGTCTCTGTTGAACTTATCTTGCACCACACATCTCAAAATTATCATATGATACTTATGGCATCTAAAAACTATTGCACTATCATACAAATCATATCACTTAGGTCTATTTCATTCTATTACACCACTTTTGGAAAACTATTGTATTGTCCTATTCTATTGCACTAGTATTCTATAAACTATCATACCATAATATCACCTAATCTTCTAAACTTTGTCACTTGAGTCTATTGCTTGCAAAATCTAAACTTTGATTTTGTTCTAGCTAAATAGGGGTGTCTTCACTTAGTCCTATTATGTCCCCAAGGTCAAGCTTACATGTTTGGATATATTCTAGAATAAAAATATTATATTGGCTCCTTGGATCCATACTTAAATTTCATAGATTGTTCACTTGTTATAACCTGTTTATTCTACTTCCTTGGTTATTTTCTATTAGGCTTCTTTCCTAGCTCCCATCTTGAGTCAATGGTGTCATAAATTGCTTTGACACTTTTGATAAGCTATTATCTTCTCTATATATCTTAACAAGTGAACATCTTGAATTTACAAGTTTAATTCTAAGTTGTTTGTGTCATCTCATCAAGCTAAGAATTTTCTATTACATTTTGGTTACAACTAGGCTACAATTTGGTAAAGGTGGTTTCCCTTCCTTTAGTTTTTAATAATTGGCTTCTCCAACTAGGCGTCCACATAAGAAAAACTTTGAAGGAAAACCTATTTGTGATAAGGTTGATGAAGAAAATTTTTCCACTTGGTATGACCCTATTAGTCACTTTGGTATCTCCTTTGATACCCTTCTTGATACTCCTAGAGCTAAAAATAACATGTCTTTCAACATGAACCAAGAAGAGAGACCACCACTTAGATAAGTTATTCCATATTAGGAGAAGGGACATTGAAAGGGGAAAAAGGGTTGCTCAAGACAAACAAGCTAGGCTAGAGCAAGAGAAACTTGAACAAGCTAGGAACATAGCCTCTAGGATAGCTACACATGCTCATGATAGAAAAAATATCCACAAAAACACTCAACACTTTGGAAATACTTATGCATATGAAAAAAAATATTAATGCTACTTTTAGAAACCCCTTTGTGAATCATGAACACTTTGGGAATAATGGATATAATACCTCACCAAGAAAACCAAGGTCACATGTTGAAGGATATGTATCACCACCTAGATGCTCATATCCTTAACACCATGAAAGTGAAGTGGATAACAATTTTTCTAGTGAAGAACTCATTAGGTTGCAACAAGAAAAACATCTAAAAAGGCTCATGCACAAGGCACTAGAACAAAATGGTTTTTAATACTTTGTATATATGAAAAATAGAGGTTGAAGGATACCCCATGAATTTTATGTCCAATAAATCATTCAAAAGAGAGAACCAACTAAAAGTGAGCTCTTAAAGAAGCAAGTTCAAAACACACAAAATCAAGTTATGCACATGCAAATGGAAAAACATAAACCTAAGACCTCATTTTTTGAGACCATATGTGATCTTCCCTTTGATAAAAGTTGTTACATGATGTCATTTCCAATGGATATATAGGTTCCCAAATATGATAAATATTATAGAAATGGTGACCCCCATGATCATGTTAGAAATTTTTATGCACTTAGCATGGACTTTGTGCAAGAAGACACATATATCATGAGGCTATTCCCAAGAAGTTTAAATGGATAAGAAATAGAATGGTTCACTAAGATCTCCCCACCTCTCAAATATTTTTATGACCTTATGAAATGATTTATTCAACACTATTCTTACAACATACAACATCACATCACAATGCTAGATCTATGCAACATTAAGAAAAAACAAGGGGAATATTCAGTTACCTACTTGCAAAGGTAGAGAAGATTACATGTTAGGTATTCATGATAAATCCTTGAGAATGAGAAGATTGATATCTTTATTAACACTATTATATCTAAGCTACACTATAACCTTAGAAAATATGTGCTCACTTCATTCAAGTATGTCATTAAGAGTTCCTATCGCATTAAGGATGTTTCTATTAAGAAAGGTGAAATAGTGGTGAAAAAGGACAAGAATGAAAATGGTAATGGAAAAGATAGCAAGTCCTAGAATAAAAACAAATATGTTGTTAACAATGGAGTGGTGGATGTTTCTAAGACAAAATAACCCTCCTTTCACTTAGCTAATGTTATTCTTACCACTAAACAACAAGAGGCAGCAAGATCTAATGACTCCAACAAATCTCAAATGTATGATAAACCCAAGTTCACAAAGTCCTCTAACCTTAGGTGTATCTTTACCCCATTGGTGGATTCATATGATGTGATCTTAAAGATATTACATGCTAACCAAATAATAATGCTACCTAAAAATTTGAGACCCTATGACCCTGTTGTCAAACCTTCTTGGTGGAGAGATGACCACTTTTGTAATTATCATAGAAACAAGGTTCATAATATAGACAATTGTCTCAAGCTTAAGCATGTGATATAAGATCTCATCAATGGGTGAAAAGTTGTCACTAATGGGTTGGTTCAGAAATCCAATCATAAAGCATTCAAAGATCCTATCCCATATTGAACAAGGAGAATCTTCAAAAGTAAATAAAAAGGGTACTAATGCTAAGATCAATTATACATATGCCAACAATGATAATGCCATAAAATGCTTGAGCTTATTGAGGAAATTGTTGACATGATGGGACCTAAATTCAATAAAGAGCCTAACTATAATCTAGATGATGAAAAGCTGAAGATAATCTTAAGGACTCATGGACCTTTCAATGTTTTGATAACAATAGACCTATAGTTTCACAAAGGGTAGAAAATCTCTCTTCTTCTTGTGGTGAGACACTAAAAATTATTACTAAGGGGTAGTCCAAGGTCATCCTTAAAGTGGCATATAATTCTAAATAAGCTTCATCCTCTAAGATACATACCACTTCTTCTATATCTAATTATTTGTCAAACTTCATATTGTGAGTTAGTTGTAATGAACCCCCACTCAAATATCCATGTTTGAATTGCTAGAGTTGCCTCCCTTGCACAAGGAGATATTAGAAAGGGCTTTGCACATAGCTAGTGTTCCTATAGATATTGACACCTAATAGTTCCAATCTATGGTGAACCATATATCCTCACCATATTACCTTATATTCTCCAAAGAAGATAACAAATCATTCAGTTGTCTACATAATGTTACACTATACATTGAGGTTCAAATTTACCATACCTGAGTCAAATGAGTATTGAAAGACAATGGTGCAAGGTTGAACATTATTTCTTTTAATATTGTTCAACAGTTCGGGTTATCTAATTTTTCTATTGACCCAAGGTGCAAAATCACTATAGAATCTTATAGTGAGGTTCAACCTTCTTTCAAGGGACTTATTGTGTTTCTTATTCAAGTTGTTCCTATGGAGAAGGATGTGGTGTTTCAATTCCTTGACATTCCACTTTTATACAACCCTTTGCTAGGGAGACCATGGATACATAAAATGCAAGCCATCACATCAACCTTATAGGTGCAAAATCACTATAAAATCTTATAACAAGGTTGAACATAGTTTCAAGGGCCTTATTGTGTTGCTTATTTGAGTGATGGATGTGGTGTTTCAATTCCTTGAAATTCCACCTGGACACAACCCTTTTCTAGGGAGACCATGGATATATGAAATGAAAACCATACCATCAACCTTACATCAATATATAAAATAACCCTTCAATGGTATTAAAGTTATGATTTCATAAGATAATTCCATGTCCATAAACATACTTGTTGTCATAGAATCACTAGTTCCAAAAAATAGACCCACTAATGAGGCTATATCCTCACTTGTCATATGTGAGAAGAAGTTAAAAATGATGAGCATTGGCATGAGGGAGTATACTTTAGAATCTATTGCTGTATTACCAATTTCCCCACAATCCTATGGAAAAGCATATGCTAGCATGAAGACCACCTCCTCAACTATGACCATTTATGGTACATTTATTCAATCCTTAGTTCCATTAGAAGAAAAAAAATAAGACCAAATTATTAGGGATTGGTTATATAGAGATGAAGAACCATTTGGTGAGGTTATAATTTCTACACCTATTTCCCCTAAGAGATATGGGAAATGTTATCAATTTCTTAAGAAGATGCTCTACCCTAGAAATAGACCTTTAAGTAATAATAAGTATGCCCTTGTTGAACCTATTATTCATACTAATTATTGAAAGAGTAAGGACACAACTAGCTTATGCTATGGAGTTGAGAGAAATATTCCTATCTATGATGAAGAACTACCTACAACTAGCGATTCAGATGATGAGGTTCAACCCTTTGTTACTAGTACTCTTAAGGATGATTTTATTCCATATACCTCCATTCTTTGGGGAGAATATGAGCTACTTAATTATTACACCCTTGAGGCTTCTACTTCTAGGAAACCTAAGTATGATGAGTTTAACATACAGGATCCTAATAAGGAAAGAGTTAGAAGAAACATTTCTCATCTTGTGGCTCATAATCAAAGAAATGATTCAAATGAATATGAATGGAACTCTCTTCTAGATGCATCTCATGAGGTGGGAGTAGATGTGTTATATTATTATGCTAACCAAATTAACATAGCTAATGAGTATTTTGGAGGGTCTACCAAGTAAAACTCTCAACTTTCTTTAGTGTATCATGTTGATGATCCTAGGTCTTACCCCAATTTCGGTACCTTCACAAATTTCCTTGTAAACTCAGACTCTCTTGTCACTATAAAAAATTACTTCCATGTCAATAACCTTGAAGCTTCCCCATCATTATCACTCATACAACCCGATCTCATTAATTAGTCCATACAAATAAAAAGACTTGACCTACCATAATTTCAAAATGACTATGAGATTGCTTTCTATTTAAACATTATTGAACCAGTAGTCTCTTCCACCAGCAAAGCAACAATTGATATGACTGAGTCAAATATCAAGAACCTTAATCATAAATTTTTAAAAAAAATTAGAGAGGGGCTCTAATGGAAATGAATTTCGATGATACTACATTTGGGGAGTATCATGAGCATTGGAGAGTATTGACATGTTAGATTCATGACTATGTCTTTCATTTATATCAACATAGCATGGTTTCTATAAAGACTAGTTATGGACATGTTTGACACAATATTTTGATGATGTGGTCAAGTGTGCAGAGTCTGAGTCAAAGACATATAGAAGTTGTATTTGATTTACAGGGAGTAGTTAAGAAATAGTGTGTTGGGAAAGTAGTTTGTGATGTTTGTTCTCTATATTACATCTAATATGTAATGAAGAGATGCATAGTTAGGTTGTGATAGAGGATAGTTAGTTGATGATGTTAGTGAGTGCACAAGCCCTAGTATCACACGTGTGAATTTTTGTATAGACTATGAGCCAAAATTGCTATTGTAATTGTAATTAATTATCTTATTATAATTAATTGGGAAAGCCTCAAGGCTAACTCAAGGAATTATTATGAAGATATGGTATAAAAAAAAAAAAAAATTGTTTTTAATATGATGTATAAGTATTGTGGTCAATGTATGAAGTACAAAGTGCAAAAGGAAGCAAAGTGCTTATTGAATGTGTGTGAGTGATACAAGGGATTATTGGATACAAGATTTTTTATCTGGTTACAAGATCAAAATGAGAAGAATTACTATTGATAGGATAGATAAATAGGAAGGAGTAGTATAGTATAATTCTATTAATTTGTAAGTGACAGAAGGAGGTTGGGAGTGACTAAGGCCAGTTAGCACACTTAGCTACCCAAACCACCATGCGAGAGTTAACACAATGGAAGAAACTATAAAAGAGAACAAAACCATAGAGAGAGAGAGAGAAATAATATTCTTTATTGATTCATGAAAATTTCATCATAAATGCTCAAATATAAGGCCTTCTAAGTTATAATCAAATACAAAATACATTCAAGATCTGAGATCTAGCTGCAAATTTGTACTTTCTAGTTCTACTCCACCTAAGACTCCTCTACCCAAAATTATTCTCCAAAAAATTATGATTAAGACTCTACGAAAGACCCCTAATTATAATAATCTAAGCCATAAATTCCAAAATGCTAAAAACTAAAATTAGATACTTGAAGAGCCACAAGTCAGCCTACAATACTAATTAAATGTCTACAAATCGATGCCCAAGAAAAATCATGATATCTCCTAGCCCTGATTGAATTAGGACTTTCACTTCAAAATAAGGGTATTAATTTAGGTCCTCTAACACATATTAAAGGTGAAAATTCTTATTCACCAAGGATAAGTGTGCATCCATCCCAAAATTCACACACAAAAACCTGTCACACAAAACTGCCAAAATTTGATACTCTAGGAGAATTGCTATATCTCCCAACTTATAATGAATTAGGGCTTGGGACTTTAAATATAGATATTAATATAGACCCTCTTCAATCCTTGAAATTTGAATCATATAATACATTGTAAAAATTTAGTTACAAGGTCTGCAATAGGCACCCAGAAATAAAAAAAAACGCAGTTTCAATAGCAAGATAAAAATTGAAAACATGTAAGATAACAGTACAACCCAGGATGCTTTTGCATCAAAAAAATAGGGCTGGAAGAAATGATTCTCCTAAATCATTGAGATGTCACAACCTAACCTGAATCCAATTCATATTGATAAATCCATGAAGTACCTTCCATAGGTCTATTCTTCCATTTCACTAGATTTTCATAATAATCTTTTCCACTTGTACTCGTGCAAACTCTCTAATCCAATATCTGTTCAACTTCTTCAATCTTCTTCTTAGGATAATCCTATGATACAATAACTTCATCATCTAACCCATGATACTTGTATAAATCAGCAACATTGAATATAGGAGATATATCAATGTCATTAGGTAACTCAATTTCAGAGGCATTACCACTGTTAAACTTCTTCAAGATCTTACAAGGTCTAAACTTCTTCATCTTCAGCTTACTGTATGTTCCAATAGGAAATCTTCCCTTCTTTAGATGAACCAACTTGAAAATCATGATGTCTTCTAGACTGATCAATATTCTCCTTATACTTCTGATTATTTTTTTATATCCTCAACTTCACTTCCTTATGTAAAGATTTCATAAAATCAGCAAACTCTTCTCTTGAAGTACTTCTCTTTCTTCATCAGTAATATATCTCAATTCTAATATACCTCTAGGCTACATTCCAGCAACAATCTCAAAAGGTTTCTTCCTTGTACTCCTATTCAAAAAATTATTATATGCAAATTTAGCTTGTGTTAATACCATCTCCCAATTACTTGGCTTATTCCCAACTAAACATCTAAGCAAATTACCTAAGCTTCTATTCACAACCTTTGTCTATCCATTTGTCTGTGGATGGAATGTGGAACTAAACTTCAACTCAGTACCCATCTTCTTCCATAAAGTCTTCCAAAAATAACCAACAAACTTAATATCTCTATTAGAAATAATACTTCTTGGTAATCCATGCAATCTCACAATCTCCTAAAAGAAAAGTTCAACAACATGCTTAGCATCTAATGTCTTCTTACATAGTATGAAATGAGCCATCTTAGAAAATCTATCCACTACAAAAAATATGGAATCATACCCCTTCATTGTCTTAGGTAATCCAAGAACAAATTCTATACTGATGTCACCCCAAGGTCTCCCATGGACACCAATAGGTGTATACAAACCGGTATTTTTCCTTACTTCTTTTGTAACTTGACAAACTCCACAACTCTTTACAAATTTATGAAAATCCTTATAAATTTGTGGCCAATAATATTTCTCTTTTAGCAAACTGAAAGTCTTATCAATTACAAAATGTCCAGCCAATCCACCACTATGCTTTTCCTTAATTAGATTCAACCTCATAGAACTTCTAAGAACACACAATTGAATATCTTTAAACAACATACCTTCTTGAATGAAATATTCATCATACTTACTTATGTGATTTATCATATTTGGTGCATTACACTCTCTCAACACCTCAAAAAAGTTAGGATCAACATCATACAATTCTCTCATTTCATCAAAACCAAGAACTTCAACCTTCATTTTAGTCAACAAAGATTTTCTTCTACTCAATGCATTAGCAACTCTATTAGTAACTCCACTCTTGTGCTTAATCATAAATGTAAAACTCTACAAGTATTCAACCTACTTCACATGTCTTTAATTCAATTTATGTTGACTTCCTAAGAATTGTAAAGCTTCATGATCAGTATATAGCACAAACTCCTTAGTAATCAAATAATGTCTCCACTTCTTCAATGCTTGGACAATAGCATAAAATTCTTGAGCATACATAGAATACTTCCTTTTAGATCATTTAACTTTTCACTAAAGAAAGCAATAGGTTTACCTTCTTGACTTAATACAACTCCTATTGCATTACCACTTGCATCACATTCAACTTGAAATACTTTGTTGAAATTAGGTAAAGCCAATACAGGTAATTCAACAACCTTTTGTTTCAAAGTCTCAAAACTCTTATTAGCTCCATGTCTCCACTTGAATTCCTTTTTATCTCCCCTCATTTTCTCAATCATAGCATTACAAAAAGATTTTAAATTTCTTATAAACTTTTTGTAGAAACTAGCCAAACCATGAAATGATCTTACCTCACCAACATTCTTAGGTGTAGGCCACTCCAAAATTAATTTAACATTCTCAGGATCCATCCTCAAACCATCAACTAAAATCAAAAATCCTAAATACACAATCTCCTCTTTCATAAAAGTATACATTTTTAAATTAATTAGCAACTTTTCCTTTTTCAACCTTTGCAATACTTGTCTAATATGCTCAAGATGTTCTTCCTTTGTCTTACTAAATATTAGAATGTCATCCAAATAAACAATCACAAACTTACCCAAGAATCTATTCAAAAATTCATTCATCAACCTCATGAAAGTACAAGGTGCATTAGTCCATTCATACAAACCATCTTTTGTCTTAAAAGAAGTCTGCCATTCATCACCCTCTTTGATTTTTGTCTAATGATAACCACTCTTCAAATCAATCTTGGTAAAATGCTTTGCTCCACTCAAGAAGTCTATTATGCCATCCATCATTGGCATAAGAAACCTATATTTCACTATGATTTTGTTAATAACTCTAGAATCAATACACATTCTCCATTCTTCATTCTTTTTAGATGCTAATACAGTAGGTACAACACATGGACTCAAACTTTCTTTGATCAAACCTTTCTATAGAAACTCATGCACTTATCTATTAAGTTCTTCATTCTCTGTAGGTTTCAATCTATATGGTGCTTTGTTTGGAAAAATAGCACCAAAAATCAAATCCATACAATGACTTATGCTTCTCATTGGTGATAAACCATTAGGAATATCTTCAACAACAATATCTTTATATGTCATTCAAAAATTCTGCAATTTCTTCTAGTACTAGGCTACCACTATCTGTTGTCACTCTGTCATTACCAACTTTTCCTACTTAGTAATTACTACCAAGACTCGATCCTCTAGAAACTATAGCAAAAAAAACTTGATTCTTCTTTACTTCCTTTTCAAATTTCTTTCCATTATCCATGCAAAAATTTATTGCAGAATAACTGACCTCATCTGGAATTTCAATCAAAGGCAGCAATATTTGTTTCTTCCCATTCACCCAAAGAGTATATTGATTCAATATTCCATCATGCACAACATATCTATCATATGTCCAAGGTCTACCCAATAAAATATGACAACAATCCATGGGCATAATATCACACAAAACTTCATCAAAGTAATGTCCAATTTTGAACTTCACAAGACATTGTTCACTTACAAATATCTTATGCTAATCTTTGATCTATGAAACATGATAATTTTTGGGATGTTTTAGCCTCTATAGCTGCAACTTTGTAAGCAGTTCTTTTGATGCCAAATATGTAGAACTTCCACTATCAATGATTACCTTGCAATATTTTCTAGCCATCTTACATCTGGTCTTGAAAAGACTTCTTCTAAGGATAGGTTCCTCATCACTTCTCTTATTACATAAGGTTCTTCTCACCATCAAATTTTCTATAGCCTTAGGTCCACTTGGTGAACTCTCAATGTCTCCTTAAATCAAAATATTTTTATTATTTTGCCCACTTTTAGATGATCTACATTCAAAAGATCTATGTCCTTCTTTACCACATCTAAAACAATTACCATGAAAACTACCTCTAGAATATGAATTACCTCTTCCTTGGTAAGATTTGATACCTCCTCAGTATGAACTACCACCTTTCCATCAGGTCTTATCTTTTTCATCATTCTTCCATTTATATTTTCCACCTTTTCCATAAGATATACCTCTACCTCTCTGGAATCTACCACCTCTACCTCTTTGTCTTTGTTCATCCTTCTTTATCAAGATCTCCTCAACTTTCAAGGCATATTGATATTCTTCTTCCACACTTGCCAGCTTCACAAAACTTATTTTATCTTGAATTCTAGATCTAAATCCATTTATAAACCTTGCAATTTTCTCAGCATCATCATCCACATGTCCACATCTGATGTCCAATCTATAGAATTCGTCAATATAGTCTTTCACAGTCATATTCTTTTGTCTCAAATTTTGCATCTTTCTCAACAAGATAACTTGGTAATTAGAAGGAAGGAATTTGTTCTTTACCTTGTTCACCATCTTCAACCAAGTTCTAATCTTCTCCTTTCCTCTCATTTGTCTATCAATTTGTAAATGCTCTCACCATGGTGAAGCATGACCTTTCAACCTAGTCACTACAATCTCCACCTTCTTATTATCAGGAGTGTTTTCATACTCAAAGAACTTCTCTATATCTAAGATCCAATCCAACACAACATTGGTATCAATTTTTCTGTCATAAAGAGGAAATTCTACAGCATGCTTCAAATGTGCCCTATATAATAATCTCAACAATCTTTCCTCATCTTGATCTTCTTTAGGTTCTGGATTATGGTTTGGTGCTACTGCTTCATCATCACTTACATCATCAAGATGTGCTCCTCTCCTCTAGGCTATCTCTAAAGCATATAATTTGGGTACAATTTGTCTCAATTAATCCAATATAGCATTATCAACATTTCCTCTGCCATGCACCATCTTTACAAATTAGGTTCCTGCAAGATCGTAACCCTCTTCAAGTTATAGGTCAAATCCAAAAATCTATAACCTTACAACCAAATCTGAAATAGGGTTCTACATAATCCAGTCACCATAAGGATGAACCTCAAGCTCTAATACCACCTGACATAGGGAGGTTGGGAGTAACTAAGGCCAGTTGACACACTCAACTACCCAAACCACCATGTGAAAGTTAACAAAATAGAAGCAAACATAAAAGAGAACAACACCATAGAGAGAGAGAGAGAGAGAGAGAGAGAGAGAGAGAGAGAGAGAGAGAGAGAGAGAGAGAGAGAGAGAGAGAGAGAGATTATTAATTGATTCATGAAAATATCATCATACATGCCCAGCTATAAAAGCTTCTAGGTTATGGTCAAATACAAAATACATTCAAGATTTGAGATCTAGTTGCAAATTCGCACTTGCCAGTTCTGCTCCACCTAAGACTCCTCTACCCAAAATTATTTCTCCAAAAAATTTATTATTAAGACTCTACACAAGAACCATAATTATACTAATATAAGCCAAAAGTCAGCACAGAATGTTAAAAACTAAAATTAAATACTTGAATAGCCACAAGTTGGCTTGCAATAGTAATTAAATGTCCAAAAATTGATGCTCGAGAAAAATCATGATATCTCCTATACCTAATTGAATTAGGACTTGTGCTTTGAACTAAGGGTTATAATTTAGGTACTCTAAAACCCCTTAAAGGGATGAAGTTTTATTCACCAAGGATAAGTGTGAATCCATCCCAAAATTCATGCACAAAAACTTATCATGCAAAACTGCCAGAAATTGATACTCTAGGAGAATTGCCATATCTCCAAACTTATAATGAATTACGGATTTCACCTTTAACAATATATATTAATCTAGGCCCTCTTCAATCCTTCAAATGAAAATCCTCTCATTAAATACACAAATTTAGTTACATGGTCTACAATAGGCACCCAAAAATAGGAAAAATACAGTTTCAACAACAAGGAAAAAACCAAAAACATGCAGGATAGCAGTGCAACCTAGGTAGCTCCTGCATAATAAGGAATAATACAAAGATCATTTAGATAGTGGGCTCATTTATCTTTCCCATGAATATTTTTGGGCAGTGGGTCTAGCTATCTTCCACAACTCCTAATAGGGATTCAAAGTCTCTGAATAGGGACTCATATGTAGTAAATGTATTCATAGAATCCTAATAGGGTCCATCCTCTAATGAGAAATATTTATATTAGTGCATCATCTTGTGGGTACCATCCCCACTAGGTTTTTCCCTCTGATCAAGGGCTTCCTAGTTAATATATCTGGTGCTATTGTGTTTGAGTATCTTGTTGTGGTTTCAGTTTATATTACTCATATGGTCAAGTTTCTTTAAGGTTGATAATTGTGATAATAGTTTGATAATTGATTCGACACCCCCCCCCCCGCCCCCCCAGTTATATTAGTGGACTATATATTCTATTAATTGGTATCAGAGTGAAAGGTCCTTGAAGGTAAATATTAATAGCATTGGGAGATTAGTGGTAAGTCATTTTAGAAAAGGTAGTCCTAAGTTTGATAGAGAAAATTTTGGCACACAAAAGATGGAGATTTTTGGTGAGTTATCAGATTTGTGTAAAGAATAGAGCTTCAAGTTTCCAGATCTAGAATCCTTTTGTTTCTTACAAAAGAATAGAAGCACAAGTAAAGATAGATCTAGATCTAAAGAAGACATGAAGATCAAAGAAGGTATTGATCTACTTATGGAAAGACAACCAGAAGGTATGGAAATTCTTGTTTGTTGGGCATGTAAAGAGTTTGGTCATTTTTTATCTAGATGTCCTAAGAGAGTAAGAAATTCTAGAAAGAGTTTTCTTTCTAATGAAGATGAAGAATTTAAAGCAAGTATAGAAATATTCCTGAATTATTTTGATGATAAAGATAATGAGAATGAATTGGTTAAGGAAGAGGAAGTATTAGAAGAGACAACTTTGACAACTATTGTTAATCCAAAGGCTAACCATGAAAATTTGGAAGTTATCATTGAGACTAATAAATATTTGTAGAATAGCAATTAGATTGAAGAGCAGAGATCTGAGCCTAGAGTAGAAGAAAGAGTGGAGTTGACAACTCCTAGCAGAAGTATATCAAAGAATCACCCTCTTGAGAAAATAATTGGAAGTAAAGACAAAGGTGTGATGATAAGGAATAGGGTAAATGAAGAGATATGTCTAATATCTCAAGTTGAGTCTAAAATCATAGATGAAGCATGTAAATATGATCATTTGATTCAAGCAATGAAGGAAGAATTAGATTAGATTATGAAGAATGATACATGGGAGTTAGTTCCTAGACCTAAAGACAAGAATGTGATAGGAACCAAATGGGTATTCAGAAATAAGATGAATGAGAAAGGAAAAGTTGTGAGGAACAAAGATAGACTTTTATGCAAGGGATATTCACAACAAGAACGCATAGACTATGAGGAAACATAGACACCTGCTAGAATGGAAGTAGTAAGGATGTTCTGTATTCAGAAATAAGATGAATGAGAAAGGAAAAGTTGTGAGGAACAAAGATAGACTTTTATGCAAGGGATATTCACAACAAGAATGCATAGACTATGAGGAAACATTGACACCTGCTAGAATGGAAGTAGTAAGGATGTTCCTAGCTTATGAAATGAATAATAAGTTCAACATTTATCAGATGGATGTTAAATCAACATTCTTGAATCGAGAACTTGAAGAAGAAGTATATATTGAGTAGCCTAAAGGTTTTCCTTTATCAAAAGATAAAGACATGGTATGTAGATTAAACAAAGATTTATATGAATTGAAGCAAGCACCTCGAACCTAGTATGAAAGGTTGGACAATTATTTGGAAAAGCTTAGATTTGCTAAAGGTAAAATAGATAGTAACTTGTATTTGGAAGAAGTTGAAAATGATTTTTTGATTATTGTAATATTTGTTGATGACATCATTTTCAGAGGTAATAATGAAGCAAGTGATAATTTTTCTAAAGAGATGAAGAATGAGTTTGAAATGAGAATGATAGGAGAAATGAAGTTTTTCCTAGGATTATAGATTATGCAAGATAGTGATGGTATTTTCATTTCATAAGCAAAGTACACAGAGTCTGAGTCAAAGACATACAAAATTTGTACCTAATTTAGAGAGATCAGTTCAGAGATAGAGTATCGGGAATGTAGTTCCTAATGTTTTTTGTCTATCTTACATTTGAGATGTAATGAAGAGATGCATAGTTAGGTAGTGATAGAGGATAGTTAGTTGATTACATCAGCAAGTACGCAAGCCCTAGTATCACACATGTGAAGTTTTGTATAGATTGTGAGCTAACAGTACTATTGTAATTGTAATTAACTATTTATTTTATTATAATTAATTGGAAAATCCTCAAGTACATCTCAAGGAATTATTATGAAGATATGGTATAAAGGAAAAAAATTTCCTTGTTTATAATATGATGTATGAGTGTTATGATCAATATATGAAGTGTGAAATGCAAAAAGAAGTAGATTTCTTGCTGAATGCATGTAAGTGATCGAAGGGATTATTGGATACAAGATTTTTGATCTAGCTACAAGAAAAGGAGTAGAAGTTTGGTTGATAGGGCAGAGAAAGAGGAAGAAGTAGTAAAATACAATTCTATTATTCTACAAGAAATAATACAAAGATCATTTGGATATTGAGTTCATTGGTCTTGCCCTTGAAGTTGTTTAGGCAATGGGTCCAACTGTATTCCACAACTCCTAATAGGGTTGGAATCTCCTAATAGGGATTCAAAGTCTCCTAATAGGGACTCATATGTAATGAATGTATTCATAGACTCCCAATAGGGTCCATCCTTTAACAAGGAATATTTATATAGTACATCATCTTGTGGGTACCATCCTCACTAGGGTTTTCCCTCTGATCAAGGGTTTCCATAGTTAGCATATATAGTGTTATTGTGTATGAATATATTGTTGTGGTTTTAGTTTATATTATTCATATGGTTAAGTTTGTTTAAGGTTGATAATTGTGATAATAGTTGGATAACTGATTCACCACCCCCCCCCAAGTTATATCAGTGGACTATATATTCTAACACATACAAATCAATCTCATTTATTAGTCCATACAAAACCAAAGACCTGAGCTACAATAATTTCAAAATGCCCATGAGATTGTTTTCTATCTAAACACTATTGAACTAGTAGTCTCTTCCACTAGCAAAGAAATGGCTAATATTATAGAGTCAAATATCAAGAACCTTAGTCATACATTAAAAGGGAAAATAAAAAAGAGGAGCTCTGAATATGGAAAAAACCACTTTGTGGCAGTGTCAAAACTAAAAAATATTGAAAATAAAGATGTGTCTAAGGGTGAAAACCTATTTGAGGTGCCCAGATATGAGATACTTAGTATTCTATCAAGATATTTCCAAGATAGGGCATCATTCTTGTTAGTAAATAGATTTTTTCTTTAAAAAGAAATACACAATATGACTCAAGACACTTCAAAAGAAGAACAAAAATATACTAACAGTTGGATGAGTTATTATTGGTTGATAAATCTCCTCTAAATTAAGAGGTTCAACTCCCTCTAAGAAAGATATTCAATGAATAAGATAACTAGATATGTCTTTGACTAGAAGACACAAGGCTTTAACATCCATCCATAAACATGAAATGGATGTGCTTACAAGATTCATGAATAGAAAAAAGAGAGAAAGAATAGAAATAGTCATACAACCAATCATTCAATCCCATTTATATCATAGAGAAATGGAGAAAAATATCATTTTATTCTGCAACTATGAATGACTACAAGACTATATTCAAAACACCAAAGAAGTGACCATATGATCAACATCAATACAAGAACTAGTTATTCAAACCATGGAATCTAATGAATATAAGTTTCTATTCATTCTGAAAACATAATAAGAAAAACAAAATGATATCTCTATCCTTCCAATTACAAATAAAATATAGAAAATAAAATTAATTCTCCATCCCCTATTACAATTGATACTAAAAAAATATGTCCTTCCCCATGTAGTCTTAGGTCTACCTGGAAAAAGAAGAACCCCCTCCTCCTATTTATTTTGCATATTTATTTTGATCAGTCCTATAGCTTTTCAATTACAAAACTAATTCTTGGAGATCACACCTTTCCTCCCTTCTTGGTAATAAAAAGTAAATGTTGCAAAGTCTTGGTATAGAGACTAACCCATTTTTCTATTAAACATTAGAATCATACTTTTAAAATAAAAGTAAGGGATGATATTTAAATCTAGACGGGTGTCACTAAGATCTCTTAGCATATCTCCTAGTCATCCTTTATGTTGCATCTCGATACCATTAGTACATGTATCTTACCATTTGGTGCTCTATGTAAAAACCACTTTGATGTCCCTTGACAATTAGAAGTGCACCTATTATCTTTAAGATTTATCCCCATAAACTTTAACTTTTCTTGAGTGCTTCAATTCTTCTGAGGCTTGAGGTTTTCCATTATTGTCTCCATATATTTTAAATGGTCTACTTCTGACAACTAATTAATCAACATTCACCAATTATGATTTTTCTTTATTCCTATTAAGTGTTGAATGAAGTTGATTATTCTAATGCTAATATTATCATTGAAAACTTTATTCACATTTGGTGCACCCTCTTTTATGATGTATCTCACCCATGGGTGTCATTCAAAATATGTTTCCAATGCTTTGGAAGGAGATTAACTATTCCATAATCTTCATCTCTTCAATGAATGAATGTCAGTGACATTTTGTCAAACATTTTGTAGCTGATCTCCACCTTTCACCATAGTTGATTGTGCAACCTTGTGCTTAGAGTTAATATCATAGAGTCCTTTTTCCTTTAGAGCTTGAGTGCCATCATAATATACCCAAGCTTCATCCTAGGGTTGTTTCAAAAGGCATCACCAAATCTATCATTGTTTTCTTTTTCAGCCTACATGTTTCACATTGTGTGCTACTTAGGAATTCTAAGGTTTTAGCAAGTAAGGCTCCCTTTAGATGACCATCTCTAGCTTGAGTGGGGTTAGGAAATGGTGTCTCACATCTCAGCACACCATTCATATGTATCTTCTACATAGCTAATAACCTACAACCTTCCTTGAAGAAATCAAGCATATTATCTAATAATTCACTTGCATGGAGAGCCTAAGTGCACATGTTAACCCACTAATACATTTGGCATCGATTTGCAACGGCCAAGTGTCAGAATTGCGACGCAAATGTGTCGCCACTGTGATGGCAACAGACGTCGTTGTTTTTTAGTTGCAAATTATGACGTCGATTCTTTGATGTCACAATTTTGATGCCTATCTATCGCAAGCTCAAAATTCTATCCCATCATTGCTCCCATCACAATGGATGTGGTTCCTATCACAATTTTGATGTATTCACCACACATTGTGATGGGGTGGCATCGGCATCTGCCCATGGGTTCGCTGAGGCGGGAGCCTTTACAGTTCTTCCATGGGCATCGCACTTGTGACGTCCATGGAAACTTGCGACGGTTCTAGCGGCGCGGTAGCGTTGCTGTCAACGCCGTTGGCCATCACAATGTTTGCGAATGTGTCGTAATTGCAACGCAATCATCAATTACAATGGTGTCGCTATGCACGCGATGCTTATTTCATCGCAATGCATGTGCGGATGTTGCAATTGCAACGTCGGTGGTTAGCAATATGGTGGGGCCACTGTGGAGGCGATGCCAACTGTCGTCGCTGCCATAGCAGCCCTGCCACAAGCATCATCTTCAGCTGCTAGCTCTAGCAATGTGTTTGCAGTCATGTCGAGTAGTTGTATTGCTCCTTCATCAAATGCGGTTGCCCATAGCTCCCTAGTGTGGTCTTGCAATTATAGGCAGACCATGTAGCTATAATTGCATTCTATAAATTGCTTGTCACATTTTTTACCATACCATTCTTCATTTGCATTTTCAGACAACTTTTTCTTGCATTGCTTTCCTGCCACTTGGTTGGGGCAAGCTGGGTAGGATAGCTTGTCTGTGTTGACCTCTATAATGGTTGCTTTCATGATGCACTTTATAGCACAAGTAGAACGCACAGTTTGATCATGTATGTCATGAATTATCATTCTCAATACTGCAAGAGGTTGTGGGGCATAGCTAATCGATGGATCACCATTGTCCTTAACATTGTCATCGAACCATGACTTTAACTCCGTTGTCTCTGAAATTTGGAGATTGATCATCAGTTGTGTATTACCTATGGTGTTGAGTACTCTTCCATTGAACTCAGTAACCTAGCCTCCCTTAACCACTAGAACTGTAGTGTCTTGCAAGTAGTAGCTTTGTTGCAATTCGCTGCCCACTTGCTCGGCTGCTGAGCCCCAAAGCGTTAGATCAATGGGCCTATGAGTCATATTAAGAAATTGGATGGCGCACCGAGAAACTTCCATTCCATTTTCTCTTCTTATCATGGAGGTTGGTTGTACACATATTGTTTGTCAGTGCCCTATTGTTGCTCCCTCGACTGGTGTTGGAGATGGTAATGACATCCTCTCGATCTTCTAACTCCATTACGCAGCTAAATGAAATATATATTCTCGCCTTTTTGCTACCCATGCTTCTAGAATTTATACTTTTTACTATAACATTGTAATTCTCATAAGGTGTAGCTTGCTAAAGAATCACTAGTATGAGGATGAAGCTCCATGGGTTGTACCAATAGAGATATATACAAGCTTGCTTTAATTTATATCAATAACCAAGTGTCAAATTAAATCATAGTAATAGGAATCAGACATTGAAGTTAGTGAATTACAGGACCATACTATCTTAAACAGAAGAACAGAACACACACATCATTATATGTAAAATCGAGCTTGTTACAATTAAAGAATAAAAATGGAATTTGAATAAGATGATGAGATGCTAATTAATTACAAAACACCTAAAGCAAATTTTGCAATGCAAAATATGAAGTTCAATGAAGTGGCTCATACACCCACCTATGTAGATGTAATTTATCCGAACTTTAATGGATCCCGTCAGAAAGACCCTAGTGTGAAACAACAGCTCACTTGGAGGTCATGCAATCTGACACAGCCACCAGTAAAGACAGGCAAACTGAATTTCTCGGCCATCACAAGCAGCAGTGTGAGGATTTCAGGGCAGAATGGTTTTGGTATAAGTTTTCAGAGGCTGACAACCTCAAGGATCCTTCAGAATAATGATGTAGAAGGGTGGATTGGTAGAACTAAACAATCCAAGAGACCAATACCTACAACAACTAAATTTAGGCCAGTGAAGGCATGGAACAATATTACACAACCCTAACTAGATATTGTCAATGTTTTCATCATTTGACTGCTCAAGGTTAAAGAACATAGAAGAGATAAGGAACACAAACTCAATAGTAAAATCGAGACTCCAAATCTATAACAAATTTGTACACCAGTATTAAATAGGGACGAAGGCTAAAAATCCAAATTTCACAGTAGAAGAAGCTATCAAACCAAATCAGAACACCATAGAGCATGGAATTGCATAATGGCATTTTACCTAAATCACCGAAGAGAACTCCAAACACTGTTGTCCACCTCTCCTACCATCATCCTAGTTCCTATAAGAGGTAACAAAGAACGATGTAAGAAAAGTTATTGAGAAGCAGAAAACATGCATTCTTTCCAAACGACAGCAATCACACTTATCTATTCTAAATTTTATTAGTTCTTTAAATCCACTTGTTGCACAATCTTCGCAGAAGCAATTTCGTTTAGTAGTATGGATTGCAAGAACTTGCAATCTCTAAGAGAACTCTTTGGACACATCCATAAAAATATTTAACATGAGTATGTTTGTGCAGGTTCTGAAGCTGAGTATCCCACAAATTTGATAATTTTTTGAAATGAGCCACTATTACTTTCCAATCAATACACTGCAGAAACCTGCAATGAAATGCAAGTTATCTAAAGTAGAAAAAAATTCTTGTGGAAGAGCTACCTTAACAATTTAGACAAAATGGGTATTAGCAAAATTTTGATCCAACCAAAATCCAATGCATTAATTACATAGTTACAAGAAAACCATCCAAACAGCCAGATATGTGGTTTTTAATATCCAATCTCAATTGCCAAATTGTTTTTTGAGGTAGGTTATTAAGAGATTTAGTTTTCATCAAATCAGAACCAACCACATGGATGAACTACTCATTAACCCCAACCATGCACATTGTTATTTATAAATTAAATGTATTTTGTAGTATTTGGGGTTGATAGGCATGTAGCATCTTACATCCTCCCAAAATCAATAGCGTATTGGTTGCCCACATTTATGCTGACATGTCATAGAAACCAACCAATATCAATGTAGAAACAACCAAAGAAAACCAGGCCCTTATTGGCACAATTTGTGTGGCAAGTGAAGGAATCAGGGATTAAGCTGCAAAAAATATAGCAGAATAAAAATACAATGTCCATGTAAGATTTGGGGTTTTGATGAAATAGTTATTATTGCTAGGAGATGGGACCAAACTGATGTGGAAGTAGCCATTGATGATGTTGAAAATAATTTTTGTTTAATTTGAGCAGCTACCAAAGAATATGGGCATACTAGCCAAAAATAAATTACACCCCGGCTTATAGATCTTAGACCACAAGAATGGATCCATTCACTACTATGATTGGTGGGGAGGAGCAGAATATTGTTGTATGTGTTGAGAGGGCTTCCATTGGTAAAACCTTATTCCGCCTTAGGCATATAGTACACACATTTGTTAGAAGAGTCTCATCCCTTTTGGCAGGGTGGTCTTCTTGGGAAGTTTAGTTGGGCAGACTTTAGAAAATTGCATCCTAAATTGAGCTTGCAGATTGATTAAGGTATGGATAGAGACAATGCTATGAGCCTAGGGCTTGCCATAACACAATTTTTTTAATAATTTGAAGCCTGATTAAAAGGTTAGACCATCCAAGTAACATGTCAAACTGCGAGGAAGTGGAGGTTCAAGCTGGAAGGAATCACCAAATGTTTTGAATGGCCTGCAGGGGAAGTATAAGTGTGCCACTTATAAACTTGAGGACTTGTTTGATCGCCTATATGTCATAATGCTCCAATTGACAACCACTCAACAAAACACTACAACATGGGAACAATTTTTTTTTTTCATTCTTTGACAATCATTAATAACATTTCCGACATTCCTCTTCTAGGGTTGATGAAGTTAATAACATAGGAATTATCTCATCATGCAATCTCTAAATTAATGCATTCGGAAGAATAGCTCTGAAAATTTTCTTAAGTCATCCAATGATATTCTAGAATGATTTCACGATAGTAGCACTACCCCTCAACTTCCTATGAATGTAATGGAAGTTTGAACCTCTTTTGTAAGAATATGTCGGTTCAGTATTGTGATAACATTCTTTGAAGGACAAGGATAGTTTTACATGAGTATCTTGGGGATGTTTCTCTTATCTAGAAATTTAGGACAATTTATCATATCCTCAAACAAATGAGTAATGGAAATACATGCACTTCCATTTGTATTCTTTCAATCATATTCTAATCAAATCTTCCAAAACCACTCTTGAAAAATAACATCCTCTTTGCTTTATTCACCATAATAACATTAAATTCCCTATAATAGATTTTGTCATCTAAAAATTGACAATTGCAGAAGCTTCAACTTAAAATTTGGTTGTCTCCCCTCTTAAGCTACAACAAATTTTGTAACATAAAATTTAGTCCACTGCATCATCATACACCGGTGTTCCTAGCATAATACCAGGCGTATGCTATGAAACACCATACTTATCAAACATATATCCCTTATGAAGCATTGGATCACATAAGTAAATTGAGCTATCTCAACCAAGTATTGGCTTATGGCTTTGGAAAATCAATGTAGGTTCTTTGGCCTACATATTGAAGGCTTGGATGAAGATTGAATGGACAATTTTATTTGGCTTTTTTAAGGAAATGGTATTTGAACTCATAAGAAATTAGAGTGGTGATCTCTTATGAAGCGTTGGAGTTTATGAGTGTATCACAACCTATATGGAGAATTAACACACATTCGTGTGTTTTGGGGTAGGGTGGTTATTTGAGTATATATCTTATGTTTCTTTTCTCCTCTTGTTTTCTCTTATGTCAACACTCTTCTTAATTTTTATAGATTTGGTTTTGTTGCATTATTATCTTCAACGGTCTAAGGAGGAGTTCATTATATTTTCTTCTAGTATCAATAAAGTAAATATCAAATGTCTTACATGAGGAAGTACAAACAACTTAGATAAGTATTACTTTCAACTAGCCAAAAACTATTGTTATTGACACAAAATTTTCTTGTGCATTAACAAGTTATAAGATTTTTTAATGTTGTGATGTTGCTATCAGGATTCAATTGTGTAGTTTTCGGTCAAACTCATTGGTCTATGTTTATGAGTAGTGTTTCACAATAACTTCTTTCTCATTAGAATGAATAGAACACTAAATACTCATTGCATCTATGTTTTCTCACGGAGGTGAAGCGTTGGGCTTTCTTGAGATGTTACCCACCCAAGCACCAATCCAACCCAAATGTTCTTAACCATGGAGTTTTTTAAAGGTTAATGTCATGCTCAAAAATCAAGGCTAAAGCACACAATTTTTTAAAAAAAAGGTAATAACAAGTATCTTATTGAGCTTCACTTTGTTTCAAGAATAGTTTAATATTCTCTACTAAACAGGGCCAACCACGTGAAGGTGGAAGCTCATTTGGCCCCACCCCCCTCCCCCTAACATCACTCTACATTCCCTATTAACATCTAACATTCATTCATTCTTTCAACCATTAATAAAATGTAACATTCAATCAATATCACATGATAACATTCAATCAATATCACATGAACATTCATTAACACATTAGATTCATTAACATGCAACATTCATCAATATTCTGCATTAACACATAATTCATGAACATTCATTAGCACATAATTAAATTCATTGAGACATAAAATACAGTCATTATCAATTAAGGTATGTAGTGAAAATCATTTCTTTTTTTTCTTTCTATTTCTTTTTTCTATGTAAGCTTTAAGAGGAGCATCAGTGTCATCATCAATTCCCCCCTCATCAGTTGTTCTGTTCTCTATTCTTGATGATCTCAAATTCCTATGCTGTTGCAAAGGAGGGTCCTCTGTAATAACAAATAAAAGAGTTAAATTAAAAATAATTTATTATAATTGTTACAAGTATTTAATTATTTTAAATAACATAATTGTGTCTCTTTACCTGATATGACCACATCATTTTGTTTGGACTCAACGTCAATACGGTCATGAACATCGACCCCTCGATCCTCTATAGCTGCTATACAAAATGTTACGTTAATCCAAACACCAATTGCAATTACATATAAAAAATTTAATAGCAAATGTATACCTCCACCACTGGGATGCACATCATGCGAACCTTCGACATCCACAGATTGTGTAGAAGGATTGTCAGGCTGCATTCCAACATCCTACGCATTGTTATCATTGCTTGGTTAAAACAGATATACTCACTTTATATTGGAACTTAACATCAAATAGACTAATTGGTAAAGTATTCCTTTTGAAATAAATTTCATTTAGCTTATTTACCTGTGGCTCAGATGCATCAGTATTAGAACCTTCCACACTAATTTTAGCTCGTAGCCGTTCAGCCACGGCTCTATAGCCTTGTTGGAAGCCAATTCTCTTATCGTCTTCTGTGAGGCATCTCTTGAACTCTGAGCCCTACATTTTTGCGTGGGATGGTGAATTTTACTTGCATTGTTTCATCAACCAATGGAGGGTAGTAAAAATATCAACAACAAATTATCTATATCCATCACAATATAATAGGAGAAAAATCGAGCAGTTTTGATGGAGCAATCTACTATATAAATGTTGCGTGTTTGTATGCTTTTCCTGTACCAACATATTTTATCCAAATTCTTAAGTTGGGTAAGAGTTAGTTCAGCTCTTTGGAAATAAAAATGGCTGCAAGTGCTGCTGCATTCCCTCATTCTTTCAATCACTACCTTTATTCTCAACTATTGGAGGAAAATTCAGTCAAGGGTAAGATTTTAAATAATGTCATATTAGTGAATCACAAGTTTTCTTCACTAATCTAGATTCCAGAGTCTTGACTTCAATTGTTGAATTGTTTATATTGAATATGAAAATCCACTACTGTTATTATATTCTATTGACCTATTTATAATTGATGAGCTAAACAAGGGAGTCCTAGCATTTCCCTTCACATTATATAAAAAAATTTGATACAATTTTTCATTTACTAATACTTACAACTCTTGCTTGAAGTTTCAAAAAACCACTAGAGCCGAGCTTGTGTGTCCCGTGCTTTTCTAGTCTTGCCTTTGTTGCCTTTGATGTGTCAAGCAATCTATGAAAATTTTGAAATATGTTAGAAAGTATAAATATGGAGGTTAATTAGTACATAATTAGATTCTCAACAGTATCACATACCTTGCTGTACTCTCCACTAGTGTAATATTATTTTTCTTGTCAGCTTTATACTTTCCATCCAAAATCAGAGCCTGCCACTCAGCCTCAGGATCATAGGGCAGATGCTCGTACCTGGGGTTATCCTGTAAATATTTTCTGTACTAGTCCCTAATATACTTCAAACATAAACCAGCTTTTTCAAGGAGCTTGTTTCTCTCGAATGCATGAGGTCCAAAGAGTTGGGTCATGCTCTCTATAAGATCATCCTTCAATGGTTTGAGTTGGTGATTCCACCTTTTAAGTAAAAAAAAAAAATGTTAGACTCATAAATGAAGTGAAGCTACCTTTAATATAGTTTAAGAAATGGATGAAAAGGAAAACTATTATAGCAATGATATGAAATCAAAATAGTGGTTTGGGGTTTTAGTTAGGATATGATGTTCCACCAGGTACGCATGGTGGGCCCAAATATTCGCAAACACTCATCACCAAGTTTTCTCCAAAAAAGATCATTCCCTACAAAACAATCATGGGATCATTAGTCAATGAAGAGTGATCAAAAACTAAATTACTATTATATCACTATAGAATAATAATAACTTTAAAGTACCTGGAACTTTGGCTACTTTTAATGGAATGCCTTCATCATCGCTGACGATCAATGTGACATCCTTCACCGTTCCCGTACTAGGAACATAGGAACATCCAGGAAATGATGTTGTAGGTCCTATTGCAAAAATTTTCATAAGTTTCATAAGTCTTTGTCACGATCAAAGTATAAAAGAACAAATGATAATTGATGTTATAAAATTGTAAAAAAGAAACTGTTTGTTGCTGTCATAAGAGAGAAAAAGAGGGGTTTGTGTACCAGCAAATGGTGCAACAGTCGATGCATGTAAGCTGTGTGTTGCTGACTCAGTAGTCAAAAAGAGATTTGTGGTTGTCCTGGATGGAGGTGGCATCATCGTAGGATTCAATTGATGTGAAGCTGAAGAATAAAATTGTTAGAGCATGCATAAATATAGAATGCATGGACTAGCATGGACAAGATTGTTAGAGAATTAAAAAAAAGGATTGTTCAAGCATGTATTGTCAATGATTATGATCATTCCTATATATATTCAGTGGAAAACAGAAGTGGGGAATGGAACATGCGATCTACCTGAACCACCTGCAACACCCTCATCATGGAAACGGGGCTCAAAATCAAGCAAAAAACTCTGTAAAGACAACGCATCCATATTTTAATTAATGCCATAAAAGAGCATAACATAAAAACCATTATTGAACTCTTTTTATAATTAAAAATTTCATTAATACTTACTTTTAAGGACTCAGACGTGTGCAACAATTCAGATGCCCTATCTTTTATTTGTTGAGTCATAGGCTTTATGGTTGCCAAACGTAAAATTTCTTTGCTAATTTTCTTTAAATTAATTTTAATTGAACCGATTGGGTCATCGGTCTCTGCTAAATCGATATAGAAAGGGTCCTCCTTAGGGGGGGCCTGCTGAGGGACTGCAGGTTCCTTTCCCTCCCTCCGACCACTAGCCCTCTATGACAACAATAGTATTAGTATTATCAAAATTACTCCAAAACAATAAAGAAAACAACATTAAAAAAATAACATTTTGCTTCTATCTAGTTTGCACAATTACGAATGAGTTTTACCTGCTCATGTGTAGATGAGCCGGGAGCATCGTTAGCATCCCCTCTGGGCGGTTGCTCCATATTGTGCCCCTGTGTCAAAGATGAAGTATAAAAATGTTAGCCAAAAATTTATTGACTAAATGGTATGTTAGAGTCATTGATTAGAAGTTGGTTTAATAGTATGTACCACCCCCATGATAGTAGCCTCATTTGTATCTATGCGGTTCAAATTGTAATCAATAAGAAGCTCTTCCCCTGCACGTATTGATTTTATCGCACAGATGAATACACGATTTCCCTCGCGCGCCTCAAATATGCAATTGGGTTGCTTTATAGTTGACCCAGGTCATGTACTATTTATAAAACCCGCAATATTCCCTGTTGCTTTTGGCCTTCCATCAATGTATATAGCCACACTTTTACTTTGATTATTGTCTTGTTGTTGTATATAATTTGCTGAGAGGGCATACCTACGCATACTTTTTTTATATTTAACAATATGCATCCAACTTTTGTAATCATAACATGGTCCAACATACTCCATCAATTCAGAAACTTTGTTGTAAGACACCTTTATGCCGTCCATAGAAAATAGGCCCAAACCATGTAGTGATGATGGTGCTATGCGATATATCCTCTCGTTAACACAAAAATCAGTGTTTATTGGAGGAAGTTCCTTGGGTACCCAATGTTTCTGTAGATGTTGGTACCTCAAGGGCACCTCGATGTCGCTTTTCATCTCATCATCATAAGAACATGACCCCCCTTGAGCAAGTAAAAATTTCATGCGTTTATTGAATTTCCTTCTAGTCCTTTGACCTCTAGTTAATCTCCCTGTTCTAGATAAACTGCATGTCTCACTTTCCTCTTCTATTCCTATATTTCCCTCACTCGAGGAAGACACTTCTGACAAATACCTATTTGCTGGTACCTACAAATGGGAGAGATCTTAGAAGACATCAATCTTACTATTGATAAGTGTATTAAATAGATTGTCTATAAGGAGTATTGACTTATACTTGTCGATCCATGAGACTGTGCGGGATGCTCCTGAAAGGGGTTCAATTTCCTGCAAATGTAATTCAATTATCGTGAGCATAATCACATCATAATCATAATCACATCCATCATTATCATCACATAAATATTAAAAACATTAAAAGGTACACAATAAAACACTTATATCAGGCTCACATTATAAGCCTACTAGGGAAGTAGGCCTAGTAAAGGGCTAAAACTGGGTTTTTGTATCAGCTGATGAGTTGAGGGCTTAGTCACCTTGGGGACATGCTATTTGAAGTTGTTTGATGTGTGTGGAGGTGGAGGAAACACCTAGACTAAAGCCACTTGCACAACATTTTGAAATTCAGTTAGATATTTTATATTAATTAAGATAACTGTAATTTCTTCCAAAACCCATTATAATAATTTTAAAATGGATTACTAGTTTCTTTTTACTTACCGTGTAAATCCCATAGATCCAAATACATGTACTGAAATAAGTTTTCTAGTTTTAGTTTGTAAATCAACATACTGATACAATGTTATTCCTATTCTAAAATGAAATGTTAGAGATACTTGAATTATTAACCAAGAAATTGGGTAAGCACTTATATTATGTTTTCCCTATGAATTTTATTCTAGGTACAACTCCCTTTTATAGATATTTAATGAATTCCCTTTTCAAAACTAAACACTTACAAATGCTTTTGACCTAAAAGAAAATAAGGCTCAATACATTCACACATCAATATGTGTTTTAAATAGTTTTATTTAATTAATTTAGATTAATTTAGTTAATTTAGATTAGCAGTATTCTATTTGTAGTTGAAACTTGTAGCTTTTAAATAGATAATGAATAAACTATGTAACCATATATATAAGACAAATATATTTCTATCAAGAAATAAATATTAAATAGATTAAGGATTGATGGCATACCTCTAAATTCCATCATCATCATCCTTTTCATCATCATCATCATCATCATCATCATCATCATCATCATCATCCTCGTCATCATCATCGCCGTCGTCATCATCATCCTCCTCGCCATCATCGTTGTCATCGTCATCATCAACATCATCATCAACATCAACATCATCTTCATCATCATCATCATCAGTAGCAGCATCATCGTCATCATCATCATCTTCTTCTTCATGAAAATTTGTTTCAGGAACATCATCCAATAACTGTTGATCGTGATCACCATCTACATCATCTTCTACTTCTTCGGTATCTTCTTCTTCCATCACATTATACTTTATTGGCCTTCCTCTCGGTTCATGTCTAACAACAAATGACCAACCTGATTTATGTGGAACCTCTGAGTAAAATACCTGCTCACATTGGCTTGGAAGAACATAAGGCTCATCCCCAACTAGCTCAAACGACCTTGTATTAACCATTGTAAATCCATTATCATGTTCAATAACAATTCTATCAGGATCATTTGGATTAAGTCATAGCCTATACCATTTGACAATGAAGAGTACTAATTTGAAGGAACTAAATTCACACTCAATTATCTCATCCAAAATGCCATAGTATTGATTTTCAGACTCTTGAGGATGTAAGTCATTTCTAGATGAAATATTAGTCACTTGAAAGACTACAGTTATTCCTGAATCACAAGTTTTCTTCGTGTCATCCAACACTTTGACGCGAAATTTCTGACCATTACAGAACATAACCTTGTGGTGTTTAACCTGCAATAATATGTGAAACATATCAAAATTATTGTATCGTGAGTTGATAAACATACGGGTGATTAATAAATTTGTACGTACCTGGAAATCTCTTGAACCACGTGCTAAATCTATTTCCCTTTGTGTAACATTGGAATCTCCATTACAATGAGCTTCTTTAACCAATGAAGATACACCTTCCCATGTTAATGTGTGACCAGAATGTTGACATCGTTCAATCCATACCGTCATCCAATCAAGATTGTTTGCAATATACAAATGTAGTGCATCCCACTCTCGAGCACCTGTACAAAAAAAAAAAATAGACAACTTACAACCGATTTATTTTGAAGATTAAGAAATAATTTATTACAATAACATCTTATAATTTATTACCTCTCACTTTCCTCAATGTACCTTTCCCCATCAAGTACTCCCCTTCTAATTTTTTAAAAGGCTTGAGATCCCAAATGCGATCTACATGGATATTTGATGCAAACTTAGGAAGATATTCAATAATGTACACCATAGTCTAGTATACCATATATCCCTCTACCATAGAACCCTTAGGATGTGATCTTTGTCAAACCAAAGCCTTCAAAGATTTCAAATGCCTCTCAACCATCCACATTGACCTAGTGTGTACAGGTCCACACAATTCAATCTCCTCAACTAGGTGTATGAGGTAGTGTTCCTGTGCATTGAAAAAAGTTGGAGGTAGACACTTTTGCATTTCACAATGTAAATGAGGAATTCTTCTCTTCCAATAGTTTATATCTTCTTTATGGATTTCTTTAGATGAAAACCACCTACATTAAGAGATTCAAGTCACAAAATAATATATACAATAGATTACATAGCAAGAAAAACAAATCATGAATATAATAAATATATACAACAAATTGAACAGATATTACTACTTACCTCATATATTTTCCAAGATCGTATATCACTTGTTTGATGTTATTGTTGAAGTGCTCTGGGAGAGATAGAGGAAGCACGTACTGCAGTAATTATAAACCAATCATTTCATTGTTTTCTAACATAACATAACGAACAATTCACGTAGTTTATGAATATATTGTAAATACAAAAGAACATAACTTACCTTGACGAAAGTATGCCAATCATGTGTTTTGAGCCCTGGCCCAAATTCACTTTTTATTGATATGAGATTTTTTATGTTCGCAGTAAATCCTGTGGGAAATCAAATTTTTCGTATGACTTCTTTTATGGCATCACTTTGCTGCTCCGTTAATAACCATGGAAGGGCACTTATATTAATCTGATCTCTGTTGCTATTTGAGTGAATGAAATTTTTCAATGCATGATTGGATTCATGTATGTCATTACAAATTTTGACAATTTTTTCTTTGTCACGCCTTCCATCCAATATTTTCCACAATGTCTCTGTTATATTCTTTCCAATATGCATAGTATCAAACAAATGCACAATTTGTAAGTGCTCATAGTAGGGCAACCTACTAAATTGTTTGGGATAGCTTTTTAGTCCCTTTGGAAGGTTGTCAGTATTGCCTTGACGACCTTCACGATCATCAATTACACAATTAGTCAAAAAAAATCACAATAGAAATATATAAATTACAAACATAAACCATTAGGTGGAACGACATTACCTCGATGATTAATTCTATTATATTCCAACTTCCATAGGCGAGGTGTCATTCTTCGTGGCTTTGATGTAGTCTCTTCTTTCCCATTGAAAATATTTTTTTTCGTACTTCAATACTTATGATTCCTGTGGAGGAAGTGTCTACACTCATCAAACACCTGCTTTCCTAAACTTTTTGAATGACGAGATTTCATCTTTGGACCACAAATTGGACATGCAAATTTTCCCTTTGTTTGAAGATCTACAAGATAATGATGTAATTGGATTATTAAATATGTTGATTTTTATAATTAGAATTATTGTGCGCAACTTGAATTCACTATAACATACCCCAAAAATGTGTTAGCCTTGGGGCATCATGTATTGTCCATGCAAGTATTGCATGGAATTGAAATTGTCTTTGTCGTATTGGTCTAGACACGTCATACATAGTGACACCATTCCATAACTCCACCAACTCGTCGATAAGAGGCTCAATATATACATTCATATCTTTTACTTGATATTTACCTACTTGAATGAACAGTTACATTACATAGTTATTGTGACCGTTTTATTGCAAGATTTGTAAGTACGTGTAAATTAATAACTATCAAATGATAAGATACCTAGAACAATCATTGCCAACATAATGTGCTCCCTCTTTATTGACATCCACGAATGTTATTGTTGATAACAAAAATAGGCCACACCGAGTAAACAGATCTCATCTCTCCAAATGGATTAACACCGTCCGCTGCCAATGAAAGCCTGAGATTATGAGGTTCTTCTTTGAAGTGTTGCCACTTTTTCTCTATGTGTATAAATGTCGAACCATCTGCAGGGATTCGAATAATGTCATCTCAACTTTTATTGCATGCATGATAATCCATAAATTGAGCCAAGCTACTACACCTGAATAATTGTCGCATCCGTGGAATAATGGGGATGTAATGAAGAACCTTTTGAGGCACCTTTTTTGTTAGTCGATCTGTTCAATATCTACTCGTATGACATATAGGGCATTATGTTGCAAATTCATGTTCTTTATAATATATAATATGATCATTGGGACAAGCATGTATTGCTTCATACTCCATTCCAATATTTTCATAACAGTAGTTAATTCTCGATATGAGCGAGGTAGAATATTTGATGATGGTAATAGAAACTCGACTATCAATCTACAACAAAAAATATAAGTTGTTAATATAAACAATATTAGTGGTACATTATTCACCCTTTGTTAACTATAAAGACATATATGACATACCTTAACATACGTGACATTGTTATGTTGGATAAACCATTCATAACCTTCAAGTTCAACAACAACAATACAGCAGAGAGAAGAGTTGTTTGGGAGTCTTTGTATAGGGGCTCGTATGCCTTCTGAAGTAGAGGTACATCGAGGCTATCATCATCATCATGATCAGATATGCTTGGACTAGATGTGTCATGGATCAATGTATTTATACCATCCTCTTCAATTGTGTTTTCTGGCGCATGATCGTCATCTTCCATGGGATCATTATCTTCACCTTGGATATTTGCACCTCCATGTTCCTCCACTTCAAAAACCATATTCTTTGGATTATTGTGGTTCATATCATGTACTTCCCTGGGAAGATCAACCTATATAAAATTGATTAACATAAATAAACCATGATCATCGACTCATCATCAAGTGATTTCATATGTATATAAATTGTTAAAATGATATAATGAACGACTTACCAATGGATGATAGTCATGCCCCCCTTCAATGTGACCATTCTCCCTACAATGTCTCTTAACTATTTTGATTAGCAGTCTTCTATGGTTTAAGCCCTTACAAATATTGCAAGGAAAATAACATTTTCCATCACCTTTTCTTTTCAAGTTAGACCACAATCTAGCGATTGTCTCCCTGTTTTGTTCTTCACTTATATTATCTGACATGATCGTTCTTTGTAGGAAGCAAAAATTGGGCTATGAAAACTTTGGTCTACAACTTTCACAAACTAAGAAAAATTGTCGAAAGTACACAAATCTTCTTAGATGTAGCTAAATACTTTAATATTTTAAAAATACTTTCTTTGACTTTATTCCTAAGATTATTTGTAAAACTTTGACCAACCGCCTGAAGGTCTTATTTCAAGAGACCTTACAACATTAAGCCATTAAAAGCAATTTCAAAACATATAAGCTAAAAGTCTAGTTAAAATATACATTAGAATAAAAAAAAACAATTTTCATACCCAAGCGCGCGGCTATAACTCGTGCAACGGCCTTCTTGCTTAGCTAGAGAAGCTCTCCAGCAATCAAATTATACAAACTACAAGGCCTAACAAAAATTTGAAAACATATAAGCTACAAGTCTAGTTAAAATATACATTAGATTAGATTCAACAATAGCAAGCAATGTTATTCAGAATTAGATTCAACAAACCTTAGCAGTGTAAATAGCCATCTCCTCTAAACTGGACTCCAGACACGAGGGGCATTCACATACTCTTCCCCTAAAGGTATCCTGAAGAACAAAAGCCACTATTCTTGAGTTTGTGAATTGCACCTCGAGATGAATGAAGCTTAAAGGGAATGAAAATTGTTTTTATACATTTAAATCAGGATGTAATATTTATTCATAAGTATATACCTTGCAAGCACTTAAAATTGTTGTAAGGAACTTAAGCAATTTTTAATTTACCAAAGTTTTTGCTAAGCCCACATTTGCCAAATGTTTAAGGAACTTCATATGATGCTGTGAGGAATGTGTTGATGAAGCCAAAAAATGTGATTTTTTGATGAATCGCTAATTGCCAACATTCATGATTATATAATTCTGAAGGACATGTCTGAATTGTATCTACTTTGATTTACAATCAATTTTCATCCTATCACTGTGAAAAATGGTAGTGTGATGTTGCTTGTATTAAAAAAGGGATGTTGCTTGTCAATCTTACTGAGGGTACTAACCCCAAATCCCTATAAGGGATATTGCCTCTTGACCCTTTTAGGTGCTCCATCCCTAAACCTGTGCCAACGATTGTCCCCAAATCAACCCTTGCTAACCACCATCCCCAAATCAAGATCCTAGGTCCCACCCTTCCCAAGACTCTAAAGGAAAATAGAATTTTTTGCAACTTTGTACTTAGTTTCTAGGTTGACTTCATACAAAGGAAATTGTAATTGAAAACTATCAAAAATTAGTTATCATTTATGTAGTGTGTAGTATGTATTGTGCAATACAATTTAATCAAATACAATATGAACATAAATAAGAAAAAATGTATCTCATAGTTTATGGAATAAGCTTTCATTTTATTTTATTTTTGTATCTCTATTCTATAAAACCATGTTTTGTTAATTTTTTCATCTTTATTTTACGTGTGTTGAAAATATTATTTTTTCTTGATTGATTCGTGATAGTTCGATAATTTTTGAATCTTTTGGTTTGCCTTTTTTTTACTAAGAAGATTTTTACTACTATGGTAGATAGTAGGAAACCACTGCAAACTTTCATTTACATAAAATATAATGCCATGATCAATAATGTTACAGGCTCTTTTAAAAAGAGAGAATTACAATTAACTCTTGAAATGAGCTGGCATATTACAATTAACTTTATCAATGTGCTGGACTATTAAAATTTTGATTGGAATTACACGATATAACAATGCACTTGCAGTCTAGTCTATTGCAAATTGACCACTATTTCCAAAATAATATGTTGCATTTTATTCCATTACATAGAATATGATACTGTGAGCCTGCATTCCCTTCCAAAAACTGCATTGTATTATGGTTATGGCACACAACTCAAGAATTTGACTTCAATTCTTTTGGCATTTGTGCTGCTCTTGTAGAAAAAAATGATATTGCAAATATATAACCATGCAGCTCAAGACAAAATTGTAAACCTACTATATTATAAAACCCGTTGCAACCATACAAACTCAACAAGAGAATCATCCATAGGACAATGCAGGGCTGTTGTGCCTCCTACCAACATTCATCAGGGTGAACTAAAGCAATAACCAACTCAGATCACCTTGAAAAAAGAAGTAACTAGGTTACCCCCAAATTTTCTCAACAATTGGGTTGCTTCCATCAAGCAAACCCATAGTTAAAGAAAGTGGTCAGACCAACCATCGACCGGAAAGCATACAACAACACCATCAACGACTACCCAAAAATCAGATCCTATATGGACAAACAGACATCATCCATCTATCTGCAAAAAGATGCTATAGATGAGACAGTGTAAGTCAGATATAAAGAGGAAATGTTCCACTTGGAGCCAAATTGAGGGCCAAGTAATATTTACACATCAGAAAACTAGATACAAAACATATATAAACAAGTGCCATGTTGAAATATCTATATTTCTCAACCCATGTAGTGAACATCACTCATTGATCCTTTCAGGCTTTTTGTCAACCAAATGGCTATTTCTCTTGGGGAGACTTTACCATGTCCAAAAGGCCTCAAAACTATGCCAAGTTCTTCTAGTCTCTGTTGTTGGAGTCATTGTGCACTAAGCTCTAGCAAGCCTTCAAGAGCTTTTGCTCTTTGTTGATATGATTTAAGATCTATTCCTCCTTTTACTCATTTTTAAGAATAATCAGAATCTTTGTTGGAGGTTGAGGTTGTCTTAAGATGCTGATCTGCAATATGATGGCCAGTAACAGTTGTCCCCATGGGAACTGACAGGACATCTAGATCATTATTGTCTGCATCTAAAAATGAATTCACACTTGTTCTTCCTTGCAACAAGCTGCTCACAATTCCTCTCTCTGACTCAGCTTGATCTGTACCAACTCGAAAAGAACTATGTCTAATTACATGAATAACATCATTGAAGGCTGGTTTCATGTGAACAAAAGCAGGAGCTTTTACATTGATCTGGATCGTGCACTTCTCCTGTGTTCTATCACAGTTTGCATCATCCCTATCTGAACCTGAGCTTGATGAGGTGGACCTTTCTAAACACAATCCATATGGGCTACTCTCTTCTCTCAAATGACAACTTTCTTCTCTAGGAATGTCTAAGGGAGTACCCTTAACACGTTGTTTTGCAGCGGGCAAAAATTTTTTAGAAGGGGCTATGGAGAACTCCACAATTCGATCAAGTCTGGGTGCATTAACTGATACATCAGGAGACTGCATAGCTCAAAGCCCTGAATATTTTTTTCTATCAGAATACCACAAAGTGGCAGCTTTAGAAACATAAGGTGACTCAGTAGTTGCATCTTCTGGAGTAAGGTTTGATCTCTCAGTGAGTGCTTCAATTCTTCCAAATGAAGATGTTGATGAGCGTGAAGTTAAAGAAGATTTTTTGTGGCCTAGGTGTTACACATTCATTGTTAACAGCTTTTACTTTAGGTGTTCCATTCTAAGGACTGTTAGTAATGAATGTAGGCCGTGAAAATGATGGCTTTTTTGGTAGGGGCAGGGAGGCCCTACGACTAGAAATACCTGGAGTTGAACCTGGTACACAAGATGGACGTTGAGATTATTTTGTGTGTGAATATTTTCCATTGGAGATTTCAATTCTATACGTAACATGTTCTCTAGCCCGGTAGATTAGCGCTGGGCCCCAACTGTTACACGTCGGGTGGAACTATTACACGTCAAGGCGGTTCAGGGGCTTGGTGGGAGGGCCTGCCTATAGGTAGATTAGTGCTTGGTGGCCCTCTCATAAAAAATTTGGTGCAGAGATATATGGCTCTACAGGGTGGGGGGGGCCGGTGCAGAGGAAGATTAGTCAAGGTAGGTAGCGGAAAGAAACAAAGAAAGTTATGGCATTGCAATGGACAGAATGAAAGAAAGCTAGGTTGGTCCAGAGAATTTGGTAGGAATGGAATGTAGGAATGGCCCAACCCACGAAAGATTTCTTTTTACCCCCCTCCTCATGAACGCCCTAACTTCTTCTTGCCTCCCATCAGGTAAACTAATCAACTATGCATTTTCACACTGGACCTTACCTGGGGGTTCAAGATGTACAGTGGTTCAACTAATCTAGCTTGAGCATGCTTTCTAGCTATTTACCTTCCAAAACACCCCAGCTGCAACATTTAGTTTAGTCAGTTAGTTAGTTAGTTATCAACTGGGGCTTCGGCTGGGAGGAATAAGTTGTTGGGTGGGACCGCAATGTGCCGGGCCTCCCCGGGCTGGAAAGAAGGAACATAAAGGTCTAATTGCACTATCAACTAAGTACAGGAATGCAAGTTCTCCATAGGGTAGCTATCAAATTTATGACTGAAGTTAATATTACATTTAAGATAACAAAAGAAAATTGTAGAAATAATATGAATTTGGAACTTACAGATTGCCTGCCTTGAGTAAGATGTGCCTTCTTTACAGAATCTATTTTTACTCTAGGAGTGGGAAAAACTCGATTAGGGGTCCGAGGGCTTCCCACTCCAATAATCTCTTTTGCAAGTCACTTTGTTGCATTTGCAGGAGAGCTTTTCTTATGAACCATGGGGTGCTTTACTTCTTTATTTCTATCTACAAGACTTTCCAGATTTTCTGCAAGAAAGCTATGGCCACAATGCCTATCCAATGGAACATCCTCTGAACACAAATTTGATTCCTCTGGTTCTTGCACAGATAAATATTTATTTAAAAAAACCCGCTTGGAAGATTTTGGTAATTCCTTTCCTGTGTATGACTATGTACCTTCACTTCCAATATGCGAAAGGCTATCGTACAATGTGCCTTTCCTTTCAGAAGAACCTGATGTCACGCGATTTCATTCAAATGAGGGTTTTTGGCTTTTTTTTTCCCTCTTATATCTCGCTGGCATTGCAATTGTGACCCCTGCCGTCGCGATTGAGATGACATCGGGCCAAAATTGAAAAAAAAAAGCCAAAACCACATTACCTTTTCTTGCCGTCGCAAATTAATGTCATAAATTGACCCCTAATGTATTAGTGGCCTTTTTATACTTTTTCCTAGATTATTTGTCTCTTGGAGTATGACTCCTTGCCATTTAATTAACTATACCACTTTTCATATACCAACTAGAGCATGTACTCATCCCTACATATTCTTCTTATTAGAACATGATTTTAATAACATTTGCCTCTTCTTGAACAAGGCATATCCTAAATTTTTTATATCATGGGAAAGAGACCTCACACTTGGATCAACTTTTCCACCTATGGCTATCTGATAATAAACATAAGACCATCCCAATCATTATATGTTGGTGCATTTTGTCGAATACCTATTGATCTTCAATATCATCAATGTTTTGAGTTTTTCCTATGGTATATTGAAACCATTATCTCCACACATATGGCTATTAATTCCTCTTATAAAATCGATGCCTCACCATACTCTACCATGAGTTCAATCAATTCCTTACATCAATGAACATGTGTTAGGCCATAATGAACTTTATAAAACTAATAGAACTGATGGGTTAGTTATTGTTGGAAATATTAGAGGAGTAACTGAGAGGGGAGGGGTGAATTAATTAGCACAAAAATAAATCCTAGATCCCTTAGATGTCAATAAAAATCAAAACTAAACTCTATTGAAACTAAAAATACTATTGTAACTCAGTTAGCACTGAATCATTTGACAAACACTAAGAATTATTGTAACTCAACAAACATTGAAATATTACTTCTTTAGATGTTCAATGTGATTAACCACAATTAACTTAGTTTCATAATAGAAATAAAATAAAATCAACACATATGACACTAAGATTTAATGTGGGAACCCAATTTGGTAAAAACCACCAATTGCAACTAGTTACTATTTTTCACTCTTCTAAACTAGAGCTTTGCTAGGAGCCAACCCTATTAAAGGTTACAAACACTGTTAGGTGTAACCCTATTAAAGGATTTAATCACCCTATTATGATTGTCCTTGTTAGAGGTCTTTAGACACTTCAATCTAGAAATGCCACCTTGTTAGAGGATTTGGCAAAGAGCTATTAAGCTAAATTTGTTAAAAAATTTGATACACAGCTACAATTATTAGAGAGCAACAATGATATGACCTGATTGCTTATGCAACTATATTGATAATTTTAGATCTCTATTCTAGCTTGAATACTTAATCCTCCTTGATCAGATAAAACTTTGTAGCTTGGTCAACTCAGGATACTCTACTATCTTTTCAATTTACTTCCTTGGTTTATCTTTTCAATCTAATGCTTCTCTCTTTCAATCCCACAACTAGACCTTATACTTATATCTTTTACATATTAAAGTTGGCTTGAATACACTTAAAAATATTAAATATTCATCCCTTAAGTTGGCTAGACTTAACAATTAAATTCATCAAACTAAATATGTCGATTCAAGAAAATCTTTCGTTAGTCAACCTAGCTCAGTCAACACTAACTCGAAAAAGACTTTCTTCAAACTTCCTTTGTTAGCCATGTGAACTTAGTTAACACTTAATCTTGAATTGAATTTCTTTGGTAATTGAATGAGCTTAGTTAACATTGGTTCCCTATCAAATTTTCTTTGGTGCTCGAGTGGACTCAGTAAACACTGACTGGTAAAGACTTGACAGTTTGTGTAACATCAAAGACAATAGACAATTGAAATTTTTTTTTCAAAAATATCCCTCTTTGGAATTCATGGTAACACAACATGTTATAATACAATGAAATCTTAGAGAAAATTAAAATTAAGGATAATATCTTTAGTTTCATTCTAATTCTCATCCATGAGAACTCCCTCTATTAGTGTGAACTCCCTCTAACATCAATCTCTAATTTTTGTGACTGCAATATGAAACTCTCCCTCTTTGATATTAACTCAAGTTCATTATCCCTCTTTGACATCTCTAACATATATGAAAATATCCTTGATATATGACAAAAAACTCTTTCTCTATTAGACATAAAATTTCTTTGATGTATGACATAACTCTCTGTCTTTGACATCTTATGCCAAATATAGCATTCAGTGAGCTTCCATGTACCTGACTTACTGATTCATATGCAATCTGCCCTTTATAATATTGCATCAACTTGAATGTTCTTTAACATGCTTTGTTGATGCATCACTAAAATTTGATTAGTGAGCTTTAGATAGGGAATGACCCCTAGGTTACATCTTAGATACAAAAATGCATTCTTAAGTAATGGCTTGGTGAATATGTTTGTAATCTATTCTTTTGTATTCACATATTCTAATCTTACCTCCTTATCTTGTACCAATTCTCTTAATAAATGATACTTAATTGCAATGTGCTTTCTTTTGGTATACATCACAGGATTCTTTCAAATATGAATTGCATTGGTGTTATCATAGAAAACAACAATTGGATCCTAGATCTCTTCCTTCATACCTGTCAACAATTGTTTGAACCAAAAAAATTTGAACAATTGATAGTTGCAACAACATATTATGATTTTTCTATTGCTTAAGAGATACAATTTTACTTCTTTCTTGTCCAAGATACTAGCCTCTTTCTAAGAAAGAATTCTCCACTACAAGTTCTCTTCCTATCATCAATACTTCTTGCCTAATCAACATCAGTAAATTCTTTCACTTCAAAGTTTTTTCCTTTCTTATACCAAAAACCATAATCTTTAGTACCCTTTAGATACCTCATGATTCTTTTGATTCCTCTCTCATTGAATAATTCATTGAATTCATTAGAAATGAATTCTCCTCCTTTGTCTGATCTCAAACATTTCAGTTTCTTTCCTATTTCTTTCTCCACTCTTGTTAAATACCATTTGAACTTTTGAATAGCTTTTGATTTTTCCTTCAAATATATAATAGTCATCATTCTAGAATAATCATCAAAAAATAAAATAAAGTACTTATCTCCTATGTAGCTTTCTGTATCAAAAGGTTCACAAAGGTCTATATGGACCAGCTCCAACACTTCTTTTGAATGATATCTCTTGCTTTTAAAAGTTTTCTTTCTCATCTTACCAATTTGACGATTCTTGTGCATGCCCATGTTAGGTTTCTTTAGGTCTAGAATGCATCTAACCCTTTTGTTCTTTCTTATGTTTATCAAGTTGTCAAAATTCACATGATATAATCTCTTTTTGCCATAACTAGCTTTCTTCTACTTGAGCAATGAAGCATGAACTTCCATTAAGATCTAGGTAGAATATGCTAACTTTATTTGCTTGCCAATCCCAACTAGATTTCCCTTTGCATCCAATAGATTGGTTTTTTCACTCATGAAATCTACCTTGAATCCAATGTTATTTAATTGAGACACACTAAGTAGATCATACTTCATTCATTCAACCCAATAAGCATTATCACATCTAAGATCATTGGTTACTTCAATAAAACCTTTACCTTTCACATAACATGGTTCATCATTGCCAAATCTAACACTTCCACCATAATATTATACTAAGTTCTCAAATTTAGATTTGTCACCAGTCATATGGTAAGAACAACCACTATCAATAATCCACATACCACTCTTACTAATATGAGAGATAAGTTCCATTTTATCATTGTCATCATTTGATTCATCCTTAACAACAATGTAGACCATTTCATCTTCTTCATCACTACTTTTAGAATTTTTAGCAATGTAACAAGGTTTCTTACCTTTGTCTTTGTAGTCTTTGTAGCTTTTGAAGTCCTTATTTCCCTTGTACTTGTCATTCTTATTTTCTTCTCTTCCTTCTCTATTTGGACACCTTGCAACAATGTGACCAACCTCTTCACAAGAAAAGAAAATCAAAGGAATTTTTCCTTTCTACTTCCCTTTTCCCTTTGGATATCTTCTTGCAAGTAATGCTTCAATGACTTTAAGATCTTCATCAAAACCATTTTTTTCCTCACTATTAGATTTTCTTTTAGATTTTGTGGCTTTCTTCTTGAGTGATAGGTTGGCTTCAAATGCTGACTCAAGATATATAATTGTCATAGTTATCTAACTCAAATGATGTCAATCTTCCCACTATTGCATCCAATGTTATATCATTCTTTGGATTGCAACTCATCTCTTGAATTGCTAACACTCTAATTGATTATATATGATGAAGTGTTTTGAGAACCTTTCTTACCACTATCTCATCTTCAATATTTCCTCTTGAAGCTCTAATTGCACACACACTACTTTTATTCTTTTACTATATTTTGTAATATTCTTATATTCTCTCACCCTCATTTGATCAAATTGACCTTTGAGACTTTATTCCTTGGCTCTCCTTACATTATCATCTCCTCCATAGATGTCCTTGAGCTTTTTCCACATCTCATGAATAGTATCACAATCTTTGACTTAATCAAATTCAACATAGGTGAGAGTTGAAGCAATATCAACCATCATAATGTTATGATTCTTCTCTTCTATAATTTCTTCAACAATCATAGTTCTAGTAGGTGCCACATACTTGGAATCTAGGTTCTTTAGGCCTGAGTCTCCAATGGCTTCCAAATGCAATCTCATGAGTTCCTACCATGCCTTGAATTTATCTTTTTTTAGCTTAGGGATCTCTCTTCTGTAAGACATCCTAATCTTTAGCTTAGGTCCTTGAAACCTTCTTTGCAAGCACCAAAAGCTCTAATAGAAATTGTTGGAAATATAAGAGGAGTGACTAAGAGGGAAGGGGTCAATTAGTTACCACAAAAATAAATCCCATATCCCTTAGTTGTCAATACAAATTAAAACCAAACTCTTTTGAAAGTGAAAATACCGTTTTAACTCAGTTAGCACTGAAGCATTCATCAAACACTAAGAATTACTCTAAATCAATAAGCACAAAAATATTACTTCTTTAGATGTTTAATGTGATTAACCATAATTATCTTAGTTTTATAATAGAAATAAAATAACATGAACATATATGACACCAGGATTTAACATGGAAACCCAATTTGGGAAAATCACCCATTGTAACTAGTTACTATTTTTCACTCTTCTGAAGTGAGACCTATTAGGTGGAAACCCTACTAAAGGTTACAAAAAAAACTTGTAGGTGTGACCTATTATAGTATTTAATTACCCTATTAGGAGTGTCCTTGTTAGAAGTATTTAGAAATTTCAATCTAGAAATGTCACCTTGTTAGAGGATTTGGTAAATTATAGTTTTTAAGCTAACTCTATTAAGAGATTTGATACGCTGCTAAAATTATTAGAGAGTAACAATGATATGATCTGATTGCTGATGCAACTATATTTTTTTATTTCATATCTCTTTTCTAGCTTGAATATTTTATCCTCCTTGATCATATAAAATTTTATTGCTTGTTCAACTTAGGATACTCTGTTATCCTTTCAATTCACTTCCTTGGTTTATCTTTTCAATACCATGCTTCTCTCTTTCAATCCCACAACTTGACCTTATATTTATATATTTTGCATAGTCAAGTTGGCTTGAATAAACTTACAAATATTCAATATTCATCCATTAAGTTAGCTAGACTTAAACAATTAACCTCATCAAACTAAATATGTTGATTCAAGAAAACCTTTGTTAGCCGACCCAACTCAATCAACACTAACTCAGAAAAGAATTTCTTTAGACTTCCTTTACTAACCATGTGAACTTGGTTAACATTGCATCCTAAACTAAATTCTTTTGGTAACTGAGTGAGCTTGATTAACACTAGTTCCCTCCCAACTTCTCTTTGGTGCCCAAGTGAAATTGGTAGACACTGACAAGTAAAGACTTAAAATTTTGTCTAGCATCAAAGAAAATATACAATTGAACAATTGTTTTCAAAAATTTATAATCTTGTATATCATCATCCCAACTCCAATTTATCAACAATGATTATTTTTACATCTTCTATAAGCCTCATTTATATTATCTAATAAAGTTTTGAATTTGGGTCTCTTTGATTATAATATGTGATTTGCAATGTAAGATCTCTTAGCAATCTCATCCCCATTCAAAGAATTGTCACTTGGGAAAATTGCAAATGATTGAGCTTGTTCAATCTCTTTGTCATTGAAAAGTGCTACATTCAACTCATTTTTAACTTCTACTATCAAAATTATAGAATCCAAAGGACTCTCATTTTTAGATTGCATGAGTGGAAGTTCCAACCTTACTAATTCTTGGTCCTTGTGAGGTTGCACCATCTATGGTTGAGAAGAACAAGATGGATCTTTTGTAATCTGACATGTACAAGGAAAGGTATTCTCTCGGTTGCCTAATAATATTTGAGGCCACAATGTTATTGATGAGCCACCATGACCTGATTTTGTATTTTCTCTAGAGTCTCCCTCTCCCAGTGGGTTTAAAGAAATAAAGGATAACCTCTTTGAGCATGATTACGCTATGTCCTCATCATCACACTCAACATGTAGATGATATATTTTTAGATATCATTAGGACTATTTTCAATCATAGGAGGCACTAGAAGATCTTCTACTCTAATAATTGTCATATTCTGACAAACAAAAATAGAGGGTGTTGATTTGGCTGTTTTGAGGACAACCCTTTTCCAAGAGGATTTTACTTTTAGATAATATTTTTTCTCATAGGTGGATATATCTTCTTGTGAGAGTTTAGAAAATTGTAATCCTATAATGATCATATCATCATCCAAGCTAATAGCCTGCCTTTGTAAATCTTGCAAGCTTTGTACTTTTAAAATGCACAACTGATTGTTTTTAGTTGGTTAACAAGTTTGAAGAATATTTCTAATGCATCTATTAAATATATCAATGGAATTCCTCATGGCCTCCCCATTTTCCATCTTTATTTGAAATAAATTAAATATAAATTTAGCAACATCAAGTTCAGGCATAAACCTTTAAAGGAATTTTACTTGGAGATCATTCCGACAAGTGATCCAACCATCTGACAAATTCTGGAACCAATCTATTGCACTTCCAATGAGGGTTTCAATAAATAATCTAACAAATATGTTCTCTTTCTACACATGAAGAATCCCACAGGTAACTATAACCTCTTTAATGTGATCATCGGGCTCTTCGTTTGTGTCACCAAAATTTTTTGGGAGATATTCCATTGATCTTTTAGGTAGAGCTAAATATTGGGGTAAGGAAATTAGCCCAGTCTAAGGTCCCCATGGTTGGCATGCAACCACTAAACTTCCTTTACCAAATTGAATTAGATTTTTCAACCTTCATCCTTGAGGAGGTACCTTGAGATATCCAAGGAAAGAAAAGCACTAGAACTTCACTTTCTCACCCCAGCAGAGTCACCAAAAATATGTTAGTAAAAATATTTATCCTTTGAAAAGAAATACACAATATGACTCATGACACCCAAAAAGAAGAAAAAAAATCTACAAAAATATGGATCAGTTATCGTCGATTGATAACTCTCCTCTGAATTGAGAGGTATAGGTCCCTCCAAGAAAGATATTCAATGAATTAGATAACTAGATATGTCTTTGACTTGAAGACACAAGGCTTTAACAAGCATCCATAAACATGAAATGGATGTGTTTACAAGATTTTTGAATAGAACAAAGAGAGAAAGAATAGAAATACCTATATGACCAATCATTCAATCCCCTTTACATCATAGTGAAATGGAGAAAAATATCATTTTGTTCTACAACTATGAATGACTACAAGATTGTATTCAAAACACAAAAAAATGACCATATGATCAGCATCAATATAAGAAATAGATATTCAAACCATGGAATCTAATGAATATGAGTTGTAATACCCCAAAATTGGCTTATTGCCATGATCACCAATTCCAGTATATTTCTGATCGATTCTAAAGTCCTATATCATTAGGCAATTCTTATTCTGCTACTCACTACTTGACTTAATTGTCAAATGCAGAAAACCTAAATCTACATTAATTAGACTCTTTATTTAATTCCTATAGTATCGACTTACATTAGTCACATTAAACCTATTAATTAAGATTTAATTTAATTATTAAGTATTTATACTTTAATTAAATTAAAGTATCTCCTAAGGCTAATGTACTATGGAATTAAATTTATTTAATTTAATAAATACACCTATTTTTAATTAATTAAAAAAAATCATTTAATTAAATGGAGAAGCTACTTCTAATTAATTAAGCAAAGTTATTTAATTAAATGGGAAGTCATTCCTAATTAATTAAATGAAGTTATTTAATTAAATAAGAAAAGTGTCTCTAATTAATTAAATAGAATTGTTTAATTAATAAGAAAATATATTTATGAGAGCATATCTCATTTTATTAAATTAAATATCTCTCCAAAATCTCTCTTTAGTTCAAAAAAGGGAAATTCCTAGTTCACTACTAATCAAATTGGAAATGACTCAGATCACTTACTTTGACACTAAAGTCTATCTGAGTTGACTAACTCTTACACTCAAATCTCAGTTAGTTAACTCCCTTTAATTTGGGAATCTTCTTTTATGACTGAACTTCATCTTCAATCCTAACCATTGATTGAAATCAATCTCAACCGTTGATGGATTCTAGGAAAGTCTATTTAAGAGACCCTCATCTCTTCATTTTTAGAAGAAGAATTAGAATTTGCATCGAATTGCTATTGAAATTCATACTCACATTTACTCACATTTGCTCAAATTTGCTAATGTTTTTGCATACATCTTGCATTCTTTGTTTAAATTCATTTAGCTTAATAGGCATAGGTTAATCTAGTTTTATTTCAATTGTTCCTAGATAAGAATGCATTTCTCATTCTAGATTAATCTGCACAATCATATAGATTAATTTCATTTCTTAAATCCTTCATTCTTAGAGGGTCTAGTTGCTTAACACCTCAAATCTGATGATATCTAACAAGAAAAATCCCTTTAGATAGAAGGCAACAGGTCACCTTGTTGACTAATTTTCCGTATGAACAATCCAATGTTCATTCTGGGATGAATCCACAAATAAGGACCATGTTGAAGTGTGCGTGTTAGCATAGCCCACATTTTCATATATAAATTTTTGGCACCCACCATGGGGCTGAAAAAATCAACTTTTTTGGCCTCTTTCTACATTTTTTAAATCATTTTCATTTTCTTTGTCCGTACTGTTCTATATAGATTCGAGAATCTTCATGTGAGACTATTCATTTTCACACAAGAATCCAAAATCTTCGCGCGAAGATTCTCTGCGTGTCATGCAAGAAAGTACCTAAGCATGTGAAACTTCATGCGGCATCTATTTCTTCGTGCGAGCCATAAAGAAATTTCACACGAGCCTGAAATAATTTTGCGCAGCTCTATCAGAGATCTCATACAAGATCTTCTAACATCAGCTTCAGTTTTAAGCATTTATTGATTTACAAATTATCTAATTTTACTAACATATGTTATTTTGAATCTATTTCTCTAATTTTTTGTAGGTTAACTATTGTTTGTAGGACGTTTGCTGAAGATTCCTTTAAAAACCCACTTGAAAATAGACTAACTATTTTCTTGTAGGACACTTGTCGAAGATACGCTTGTCAAAGACCATATTTCAAACCCACAAAATAATGTGTGTCTTCTTTTCCTGCTTTCAAAACTAGTCTAATTAGTGGCTTGTGAACTTCCTAGGGTGCAAGACGAAAGAATAGGGGAATATGCTCTTCACTTCTTGGAGGTCATGACCAAGAGTGAATCAGAAACCTAGACACTTCTGAAAGATGGCATTTTGAAGAAGGCAAGCAACTTGGTTCTCTTCTATGATAAGACAATGATTTCCTTTAAGGGAATCAAAATTGTTAAGGAAGAATGAGTTTGGATTGATTAAGCCAAGTTGGTAATTAATTTGTCTTGCGTGTTTGGGTGAGGAAATAAGGTAGAGGATTATGCTCTTTCCCCTTGAGGGAAATAAAAAACTTGGACCCTTAAATCTAAACCACCGGTCTATGTCAATCCTTTAGAGGGCCTGTCAGAGTGATCCAACCTCTGGGAATGACCCAAGTGAGCACACTTCTTTCACCAAAGATTCCAACTCACTATAATCAAGATGTTTTGTAGAGTGAAAGACTCCAAAGCTAGATTAATTTCTTCCCCTTAATTCTTGATATCACATATCAAGGGGAAGCTCTATCTGTGCACTGGTCGGCACTAGCCCCTGGCTTGTTAAGCAAGTAGTGTGCACTTTTAGATGTTGGTGTGGGCTACTGGCCTCAACTTTGCTTGTGAAGAAATCAGGGATTAATTCGAATGGAAGCCAAGTAAAAACCTCTTAGTTAGAAGCCACTTGGTTCACCTCCAAAAGGAGGCATAATCTTTGTGCAAGGAGGGGGAAGAATCTCTCCTATAGAACTCACCATAGGCATGCTACTAGACATTTGAAGGTGGTATATGTGCTCATTCCCTGCCACAAGGGTGCTCATTCAACATATACTATTGAGTCCTTTGAATATACCAAAAACATGGGCACACTCTAGCGGGTGACACGACTATGTGAGGTACACGCATGTGAATAAGATGTGGGACAAAGGTTTTGCCTTCTCTACCAATTTTTCTTTCTATGGACAAAGTGTGTTTGTTATCGAGTCATCAACAAAGTCCAAACTAGTTACAACAAACAAAGGTCAAGACTCCCCTATCCTGTCAAGTTGCTTTGTCCTCGGCAGGACTATTTTCAACTACTACTTGCTTCCCATTGTCTTGTTAAACATTTTGCCTGGATTGAAAACTTGAAACTTTTTCCAAACATCTTACTCGATCAACCTTGCTACCTGTCCAATCAAATTTGTCTAATAAATTTGTCTACTCTATTTGAAAAGTCTAGAAATCTTGTCAAATTCAGTCATTGTTCTAACACTAGTCTGCCTTCTTGCACGAAAACTTTTTCAGTCTCATGCAAAATCATTTTGTCCTCATGCAAAATCATTTTGTTCTCACACAAAATTAAACTACTATCATGAGTCTTCACGCGACCCTCTGAACTTCCTTGCGCGAAATTAAACCATGGTCACTAACTTTCGTGTGATCCAAGAAACTTCTTTGTGTGGCTCAAAAAACTTCTTTGTGTGGCCTGTAAGGGTTTCTCACGCGAGATCTTGTGTTAGCATTTTCACTTTTTGATCTATTTTAGCTATTTGCACTCTATACGCTACCCTTTTCTGCATCTATTTGTCACTTTCTATCTACAAATAGTCCTAAAACAATGACACTTTGCTTTTCTAAGGGCTTATATCTTGCACTTTGACTAGTCTCATCTCATAAGTTATTTTTTTTCCTCATCTTAATGCTTGTCATACTTTGTGTCACATTGGTCATAATATTTACCTATTCTAGCCTTTAAATTAGACCATTTGTGCCTTGGTGGATAGCATTGTTGCTATTATCTTGTCCTTTTTGAGACTCAGTCTTAGTGTAGTCCTTGTCTAGGTTCTAGCTTCTTGTCCTTGTCTATGATTGTCGCAACCAGAAGTGGCAATTTATTTTATCCCCATAACCTTAGACATGGTTGTGATAGGGGTCGTAATCATGGCAGAGGTCACTTACCTTTCATTATGTAATTTCTATCTAGTTCAGCTAGTAAGGCATCTTCACGATCTCCCTCACCTGCTAGGTCATCTCAAGTTCAGCAAACATTTTCCATAAACTTGCAACAAATTAGGAATCCTTTGTACCAAGAGGATACTGAGACAGGTAGAGGTCCTGCATTACCAAACATGATGTTTGATCCTTTTTTAGAGGATCTTTTGAAACACAACATACTAAAATTGAACACGTTCCTATAATGACTAATTGTGAACCTAAACATGGTAGTCATAGTCAACATCAAGAAACACCTAAGAATGATAAAGAGAAAGAGAAAAACTATGACATTGATGAGGAATAGGAAGAGGTAGAAATACTCCCTGAACACATAGAAAAATGTTGACAAGACAAAAACTTCCAAAAGGTCATGGGAATCCTACTCAACAAAGAGAAAGAAAAGTATTTACTCAAACTTGCCCAAGAGGGAGCAAAGTTACCTTCTCATTTCAATGTGGAAACCATTGTCACACTTGAAGAAGAAACTGAGACCTCTAAACTCCAAAAACAATTGAAAATTATGCAAGACCAATTGGCTCAGATGATGCATGAGAAAGAGAAACCCACAAAGACATACACATTGGATGCTCTTTGTCCATTTTCATTTGACAAAAGCATAAACATGTTGCCTTTCCCATGAGGCATAGAACTACTAAAATATGACAAGTACTTTGGTACTACTGATCCCTAAGATCACTTGCAAGAATTTGGTGCTTTTTCTATGGATTTTATACACGATCAAACCTACCTCATCCATTTATTCCCTAGAAGCCTAGGTGGTCAAGCTTTGGAGTGGTTCTCACATTTACCTCTTGGTATCAAGATGTTTGATGAAATTGCCAATCTATTTGTTCAGCAATATTTTCATAACATACAACTCCCTGCCAATATTTGAGATCTATGCAACCTTAAACAAAAGGTTGGTGAACCTTTCCTCACTTTCCTCCAAAGGTGGAGACAACTACACACTAAGTATTCTCGTAAAATCCTAGAAATGAAGAAGCTTGACATTTTTACTGATAACCTGTTACCTGATTTTGGGTATAGAGTCCAACTACAAGGTCCACGTACCTTTGAAGACATGATTACACAGGCTATCTATATCGAAGAATTTATGGTTAAGAAAGGTGAACTCACTCTTTAGAGAGACATAAAACAAGGTTCCACTTTCAACAGGGATAAAACCAAACATGTCATCAAGAATTGAGAAATTGTACATGATGGAGTTGTTGACAATGTCACACCCAAACCTGCTAAAGCTACATTTAATCTCACAGATGGCCTCAAAGTAGCCAAAAACACTAAGAAACCTCCTAACAATAAGATGTATGGGAAAAAATTGAGAAACTCTTGGACAACACGCCCGAAGTGAGGGTATACACCTTTGGGATAACCTTTGGATGTGGTTTACAAAACATTGCTACAACATAAGCTTATTTCACCAATGGATAACCCTCATCCCTATGATCCACAACCATGTCCACCATGGTGGAATGAGACCTCATTCTGTGAGTATCACCAAAACAAGGGACACAAAACTAGAAACTGTATAAACTTGCACCATAAAGTCCAGGACATGATTGATGCTAGTGATCTTGTGGTAGATGGACATAACAAAAACTTGGATCAAAAAGCATTCAAAGAACCTTTCCCAGCCTATGAAAAAGGAGAGACTTCAAAACCACAACCCTACAACAAGGTTAACTATACATATTCCAATGATGACAATGTCATTCACATGGTTGAACCTATGGATTTTGAATACTGTGACATTATTACCATTAAGGGGAAGCCAGATAATGACAAACCCAAGATACCATTTTTCTTGAGGGGCCCTACTTCCAACGAAATGGATAATACACCTTCACAAAATTGTGCTAATGTTGTCACTCGCTCTTGCACCAAGTTGGTGCTCAAAGGCCCTATGCCTTCTACTTTAGATCTTGAACAACACAAAGACAAAGCCCACAAAACCCACAACAAACTTGACCGCAACCAGTTATAGTGTTCTCGATTAGTTGAAACAAACTAATGCTCAGATATCCATCTTTGAGCTACTTAAAATCTCGCCTATTCATAGGTAGATTCTGGATAAAGCCCTCATTGAGGCAAATGTTCCTCAAGATCTTGATCTTGAGTGATTTCAATCTATGGTAGGTCAGCTGACCTAGTCATATCTTATGACTTTTTTTGAGGAAGATGACAACTTGCTAAGTCACCCACACAATCAACCTCTACACATTGAGGTTATGGTCCATTAGACACATGTTCGTTGGGTACTCATTGGTAACAATGCTAGCCTAAATATTGTCTCTGTTGCTCTACTTAGATAATTGAATTATTTTGAGGACTCTACTGATCCTTGACAAAAGATCACTATCAAAGCATATGATGAAGTGGAACAAAAGTCTCTAGGTCTTGTGGTTTTACCAATTTGTGTCAGTCCTGTCAAAAAGGATGTCACCTATCAAGTGCTTGACATTCCCTTAGCCTACAACATTTTGTTAGGACAACCATGGATACATGAGATGCGCATTGTGCCATCCACATACCACCAATGCATCAAGTTCCCATTTCATGGCTCCGAAGTTACTATTCCTACCACTACTAGCTACACCTACAATATGCTCAAAGCTGCTGAAACTTTCATCCCTACTAACCATGAGTCTACTGATTATCACAACAATAAGCTGAAACAAATTGAGTAATCATTCAAACTAAAAGAAACTAGTATGGGAGAGTACCACATTGAACTATTTTTGTCATTAATGTCTCTCCTAGAGTCTCCTTGACATTATGGGAGACCCTCAGAAGTAAAGAAGTCATTCGTGCTAACACCTTAGACTAAGTATAATGGCACTTTTATCAAGGTTACAGTTCCCTTAGAAGATGAAAGTGAAAATAGAGCCATTGTTGCATGGCTTTACAGAGAAAAGGCTCCAGTGGACCTAACAGAACAAGCTTGAGAAATCACTCCTAAGAAATATGGACCTAGTCTTAGGCTTATGAAGCATTTTGGTTACAAGGGAACTGGCCCTATTGGGTGCAATAACAATGGCCTAATTGATCCTATAAAAGAAAGAGCTCGAAGCAACTGTGATATAAATGGCCTAGGGTTTAAGAAGGTCCCTTTCCATTTGGGATCAAATAAATTCATCCCCAAACCTAAGAGTTCATCTGAAAATGAGTTACAAGCCGAGTCAGATACTTAAGAGGAAGAATCTGATGATGAGGATTCCTATCCTCATCCTATCCCTTATGATCTCACTAAATTATTTGTTGAACTAGATGACTTTGTACCACATGTTAGCACTATGGATGATACTAGTGATTCTTCTGAGGACAATACTGAGCAACTCAAATATTATTCAGAAAAGGGAGAAGCTAATCAGTCATGCCATGTTGAGTACTTGTGTAAGAACCCAAAGGATGAAGGTGACTATGTCCCTATCACTTTTGGGGAGTTCTATAATCTCTCACCATGTAGCACTGATTCTAAGGAATATGAGTTTGACTCTCTTTTAGAAGTAACAACTGATAAAGATATTGACCAAGTGCATGTCTATGAAAACCAAATCAAAGTGGGTGAAACGTCTAGAGTTAGGTCACATGGGTTAGATCCAACTAGTGTTCTAGAATCATCAATTACTAACGTTCATACTTTGAGGCATTTGAACACACCTATGGATGAGGTCATTATAGGTCTTGAATTGCTGGTCCAAGCACTTAATGACTATACTATGAATGCAATTGAACCAGCCACTACTCTCTCACTCACACATCCTGAGCTTATAGACTAGAACCCTAATACATCTAGTGAAATCCCCACATTCCAAAATGACTATGCTCTCACCTATTACCTAAATGCTATCAAACTTGTAACGTCTTCCACCAATGAGCAAAGAATCAACATGATTGAGGCTAACATCAAATATCTCAGTCAAACAATTAAAAAGAAAAAATGCAAAAGGTTCGATGGTGAAAACCACATTGTGGCAGTGTCAAAACCTAGAACAGTAAAAATAAAAGATGTATCCAAGGGTGAAAACCTCTATGAGGCACTTGCGGATGAGATATTTGATGTACTTCCCAGTCACTTTTAGGAGAGATCATTAGTGTTGATAGAGATGACATAGCCAATTAACCTAGGCACAGAACAACATCCTCATATGATACATCTGGCATAGTTACTGTCACTTGAAGAGAAGGAACAATTCATTGCCTTTTTCAAGGAAAAGAAAATAATTTTTTCCTAGACATACTCTGACATGCTAGGATTGGATCCTAATCTTATCATGCATCATTTTTCCATAGCACCAGGCATCAAACCACTTAAATAGAAGCTTCAAAAAATGCACCCTCACATTGCATTGCTCATCAAAGAAGAATTGGAGAAACTCCTAAAGGCTGGTTTCATCTGTGCAATTGATTATGTTGAACGGATATCCAATATTGTTTCAATTTCCAAGCATGATAAATCTATCAAGGTTTGTACAGACTTTTGTGATCTTAACTTGGCATGTCCTAAAGATGACTTTTCACTCCCTAATATTGATATGATCATGGACATGATGGCTAGCTATGAGATGTATTCAATTATGGATGGTTTTTCTGGATACAATCAAATAAAAATTGTGCCAAAAGACCAAGAGAAAATGGCTTTCACATGTGCATGGGGAACCTTTTGATGGAATGTGATGCCATTTGGTTTAAAGAATGTTGGTGCTATGTATCAGTGAGCTGTTACAACAATTTTTCATGACATGATGCATAGAACCATGGGATACATTATTTCTGCAAAAGGAATTGAGGTAGATCTGGAGAAAGTACAAGCAATAATGGACATGCCACCACCTCGGAACATTAGTCAGATGAGAGGACTACAGGGAAGGCTTCAATCTATTCATAGGTTTATTTCACAATTGGCGGATAGATCACAACCCTTCACAAAGACCTTACATAAGGGTGTGAAATTCAATTGGAGCCAGGATTGTGAGCAAAGCTTAACATAGATCAAACAATATCTTGTCAATCCACCAATCTTGATGCCTCCTATTCATGGGAAGCCATTTCTTTTATACATTTCAGCCACTGAAACATCTCTAGGCATTCTGTTGGCTCAAAAATATAAGGACAACAAAGAAAGAGCTATTTACTACTTGAGCCAAACATTGGTCTCTTATGAGAAGAACTACAACATTATTGAGAAAGCTTGCTTGGCAGTTGTCTTTGCTTCCCAAAAGTTGAGACACTACATGCTTGCCCACACTACATGGCTTGTGGCTAAAATAGATCCACTAAAGTACTTGCTCAGTAAGATAGCTCTCACAAGAAGATTGGCTAAATGGGTTATGATACTCAGTGAGTTTGACATCCAATACGTTGAATGCAAGGCTATGAAGGGACATGCAATTGCAAACCAGCTGGCTGAGGCACCCATACAAAGTCTTCTACCAATGAACATTGATTTCCCAGATGAGTCAATTCTAACACTCACACACCACACATGGGTTATGTTCTTTGATGGGTCTTTCACACAACAAGGATCAAGTGCTGGATTACTCTTCATTACACCATAGAGATACTCATTGCCCAAAGCATACAAGATTTTGTTTCCTTGTACAAAAAACATTGTTGAATACGAGGATTTGATCAATGGCATGAAAATTGCAATTGAATGGAGAGTGGATCAGTTAGATATCTTTGGTGACTCTTAGCTTGTTATCAACCAAGTTAATGATGTGTACCAAACAAAGGATGAGAAACTAATTTCTTACAAGTGCATGGTTGATGACTTAAAGAAGTATTTTGCACACATCACTTTTTAGCAAGTTCCTTGAGTAGATAATAAAGTGGCTGATGCCATAACCACCCTAGCCTCTCTACTACAAATGCCTAAAAATGATCTCTGACATGAGTTCTTGGTGGAAGTGTTACACTACCCAGCCTATGACACCCCTAATTCTAAGATGATCTATTCTATTATAGGACAAGAATCATCTCGCTACCATCACATTTATTCCTACCTTTGTAATCAAACCATTCTGGAAGGTCTGACCCAAAATGATAAACGTTACCTAATTCGTAATGCTTCACATTATGTCATTATTGTTGATGATCTATATAGGAGAGGTCTCGATGGAACACTCCTTAGGTGTTTAGAACCTGAAGAGTCCAAATGCGCACTAATTGATGTTCATGAGGGCATCTATGGATCACATTCCAATGGCCTAACACTACCTCTCAAACTCCTTCATGCTGGTTACTATTGGCCCAAAATGGAGCAAGAAGCTATCAAGTATGATAGGTCCTACAAGTAGTGTCAGTTACATAGGAATCTTATCCATGCTCCAGCCAGAGAGTTGATTCCCTCTACTACAACATGGCCATTTCAACAATGGGCCTTTGACTTGGTGGGACAGATCCACCCAACCTCCTCTAATGGACATAAGCTCATTATCATAGCTATAGATTATTTCACGAAGTGGGTAGAGGCAGTACCTCTCATAGTTGCTAATGGAAAAATTGTAGCACTTTTTATCACAAACTACATCATTTGTAGATATGGTGTACCATCCTCAATCATTATTGACAATGGAGGAAAATTCAAGAATAAAGACCTCAAGGAACTGTGCATGAAATTCAAAATCACAAAACATTGGTCTTCCATTTATTACCCCCAGGGTAATGGCCAAGTAGAGGCATCCAATAAGGCAATCCTCAAAATTCTTCATCGCACAGTCAGTAAGTTAGTGAGAGACTAGCATCTCCAGATCAACCCAACCTTGTGGGCATATAGGACAAGCATCAAAACTCCAACGGGCACGACTCCCTTTGTTTTGGTGTATAGAGCAGATGTTGTGTTTCCAATAGAGGTTGAGATTCCTACCTTGAGAATCTCTATGAAGGGCCTTATCACTGATGATGACTATAGGATATCTCGGCTTCAAGAGCTTCTGTTACTATATGAATGTCGACAAGTGGCATGTGATCATCTGTGAGCATATCAACAAAGAATGGCTAGAAGCTACAATCGGAAGGTCAAGCCATGTGACTTCCAGCTAAGTGATCTTGTCTTGAGAGAGAACCCTAAGAATCAACAACAATGAGTGCAAAAAGAAAAGTTTGAACCAAACTAGCTCGATCCCTACATCATTACTATGGTATATGGATCTGGCACTTATCAGCTTTCCACAACTGAGGGAGAAGTGCTTAAAAAACCTGTCAACACTCTCCACCTGAAGCAGTTTTATAGTTGATCTGATATCAGTAAGCTCTTTGTACATATCTAAATGTCCTAAAAAAATCTAAAAATTAGAAAAGTCCTAAAAAAATTGTTACCCTAGTGAAAACCTAGCAATAGGCACCTTGGTAACACCAAAACAATTTTTTAAAAAAATTGAAAAACAAGAAAAGTGCCATTGGTGAAAACTTGGAAATAGGCATCATGGTAGCAAAAAAAGGAAGATCTTGCCAAGAAGGTGAAAACTTGGTAAATAGGCTCTTCTTGTTCCCAATGCTCGACCTTACAGTGCATCTTCTGGCTATTCTATACAGTTGCTTTCATGCTTTTTCTTTCCTTCTTTTCCTACATTCTGCTCATGTATCCATGGATTGAGTCTTGTTATAGCTCAAGGGAATTCCCCTCCAGTGTCACTCTTTCTGAGATTCTCCTCATAGAATCTCTTTCACGATAGTCACCAGCTATTGTAGCTATGTTTGCCTATTGTTGCTAGTGTCACTCTCTTCAAGATTCTCCTCATAGAGTCTCTTTCACAACAATCACTAGTTGTTTTAGTTATGTTTGCCTACTATTGCTTGGGTCACGTCTCCAGATTCCTTTATGGAAGATCTCTCTTGTGTCAGTCACCAGTCATCCTAGTTGTGTCTGTCTACTGTCGCTTAGTCCTCTTTAGGTTCTTCATCATGAAGTTTCCTCTTTGACCTTAGTCACTAGTCATTCTAACTACCTCTGCCTACTGTTGTCATCCTAATGAAGAGATTTCTTTCAAACATGTTTTGGACACTGACATTTGACATCAATCCCAAAAACATTGAAATTAAAAATTATATACTTGTTTGGATATGCTAAGCATTTTCTTTGATTTCTTTATTTTGCTTTATCATATCTCCTTGAGTAACTTGATGATGTCATCTTCGACTAGAGAAGTAATGACTGGGGCATGATCTTTTCTTTGCTTTTTGTTTGCAATTTAGTTCCAATTAGTTGACATATTCCTATAAGAGGGGTGTCCACTATAAGAGCCTCCATCTTGATTGGATGGCCATGTGTACCTTGACTCCTTTTATATGAATATGTCAATACCATTGGTTCTTCTCCTTATTTGTTGGAGTGAACTCTTCATGCTATAATAAATAATGATACTCATCCTGCTAAGTGAACGTACAGGTCATTGCGAGTATATATAGCACACTTCTATCTCAGGCTACAAATGCAAGGGTCATTGCGGATAGAATAAATATTGAATACTTACCATAAGATGGATCTCCCATGTGTCTATCGTGTTTGTATGCAAGCAACATTCAAGTCATCCTAGTGTTTATGCTTTGATGCTTATGTTAACTTGCTACATTAAAAGGGACAAATGTTCTAGTCATTCTAGCTTCTTGTGCCTCGAATGCTTACATTTAATCTCAAAAAACCAATAACATATGTTATATTAATATTTTTATTATTGCAATGTTAGTGGGAATTGTATGACCTATGAGCTTTGTTCAATATTCGGTGATGATTAAATATCGAGGCTTGGTAACCAGACCTAAGGTTGCATTTAACATAGTCTTACATTACATACTTCATTTGCATAAGCATGAAATTCGATGGTCATTCTATTCCTACCCTTTGTTATGAAAGACTGGGGGCATATCCACATGTATTAGGTTTCTCCATGGCTGCACAAGCATTCAGTCTGTCGATTCATGTTCCTCGGTGAAGTACTTGTCACTATCAAGCAAAAACATGCAATACTACATGAGATGTCAGTCCATTTCCATATGCATTGCATCCATATACTCATAATATCTACTCCATATACTCATAATATCTACTCTACATGCTCATAATCACATCACATCACAATACATAGGCATCATAATCAAACTCAAACATACATCTCATCATCATCATATTGACATCTCACGTACATCAAAGTAAAGGACAACAAACAATGACATGTACATAGGGATACTCAGCTCAAGATCTTGTGTATATATATATATATATATATCAAAAGAATGGATCACTACAAAAAAATGGGTGCTACTCGAATGCAATTGATCAAAAATGATACATGTGGTGCTGGCACACTAGTCGATACATAACCAAAGATCAAAATTAGAGTCAGGCACAAAGCATCTAACTTTGTCCTGTACCCTCACCTCCAGAAGGAGTAGGAGTAGTAGGTGGCGATGGCATATCTGGTCTGATAGGAGGTCATGCACCTCCAGACTCTCGCATGTACTAAGAAAAGCATTGAACCTGCAATGTCTCATCTGGTATTACACTAGTATATGCATCATAATAGTAGGCATATTGAGTTGATTGAAAGAAGATCTCATCTTGTGCCAGCTCCAATCTTTTCTTGGTAGTCTCTATGTGCTCTCTTTATCAATCTATCTCTTGTTTTCTCTCCACCAACTATGCATCTTGGACTGCCACTGAAATCTACAGATCCCCCAACTGCCAAGAGGCTTGACGAATTCGCTCTTAGTACTATCATACCATGTCCTGCACCCCACCTGCTGGCTGATCTGGCATATCCTCATCCAACATGTTCGGTGCCTATCGCTGTGGTGGTGCCTCCTACTATGGTGGAAGTTGCTACTATGGAGCCTCCTACTGAGGGGCCTACTCCCCTATCCTCTGTCTCTATCGTCGACTGTGTCCTATCCCATTGCCCCTGGCACTTGTGTCTGATCCCATCTAACATGGGGGAATCTACATCTATTGTACCCAATGCCAAACCCATGACTCTTACTTTGGCTAACCTGATGACTATGGCTATGCCTGCTGATACTGGGGCACCTGCCTCTATGCCTACCCTGCCATCCCCAGTGGATCTATAAATCGTGGGAATGGATGGCTGATCAAAAATGCATGATACGTAGGCATCATCCCTGCATCTACTACCTCTAGTAGGTAGCCCCACTAAACTATAGCTAAGCTATGAATATCTATCATGGATCACCCTAGATCCATCTATGGTGGCCATCCCCACTCAACATCCTTCTGCATCTTGGCATAGGTGTAGTACTCAGCAGAAATGTCTTGTGGTTGACCATACTACTGCCACACTCATGAGATCACAAATCTCTCTATGACTGATGTAGTCCTTCCTGTCAAAGGTCGAGAACTAAACATCCATGGTAACTCTCTGGGAGCATCATCCTAGTCCTTTGTCTCTCGCCAAGGTCACCATACAATGGACACTAGGTCATCAAGATGTAGCCTCTAGTGCTCAGTCTTACCCAAGTGGACCTAGGTAATGTGCCCTTGATATCTGAATATATAGGGCTCCATAGGCTCTCTGGCATCCTAAAAATGGACCTACATATAGGAAGGTGCTCCCATGCCCATACTTGTAAGATGTACAATCCAGCTACCATCATCTTCTTCTCATGGAAGATGACCTCGTGCATCTCATGGAAAAGATGGGCCAACATGCACTGACCCCACCCAAATATCTCAAGTGCCTCCAACATCTTGTGAAGCATGGCTCCCCACCTACACTCCAAACCATGTTGTCCTCTATCAGGACATAAGAAATAGCTCAAAAATATACCCAACATAGATGCTAGCCTGTACCTCAGTCCATAGGTGTGCATCAGCTCATCCCAGCTGATGGCCCTGCTCCTCGAAAGCTCTCTCCCAAACACAATAGACAATGCCTATGTACCTGCTCTGGGCACTATATCATAGATGACCCGAGTGCCATGAAAGGGGATCCTTAGTATCCTCCATATATCCTTTGGGGTGATCATCATCTCACCCATTGGAAAATGAAAAGTGTTTGTCTTCAAATGGAAATACTCCACCAAAGCTGTCAGTAAGTCATGATTCACCATCATGGCTAGAATCTAGCACAGTGAAGACAAATCCAATTGAGCAATGTGTGCTCAATCAGCATCATCAAGACTCTGTAATAACTCACCATATGGTGGGTAGTGCGATCTGAATGTGACATCATCGAAGACCTCCTACATGCACAACAAAAAAAATGAAACAATACATCAAAACAAACTAAAATGCAATTTTTTAGCAAAAAATTGAAACTCTTAAGAATGACTGTTATGAGATTTCGTGCGAAGTTTGTGAAATCTCATGCAAAATAGTGAAATTTTGCGTGAAGTTCTCCAAGTCTCGCGTGAAGATCTCAAATCTCATGCAAAGAATCATGTTGTTGTACAAGAAAAGATCTTCATGCATGAAAAATGAATTCCCTTCGTGCGAAGAATCTAGTTTTTACACAAGAGATAAATGCCTCTCGCACAAAGATCCTCACGCCATGCCCAAAGAAAGAAGATCTTCATGTGAAAGACAATAGGTCTCATGAAAAGATCGATTGGACCCCCTAAAAACATGCTAAAATATGCAATAAATGACCCTGTAAAGCGTGAACGTGAAAGTACAAAGATTGGAAATCAATGACTCACCGATGGTCCATAGTCTGCTGGCTGGCTGTGTCATCTAGAGCACTCAAAATGATGGTATCTCACGTTCATTGCCATATCGCTCTCAAAGCTCAGAATCACTAGAAGACAAAAGCAAAAATGATTTTGAAAGTGACACCTTGGACCCTTATATAGCTATTGACCAAATTTTTGAATGTGCTTGAATTTGTGCAAAAATCACCCCCTGGCTAATTGGACAGTTCTGGATCCATTTTCGAGATCAAATTCAAAATTTGACACACCTAAATGCCTCAAAAATGCATTTTAAAATTTTGGGGATTAATGCGATCAAACACTTGTGCAATCTGAATTTATTTGATATCTTGGGATTCCTAAAATCCTTTCAATTCTAAATTCTTCATATTTGCCAAATTCATTTCAAAAATCTTCAACTCAAGCCACTTTTCTTAATTCTAGCCAACTAATGGTCAAACTTCATCTTCTGGACCTTAGAAGCATGCTACATTGACTCTGAATCATCTTTTGATCATCCTGATCTCTTCCATTTTCTATTGAATCTTAAATTTCTCCAATATATCTTTATGCTACCTACATCATATTTCTGGTGTGTCATCTTTTAATTTCACTCTCGAGGGGGCAGGATGATTATATCATTGAACTAAATGTAACTCAATCTGAATTTCATTGCTTAGGGCATCTAGTTCCCATCTTATGTCCTCATCACTTGGGGCATCTCATCACTCGGGGCATCTTGTCCCCCTCTTTTTGGCATCATTGTCATTTGTTTCATCTTTTGATCATCTGATCACATCTTATAACATTTTTAGTTTGAGTTCAGTGGACAGGTATCAGGACAGTCTAAACCCTAACTCCTAAAAATTAGGCCCTATTTTGGGGATGATTCTGAGAGTCATAATTGGATCTTATCAACTCAAGTATCTAGGTGTTCTATATGGATCCTTGAAGGTTATGCTTTGTTTTGGAGATGATCTTCTAAATGCTATCAATCTTAGGTATCTAGGTGTTCTATCTGGATCCTTGAAGGTTAAGCTCTGTTCTAGAGATAATCTTCTAAATGCTATCAATCTCAGGTATCTAGGTGTTCTATCTAGATCCTTGAAGGTTAAGCTCCATTTTGGAGATAATATTCTAAATTCTATCAATCTTGGGTATCTAGGTGTTCTATTTGGATCCTTGAAGGTTAAGCTCCATTTTGGAGATAATCTTCTAAATGCTATCAATCTCAGGTATCTAGGTGTTCTATCTGGATCCTTGAAGGTTAAGCTCCATTTTGGAGATAATCTTCTAAATGCTATCAATCTCAGGTATCTAGGTGTTCTATCTGGATCCTTGAAGGTTAAGCTCCATTTTGGAGATAATCTTCTAAATGCTATCAATCTCAGGTATCTAGGTGTTCTATCTGGATCCTTGAAGGTTAAGCTCCATTTTGGAGATAATCTTCTAAATGCTTATCAATCTCAAGTATCTAGGTGTTCTATCTAGATCCTTAAAGGTCAAACTTCATTCTAAAGAAATCTTTTAAATGCTTATCAATTTTAGGTATCTAGGCATTTTGTTCAGATTCCTTGGGATTAAGCTCTGTTCTAGAGATAGTCCTTAAAAGCTTATCAATTGGCCTTCGTATCATCAACTTCAGAACCAATCCCATCTTCGCATCATGCTTTCTAATTTTATTTGAATTGAACATGTTGTTCGCACATTCATTCAAAGAGGGGCAAAATGTAATACCCCAAAATTGACTTATTGCCATGATCACTAATTCTGGTATATTTCTGATCGATTCTAAAGTCCTATGTCACTAGGCAATTCTTATTCTGCTACTCACTACTTGACTTAATTGTCAAATGTAGAAAACCTAAATTTGGATTAATCAAACTCTTTATTTAATTCCTATAGTATTGACTTACATTAATCACATTAAACCTATTGATTAAGATTTAATTTAATTATTAAGTATTTATACTTTAATTAAATTAAAGTATCTCCTAAGGCTAATGTACTATGGAATTAAATTTATTTAATTTAATAAATGCACCTAGTTTTAATTAATTAAACAAAATCATTTAATTGAATGGAGAAGCTACTTCTAATTAATTAAGAAAAGTTATTTAATTAAATGGAAAGTCATTCCTAATTAATTAAATGAAGTTATTTAATTAAATAAGAAAAGTGTCTCTAATTAATTAAATAGAATTGTTTATTTAATAAGAAAAGATATTTATGAAAGAATATCTCATTTTATTAAATTAAATATTTCTCCAAAATCTCTCTTCAGTTCAAAGAAGGGAAATTCCTAGTTCACTACTGATCAAATCAAAAATGACTCAGATCACTTACTCTGATACTAAAGTCTATCTGAGTTCACTAACTCTTACACTCAGATCTCAGTTAGTTAACTCCCTTTAATTTGGGAATCTTCTTTTATGACTGAACTTCATCTTCAATCCTGACCGTTGATTGAAATCAATCTCAACTATTGATGGATTCCAAGATAGTCTATTTAAGAGACCCTCATCTCTTCATTTTTAGAAGAAGAATTAGAATTTGCATCAAATTGCTGTTGAAATTCATACTCACATTTACTCACATTTTCTCACATTTTGGCATACATCTTGCATTCTTAGTTTAAATTCATTTAGCTTAATATGCATAGGTTAATCTAGTTTTGTTTCAATTGTTCCTAGATAAGAATGCATTTCTCATTCTAGATTAATCTGCACAATCATATAGATTAATTTCATTTCTTAAATCCTTCATTCTTAGAGGGTCTGGTTGCTTAACACCTCAAATCTGAGGATATCTAACAAGTAAAATTCCTTTAGATAGAAGGCAACAGGTCACCTTGCCAGCTGATTTTATGAATGAACAATCCAATGTTCATTCTGGGATGGACCATGTTGAAGTGTGTGTGTTAGCATAGGCCACATTTTCACATATACATAAGTAACTATTAATTCTAAACACATAGCAAGAAATACCAAATGATTTCTCTATCCTTCCAATTACAAATAAACTAGAGAAAATAAAATTAATTCTTCATTCCCTATGACAATTGTTACTTAGAAAAATATGCCCATCCCCCTGTAGCCTTGTGACTACTTGGAAAAAGAAGAAACCCCTCATCCTCTTTCTTTTGCATATTATTTTTTATCAGTCCCATAGCTTTTCAGTTACAAAACTAATTCTTGGACATTACATCTTTCCTTCCTTCTTGGTAATAAAAAGTGAATGTTTCAAAGTCTTGGTATAGAGAGTAACCCTTTTTTTTATCAAACATTAGAATCATACTTTCAAAAAAAATGAAAGGGCTGATATTTAAATCTAGATGGGTTTATTAAGATCTCTTAGCACATCTTCTAATGAACCTTGATGTTGTATCTCCATACCATTAGCACATGTATTTAACATTCAGTGCTCTATGTGAAAACAACTTTTATGTCCCTCGATGGTAAGCTATGCAACTATCATATTTAAGAGTGATCCCCATAAAATTTAACTTTTTCTAAGTACTTGAATTCTTTTGAGGCTCACGGCTTGCTAGTATTGTCTCCATATATTTCAAATGGTCTACTTCTAACAACTAAGAAATCAACCTTCACATATTATGATTTTTCTTTATTCCTATTAAGTTTTGAATGAAGTTGATTATTCTAATGATAATATTATCATTCAAAACATTATTCACATTTTGTGCACCCTCTTGTATGAATGTATCTCACCTCTGGGTTCCATTTAAGCTACATTTCCAATTCTTGGGATGGAGACTAACTATTCCATAATCTTTGTCTCTTCAATGAATGAATGTTAGTGGAATTTTGTCAAAAATTGTAGTTGATCTCAACCTTTCACCATAGTTGATTGTGAAACCTTGTGCCTTAAGTTAATATCATAGAGTCCTTTTGCCTTTTGAGCTTGAATGTCATCACAATATACTTGAGCTTCATCCTATGGTGCTTTTAAAAGGCATCACCAAATTTGTCTATATTTTCTTTTTGAGCCCACATGTTTCACATCATATACTACTTAGGCATTTTGAGGCTTTATCAAGTAAGGCTCCCTTTAGATGACCAACCCTAGTGGGCTTAGGAAATTGTGTCTCACATCTTGTCATGCCATTCATATGTATCTTCTACATAATAGATAACTTCCAACCTTCCTTGAAGAAATCAAGCATATTGTCAAATAATTCACTTCCATGGAGATCACAACTGCACATGTTAACCTTTTTCTACTTTTTCCTAGCTTATTTGAGTCTCAGAGCATGACTCCTTGCCATGTAATTGACTAGACCATTTTTAATATACCAACTGGAGCATGTACTCATTCCAATGTATTCTTCTTATTAGAACATGATTTTAATCACATTTACCTGTTCTTCAACAAGGTGTATCCCAAATTCTATATATCACAGGTGAGAAACCTCATGCTTGGATAAGCTTTTCCACCTCTGGTGATCTAATAATCAACATAAGACCATCTTGATCATTATATGTTGGGGCATTTTTTTGAATACCTATTGGTCTTCAATATCATCAATGTTTTGAGTTTGTGCTATGGTATACTCAAACCATTATCTCCATACATATGGCTTTCACTTCCTCTTATGAAATCAATGCCTCACCATACTTTGCCATGAGTTTGATCAGTGCCTTACATAAATAGACATGTGTTGGGCCATAAATAACTTTATAAAATCAATAGAACCCACGAGTTAGTTATAATCTTGAATATCAACATCCCAACCCCAATTCAATAGAAATGATCACTTGTACATCTTCTATAAACCTCATTCATATTATCTAATAAAGTTGTGAATTTGGATCTCTTTCATTATAGTATGAGATTTGCAATATAAGATCTCTTAGCCAGATTAGCAACTTGGATGTAAACTATGAATCTACACCTTGGATGATGCATTTTTAAATCCTTGAACTTTATTTTGAATCTTCAACTAATCAGGATTTCAAACTTTTAATTTTGAATCATAAAACTAAAACTCTGATTCTTGAACTTAGAATCCAAACCTTTAATCTAAAAAATGAACATTGGTGTGCACCTCTGAACATATAAACTTCGAGATCTTAATCAATGATAGGATCAATATAAACTTGAACCCTTGGAGTACTAAACTACATTTCAAAACTAACAAGGTGAACATTTGAACTTTTGAACATACATCTAAACTTCCAAGATCTAAATCTGCATCTTGAACCCCAAACATGAACTTTGAACTAAACTCTTGAGCTGACGAAATCAAACTCCAAACTTGAACTTGAACTTGAACATCTAAACTTGAGGTTCAAGTTTAGGTTCAACATACCCTCAAAAATCTACCTTCTTAATAAGTCAAAGTCTAAAAAGTCATTATTAGAAAGATAAAGTAACTAAAGATCATTTTTAATGTAAAATTTTGAAGTTTAAAATACAGGTGTTAAAAGCACACTTATAGCCAACTTTGACTGGGGATTTGGGTTGTGAGGGACACAAATAATCCAAAAATATTTGGTAAAGCCCAGTGCTTAGCCATTGGGAAAATAGATTTGGCATACAATAGAGATCAAAGGGACTGCATGCATAGCCCAAAAATACCTAAGCTATTGGGAAGCCAAAAATAAATAACTAACTAAACTAAATACCACCAAAATATCAAAGAGTGACAAGATATATACAAGTATATATAGGTACAAATAACTCACCAAATAATCATGGTTGGGGAGGACTTACACAAAGAAATTCACTAGTTGTGAGAAGAGAGAAGCTCTCTAGAATAATGGGATACTTTTGGATGAGATAACCTTATGCAACCTCTACATGGAAAACTCTTTGTCAGTAAAAATCTAGTTGATTGAATGTAGAAAATTATAAAGTTGATATCTATGTATGAGCAACCATATTTCATCATAGATCAATTCTCCTACTCATTTTTCCAATATGAAATTCTCAAGGCCTTCTCTAGTCAGAGGCTGAATTTTTTTTGTCTCAAACATTGCTAAAAGGATCATGCCCTTATCATAAGCAGTATTCATAAGGTTACAATTCTTGGAAAGATATTCAATATTTATAACATATCTAGAGAAAAAATTTACTTCCTCTAGCATAGGATTAGGATCAACTTGATGATCTTTATCATATTTTCATGCAACTACATTGGAAAATATTTTATCCAAGCTAAATGTATCAAATAGGTCAGCGATTAAATCTTTACCTTCAGGGTCTTCAAAGTTGATTGCTGATAAGAACTTTTCAACAATCTCATCCTCATTCAAAGAATAATCACCTGGGAAAATTTTTGATGATTAAGCTTGTTTGATCTCTTTGTCATGATAAATTATTGCATTCAACCCATCTTTAACTTCTTCTATCAAAATTGTAGAATCTGAAGGACTCTCATTTTCAGATTGCATGAGTGGAAGTTCCAACCTTGTTGATGCTTGGTCCTTATGAGGGTTCATTGTCCATGGCTAAGAAGAACACAAGGGATCTTTTTTAATCTAAATTGTGTGAGGAAAGGTATTCTCTTGGCTTCCTAACAATATTTGAGGCCACAATGTTATTGATGAGCCACCATTACCTTGTTCTATATTTTCTCTAGAGTCTCCCTCTCCAAGTGGGTTTGCAGAATTAAAGGATGCCCTCTTTGAGAATGATTCTACTATGTCCTCAGCATTGTACTCAACATGTAGATGATGTAATCTAGGAATATCATTAGTGCTATTTTCAATCACAGGAGGCACTAGCATATCTTCTGCTCTAAAAATTGTCATATTCTAACAAACAAAAATAGGGGCTATTGATTTGGTTCTTTTGAGGACAAGCCTTTTCTGAGAAAATTTTACTTTTAGATAAAAAAAATTTCTCATAGCTGTATATCTTTGCCTATGAGAGTTTGGCACATTTCAACCTGCTAGTGATCATACCATCATCCAAGCTAATAGCCTCCCTTTGTAAATATTGCAAGCTATGTATTTTTATATGTTGAACCAAGAAGCTAATTTCAATTTGTACAGTGGCGATGAAAATGCAAAATTTATTATTTTTAATTGATTGAAAAGTTTGAGGGATCTTATCAACACATCTATTGAATCTTTCAATGAAATCCCTAATGGCCTCCCCTTTTTCCATCTTGATTTGAAAGAAATTGAATAGAAATTTAGCAACATCAAGTGTAGGCATAAAATTTTGAAGAAATTTTACCTAAAGATCATTCTAGCAAGTGATACAACCATCTAACAAATTCCAGAACCAATTTGCTACACTTCTAATGAGGCTTCTGATAGATAATCTATCAAATATGCTCTCTTACTACACACCAACAATCTCACAGGTAATTGTAACCACTTTAATGCGGTCATTAGGGTCTTGGTTTGTGTCACCAAAAATTTTTGGGAGATATTCCATTGATCTTTTTGGTAGGGTTGAATATTGGGGTAAGGCAAATGGCCCAGTCTAAGCCCCCCATGGTTAGACTATAACAAAATCCATAACACACTAGACTTTTGTTACCAAATCAAATCAGAGTTACCAAGCTCCATCCTTAGGTAGGTACCTTCAGATATCCAAGGAAAGAAAAGCACTGGAGCTTCACTTTCTCCCATAGTAGAGTCACCAAAAATATGTTAGTAAAAAGATTTATCCCTCGAAAAGAATAACACAATATGACTCAAGGAACTAGAAAGGAAGAACAAAAATTTATGAACAATTGGATGACTTATCATTGGTTGATAACTCTCCTCTAAATTGAGAGGCACAACTCCCTCCAAGAAAGATATTCAATGAATTAGATAACTGGATATGTCTTTGACCTAAAGATACAAGGCTTTAAAATCCATCCATAAACATGAAATAGATGTGCTTACAAGATTTATGAATAGAACAAAGAGAGAAAGAATAGAAACAACCATATGAACAATCATTCAATCCCTTTTATATCATAGAGAAATGGAGAAAAATATCATTTTATTCTGCAACTATGAATGACTACAAGATTATATTCAAAACACTAAATAAGTGACAATATGATCAGCATCAATAGAAGAAATAGATATTCCAACCATAGAATCTGATGAATATAAGTTTCTATTCATTCCAAACACATAACAAGAAAAATGAAATGATTGCTATGTCCTTCCAATTACAAATAAACTGCAAAAAATAAAATTAATTCCCCATTCTCCACTACAATTGAAACTCAGAAGAAATATGCCCTCCCCCCTATAGCCTTACAATTGCCTAGAAAAATAAGAACCCCCTCCTCCTCTTTATTTTGCATCTTTATTTTAACCAATCCTATAGCTTTTCAGTTGAAAAATAGATGCTTGTAAATTACATATTTCCTCCCTTCTTGGTAATGAAAAGTGAATGTTACAAAGTCTTGGTATAGAGAGTTGTGTGCTAAAATGTTGTCACACTTCTATGAATCATTACATGTAAGAAAACTCAAGAATGAGCCCTCACAAATCGATCCATAGCTCTCTACTCATAGAGTGCAAGGGTTTGCAATGGAGGCCCTCAGTTTGACCTATTTTTGTGCCCATGCAAGTACACCATGAGATGAGAGATTCAAAGAGGAAAAGCAAGAATGCTAGTCTCCATGATCTTCAAATATGCATGAAAATAAGATCTAATCTATGAAAGCAAAATCTAATCTATAAATGCAAGATCTAAGCTAAAAGCCCATGATGGGTGCAAGAGAGAAAAAGACAAGAAAATAGAAGTTCTCCACAAAAAGCTTTTGTATTCAAACTCCTTCAAAAATTGGTCTTCAAACCTGCAGCATAACAATAGCATAATCATGGGTGTCTAACATGAGGAGAGGGCTCTCCCTTATAAAGGAAATTATGGAGGTGAGAGGCTTCTCACAACTAATATGGGATAATAGAGCTTGATCCATGTGAGACAAAATTCCACAAATGAGAAAAGAGGAGTGGTTGAGAAGAAAGTGGTGATCCATGTGAGACAAGATTCCACCAATTAGAAAAGAGGAGTGGTTGAGGAGAAAGTAGAAAGATAAATCCCACTTAGATCACATTTTTAAGTGTAGAGAAATTAAATAAAAAGAATTTATTTTTATTTCCTTTTTTTCATCAAAAGAGATATTTAAGTGGGATTTTTATTTAATTAAAAGGGAGCAAGTTCTTTTTAATTAAATAGAAGATATTTAATTAAATTAAAAGAGAGGTTTTTCTCTTAATTAATTAAATGTGGATGAAATGTTTAATTAAAAGAGAAATTTTCTTTTAATGAAATGGGGATTTTATTTTATTTTATTAAAAGAGAAGATTTTCTTTTAATTAAATAAGACTTGGAATAAAATGATCAATCTTAGAAATGAAATAAATCGAATTTGATCAAGGAAATTGATTTAATAAAATATTACAAACCATTGATTTAGAAAATTTGATAAATTGATAAATTGAATAATGGGGGCCCATAGTCTAGGCGACCATTTTTGGGTGCATACAAGAGTAACCCCTTTTTTATTAAACATTAGAATCATACTTTTAAAATAAAAGAAAGGGATGATATTTGAATCTAGATGGGTGTCAATAAGTTCCCTTAGCACATCTCCTAACAAACCTTGATGTTGCATCTTGATACCATTAGCACATGTATCTTAACTTTTGGTGCTCTATGTGAAAACTACTTTTATGTCCCTTGATGATAAGGTGTGTACCTATTATCTTTAAGATTTATCCCCATAGACTTTAACTTTTCCCGAGTGCTTCAATTCTTCTGAGGCTTGTGAGTTGCAAGTATTGTCTCCATATATTTCAAATTGTCTACTTCTGACAACATATTAATCAACCTTTGCAAATTATCTTTTTTCTTTATTCCTATTAAGTTTTGAATGAAGTTGATTATTTTGATGTTAATATTATCATTCAAAACTTTATTCACATTCGGTGCAACCTCTTTTATGACTATATCTCCCCCATGGGTGCCATTCAAACTACATTTCTAATGCTTTGGATGGAGACTAACTATTCCATAATCTTATCTCTTCAATGAATGAATATTGATGGTATTTTGTCAAACATTTTGTAGCTGATCTCCACTTTTCACCATAGTTTATTGTGCAACCTTATGCCTTGAGTTAATATCACAGAGTCCTTTTTCCTTTCAAGTTTGACTATCATCATGATATACTTGAGCTTCATCATAGGGTGCTTTCAAAAGGCATCACCAAATCTGTTAATGTTTTCTTTTTCAGCCCACATGATTCACATTGTGCATTACTTAGGCATTCTGACTCTTTAGCAAGTAAGGCTCCCTTTAGACAACAATCCCTATCTTGAGTGTGGTTAGGAAATATTTTCTCACATCTCATCACACCATTCATATGTATCTTCTACATAATAGATAACCCACAACCTTCCTTTAAGAAATCAAGCATACTGTCAAATAATTCACTTGCATGGAGAGCATGAGTGCACATGTTAAGCTTTTCCTACTTTTTCCTAACTTATTTTTGTCTAAGAGCATGACTCCTTGTCATGCAATTGATTGTACCATTTTTCATATATTGATCATAGCATGTACTCATCCATGTGTATTCTTCTTATTAGAACACAATTTTGATAACATTTTCCTCTTCTTCTACAAGGCTTATCCCAAATTTTTATATCATGAGCAACAGACCTTGTGCTTGTATTAGCTTTTCCAATTGTAGTGATCTGATAATAAACATAATACCATCTTGATCATTATTAGTTGGGATATTTTTTTGAATACCTGTTGGTCTTCAATATTGTCAATGTTTTGACTTTGTGCTATGGTATACTCAAACTATTATCTCCAAACATAATTTTTTCACTTCCTCTTATGAAATTGATGCCTCACCATGCTCTTCCATGAGTTTCATTAGTGCCTTGCATCAATGGACATGTGTTGGACCATAATAAAATTTATAATACTCATAGAACCCATGGGTTAGTTATAATCTTGCATATCAACATCCTTGCCCCAATTCACCAATAATGTGTTAGAATTATTTAGAATAACTGGAGGGGGGGGGGGGTTGAATCAGTTATCCAAGGTCCAATGATGTCCAATAAAACTTTTTCTTCTAATCCTTAATGACACATAACTGAAATTATCATGCATGCAATTGAACATTAAACAATCATGGAAAATAAAAATGCATTACACCATAACACTAAAGATTTTGATGATCCAGAAACCCTCTAGGAATAAAGTAAAATTGGGGTGGGGATGATACCCATAAAATCATTGTGCAATTGATTTCAACCACTTCTAATGGTCTGCCCTATTAAAGGCCTACCCTGTTAAAGGCTTTACACATTGTAAGATGTGACCCAGTTAAAGGATTTACATAGAGCTGTTAGGCTCACCCAAGTCCATGGGATTTTCAGTCACCTTCTCCAAAGAATCTTTTATCCCTCTCTAAGGATCTCCTATCCTCCTCTCTAAGGATCTCCTATCCTTCTCCTAAGGATCTCTTTATCCTTCTCTTGAGGATCTCTTTGTCCTTCTCCTAGGGATTACTTTATCCTTTTCCTAAGGCTTATCAACCTAGATGTTAAGCTAACCTAGCAATGTAAGGTTTCAATATCTAATACAATGTTAACAAAGTATTAGAAGAGTTTTGACCTAATACAAATTGCAACTTCAACCTTGCATATTTTAGATCGCTCTTCAGTCCTTTTCTTTGCTTGGCTTTCCTCCCTTGTAGTGCTAATAGCCTATTCACCCTTCAATATTTGTCTCCTTGAGTTCTTCCACTCATTATGCCAAAGCACTCTGTGGTCACTTGATCAACTTAGAGTCATGATGCTCTATTCTTACTCCTTTTGGCTTCTTTGCATGATCACACTTATGATAGATTCCCTCTCATGCATGTGCATTTGATCTCTGACCTATAACTCCTTATAAAGAAGTTCTATTCTTCATTTCCTACTCAAATCTTTTGAAAAAAATGGTATTGTTTTCCCTCCAATTTTTTTCTTCTAGAAACTTCATGATAAATCCATTAGCATTCACCTTGAAAATGGTTTGCATGGATTACATAGAATTCTGTGACATCTACTCATCATCCCTATCATCCAACTAATTCACAAAATTTGATGTGACAACCTTATCGGTGCTGATATGGTGAATCTTTGACTTTAACAAATAATGTAGCAACTTAGCATCATTGGTTTACTGATGCTTGACACTTGAAGAGATTCTATGTAACTTGGCACCTAATCTTTACTCGGCACCAGAAAGCTACTCGGTACCTAAAGATCACTTGGAACCTAAAGGTCACTCGGCATACACTAAGTTAAACTTGCTTGGCTTCAATTGAGAATTTGTTCGACACTTACTATCTAGCTTGGTTCTCTCCAATGAACTTAGTTAATCCTTACACTTTTGATGTGTCTTAGTGTGTCCATCCTTTGTATCTTAGAGTATTTCGTCAATACACTATTTCATCAATGGCTTAGTTGATCCTTATACTTCATTACAACATCATAACTTCAACCTTTCTCTAGGTACTCTAGTTACATCTTATTGATTGCCACCTCCTTGTCAATCAACCAATTGATAGAATTTGGATCACTTAAGCAATTTTCATTCCTACAAGTAGCAAATTTGACATCAATGAAAAAACAATGATTGAAACATTCTTTACCAGTTCCATTATTCTTCATTCATGATCTGTTCAATCATTTCCAACAATCTCCCTCTTTGGCATTGATGGCAAACCAAACTGATAACATGATTAAGCTAATCATCTTAGTTACCACCAAAATTATATACATTTTCTTTTGCTGATACAAACTAAATCCTTTGTTATGCTTCTCCCTTTGGACTATTGCATCCTTACTCTTTTAAATCTCTCTTTCATATACATCTCTCATATATATATCTCCCTCTTACTTTGTATTGATTAGTTTCTCATATATCTCCCTCTTTTACATAAATGCCAAAGATGTAGCATCTCAACATGCTAAATATAAGCTTTGCATCTTATGTTTTCTCCATTTATCACCATGCTTGTGACTGATCTGGAAGTTTTGTACTTGTTGTCATCCTCTGCATCATTCTTCTGATATTTCAATGAGCTACTTCTATTGATGCAGGGTAGTTTCTCTGTTGCTTTAGATGGCTTGAGTTAGGGTCATTACCCCCAACTTTCCTCTAAGATATTCATAAGCATCCTTGGGCAATGGTTTGGTGAAGATATCTATAGTTTGTTCCTTTGTGTGAATGTATTCCATCTTCACTTGTTTGTCTTCCAACAATTCTCTGACATAGTGATACTTGATTGCAATATGCTTGGTTTTTGCATGCATTACTAGATTCTTGGATATGTTTATAGCACTTGTATTGTCACAATACAATATCACAGGTTTGGTTACCTCTTCTTTCATTCCTTTCAATAGATGTTTAAGCCACACAATGTTTGTATAATTGATTGTTGCTGCCACATATTCTACTTCTGTAGTGGGCTGAGATGTGCATGTTTGTATTCATTGAGCTCAAACTTCTTATTCTTTCTATAATATAGGCCAAAATCATCAGTTCCTTTGAGATACCTCATTATCCTTTTTACTACCATGAGATGATTTTCTCTGGGATTAGCAGAGAATCTAGCCACTATTCCAACTGCTAGTGCTATGTCTGGTCTACTATGTACAACATATTGTAGTTTTCCAATCATGGATCTGTACAATGTTTGATTGACTTTAGTTGATTCATCATTTTTGGATAGCTTATGTCCTATTGCCATTGGTGTGCTGATAGGTTTGGAATCTTCTAATCCAAACTTCTTGAGTATCTCCTTGATGTATTTTGATTGAGTCACAAATATACCATGTTTTAGTTGATGTACTTGTAATCCTACAAAGAACTTGATTTCTTCAAACATAGACATCTCAAACTAATGTTTCATTTTGTTAGCAAAAATTTTGCAAAGTACTTCCTTTCCTCCAAAAACTATGTCATCCACAAATATTTTAGATACAAGAATATCCTTACCTTCTTCTAATTTGATGTACATGTTTCTATTATCATCAATTCTTTCAAATCCTATTTGCACTAGATACTTGTGAAGTCTCTCATACCAAGCTCTAGGGGCTTGCTTTAATCCATATAGAGCCTTGTGTAATTTGCATACCTTATTTTTGTTCTTTTCATCAACAAAACCTTCTGGTTGCTCTATGTAGACTTCCTCTTCAAGTATACCATTCAGAAATGCAGACTTAACATCCATTTGATAGACTTTAAATCCTTTGAAGGCTGCATATGCCAGTAAGGTCCTTACTCCTTCCATTCTGGCAACTAGAGCAAAAGTTTCTCCATAGTCTAGTCCTTCTTCTTGTGCATACCCTTTACATACTAGTCTTGCCTTGTTCCTTGTGATTTCACCATTCTCATCTAACTTGTTTCCAAACACCCACTTGGTTCTAATTATATTCTTGTCAGCTGGTCTTCAGACTAAGGTCCATGTCTTATTTTTCTCAATTTGTTCTATTTCTTCTTCCATGGTATTGTACCATTCATCATCTTTTATGGCTTCACTTACTATTTTTGGTTCCATTTTGTTGAGAAAACATGTTTCACTTCCGAGTCTATTCCTTGTCATTGGTCCTGCCTCTTTATTTCCAATAATTTGATCTGTAGGATGATGTCTTTTCACATACTTTTGCAATACTGGTTCTTTCCTTGTTTGCATGTTGTCTCTTTTAGAATATGATCTCTCATGCATATTTTCATTAGCTATTTGTTCATTTTCTTCTTGTTGGCTATTCTCAGAGTTTGAATGAACATTTTTTGCATTCTACAGCTCGGCTTCTGAATGTGCCTGTTGTTTAGCATTCATTGTCTATGACTCAGCAGATGTTGGATTTTGTTGTTGATTGTCATTCTGAGTTGCAATTTCACCATTATTTGGTATACCTTCATAAAAGTAGACAAAGGTTTTGTATTCTTCTACTTTCTTGATGTCTTCAACACTTTGAACTTCTGCAAGCTCATCAAACTTCATATTTGTGCTTTCTACTACTTTGTTAGTGTTAACATTCAAACACTTATAAGCTTTACTTCTAGTAGAATAACAAGAAATGTGTCTTCCTCACTTTTTGCATCAAAATTTCCATTTCTAGATTCTTTATATATATAGAATTTTCATTAGGAGAATGCCCATACCATAATTCAAAAGGTGTTGCATTTGTACCTTTCTTAACTTGAACTCTATTGAGTGTGTAGACTACAGTACTTACAGCTTCTCTCTAGTACCTAACTGCAACATTTTTCTCCATCATTAAGGTCTTGGCACAATCAATAACTAATATATTCCTTCTCTCTACTATACCATTTTGAGGTGGAGTCCTAGGTGCTGATGTCTACCTTTTGATTCCTCTTTCATTGCAAAATTCTTCAAATTCTCTTGATGTGAATTCTCCTCCTTTATTAGATCTGAGACATTTTAGGCTCTTTCTAATCTCTTTCTCTACTCTAGCCAAGTACCATTTGAACATTTGAAATGCATCTTATTTTACTTTTATGAACACGACTGTCATCATCCTTGAATAGTCATCTACAAATAGCATTATGTATCTGTCACCTTTGTAGCTTTGTACTTCAATAGGACCACACAAGTCAGTATGAACTAGCTCTAATACTTCATTAGAAGTATAAGCCTTGCTTTTGGAAGTTGACTTGGTCATCTTCCCTAGTTGGCATTGTTTGCACATGGTGTTATCAGGTTTCTTCAACTTTGGTAGACCTCTAACTTTCTTCATTTTGTTGATGCTTATCAGATTGTCAAAATTTACATGACATAGCCTCTTGTGCCATAACCATACATCATCAGTTTGAACAATAAGACAAGAAGCATCTTCCATGTCCAGATAAAACAAATTACTCCTAGTCTGATCACCTTTTCCTATTAGACTTCCTTGAGAATCATAGATTTTAGCAATTCCATTTCCAAATTCAATCTTATATCCTATGTTGCTCAACTTTGAGACACTTAAAAAGTTATAATTTAGGCCTTCAACATAGTATACATTATCACATGATATCTTTTTAGTAAGCTTGATAATACCTTTCCCTTTGATCTAACATGGTGCATTGTTACCAAATCTAACACTATTTCCTTCATATTGAGTAAAGGTAATGAACTTACTTTTGTCTCCAGTCATGTGATGAGAGCATCCACTGTCTATGATCCATCTATCATTCTTGTTCATGCAAGTTACCAGGGCAGTTGCTTCATCTTCATCTTATTCATCTTTCATAGTCACAGAGACTACTTCATCATCATTCTCGCCAGAGTCTTCTTCAACAATGTAGCATATTTTTCCTTTACCTCTATAGTCCTTGTTGTCCTCTTTCTTGTTCTTGATGTTGCCTCCATCCTTGTAATTTTTCTTTTGTGTGCATTTGGCTGCAATGTGACCAACTTCATTACAATTAAAGCAAATAATTTGTAGCTTACCTTTCAATTTTCCTTTTCCTCTATGAAATCTTCTTGCTAGTAATGCCTCCAATTGGTCTACATCATCTTCATTAGTGTTGCTGTCATTGGATACATACTTTCCTTTTCTATTCTTTTTCTTTGTTTGCACCTCATCATTGTCTTTTATAGTCATATTGGCTTTGAATGCAGATTCAAAGTTTTTTGGCTTGTAGTTGTCAAAGTTAGATAGCTCAAAGGCAATGAGTCTTCCAATTATTCCTTCAAATGTCATTATGTTTCCTAGTACACACCTTAGTTCTTGGATGGATGATACTCTTATAGCATAGATGGGAAGAAAAGTTCTCAAGTATTTGCTACATACTATTTCTTCTGCTAACTATACTCCTAGACTTCTTATGGCACTTACTACTTCCTTCATCCTTGCACCATATTTAGTAGCATTCTCTCCTTCTTCCATTTTCATATCATCAAACTTCCATCTTAAGCTCTCTCTTTTAGCTCTCTTGACATTTTCATCTCCTCCATAGATTCTTGATAATGTTTCCCACATCTGATGTATAGTATCATATCCTTTGATGTCATCATACTCGACATAGCTTAGTGCTGAAGCAATATCTAACATTGCTTGATTGTGCTCCTTCTTCTTGCTCATGTCATTTGTAGTGAGGGGTCCTATAGGGTCTACATGATCAACTATGATTGATTTTTGTGCATAGTCAACTATTGATCTGAGGTGTAGCTTCATCAGACTTTGCCATGCAACAAAGTTGTCTTTGTTTAGCTTGGGAACTTCTCTCTTGGACATCTTGATCTTTCTGCTGCTAGTACCTTGAAACAAATCAACAGGTAGCTCTGATACCAATTGTTAGAATTATTTAGAATAATCGAGAGGGGGGTGAATCAGTTATCCAAGGTCTAATGATGTCCAATAAAACTTTTTCTTCTAATCCTTAATGACACATAAATAAAATTATCATGCATGTAATTGAACATTAAACAATCATGAAAAGTAAACATGCATCACACCATAACACTAATGACTTTGATGACCCAGAAACCCTCCAAGAATAAGAAGGTAAAACTAGGGTGGGGATGATACCCAAAAAATAATTGTGCAATTGATTTCAACCACTTCTGATGGTCTGCCCTGTTAAAGGCCTGCCCTGTTAAAGGCTTTACACATTGCAAGATGTGACCCTATTAAAGGATTTAAGAACATTCAACTTAGAATGTCACCCTGTTAAAGGATTTACATAAAGCTATTAGGCTCACCCAAGTCCATGGGATTTTTAGTCACCTTCTCAAAAGAATCTTTTATCCCTCTCTAAGGATCTCCTATCCTCCTCTCTAAGGATCTCCTATCCTTCTCCTAAGAATCTCTTTATCCTTCTCTTGAGCAAGAGATCTCTTTGTCCTTCTCATGGGGATTACTTTATCCTTTTCCTGGGCCTTATCAAGGTAGCTATTAAACTAACCTAGCAATGTAGGGTTTCAATATCTAATACAATGGTAAGAAAGTATTAGAAGGGTTTTGACTTGATACAGATTGCAACTTCAACCTTGCATATTTCAGATTGCTCTTCAGTCCTTTTCTTTGCTTAACTTTCCTCCCTTGTAGTGCTGACATCTTGTTCACCCTTCAAGATCTATCTCCTTGAGTTCTTCCACTCATTATGCCAAAGTACTCTATGGTCACTTGATCACCTCAGAGTCATGATGCTCTGTTCTTACTCATTTTGGCTTCTTTGCATGATCACACTTATGACCAATTCCCTCTTATGCATGCGCATTTGATCTCTGACCTGTAACTCCTTATAAAGTAGTTTTGTTCTTCATTTCCCACTCAAATATTTTGAGAAAAATGGTATTGTTTTCCCTCCAAATTTTTTCTTCTAGAAACTTCATGATAAATCCATTAGAATTCACCTTGAAAATGGTTTGCATGGATTACATAGAATTCTGTGACATCTACTCATCATCCCTATCATCCAAATAATTCACAAAATTTGATGTAACAACCTTATCGCTACTGATTTGGTGAATCTTTGACTTTAGCAAATAATGTAGAAAGTCGACATCATTGGTTTACTGATGCTCGACACTTGAAGAGATTCTGTATAACTCAACACCTGATCTTTACTTGGTACTAGAAAATTGCTCGGTACCTAAAGATCACTTGGCACCTAATCTTCACTCGGCAGCTAAAGGCCACTTGGCACACACTAAGTTAAACTTGGTCAACTTCAACTGAGAATCTATTCGGTAGTTACTAGCTAGCTGGGTTCTCTCCAATGAACTTAGTTAATCCTTACACCTATGATGTCTCTCAATGTGTCCATCCTTTGTATCTTAGAGTATGTCATCAATACAGTATTTCATCAATGGCTTAGCTGATCCTTATACTTCATTACAACATCATAACTTCAACCTTTCTTAGGTACTCTAGTTACATCTTATTGATTGCCACCTCCTTGTCAATCAACCAATTGATAGTATTTGGATCACTTAAGCAATTGTCATTCCTCCAAGTAGCAAGTTTGACATCAATGACAAAACAATGATTGAAACATTCTTTACCAGTTTTATTATTCTTCATTCATGATCTTTTCAATCATTTCCAACATAATGATCATTTTTACATCTTCTATAAACCTCATTTATATTATATTTTTTTTTTTTTGAATTTGGGCCTCTTTGATTATAATATGATATTTGCAATGTAAGATCTCTTAGCCAAATTGGAGATTTGGATCTAAACTATGAATCTGCACCTTGGATGATGCATTTTAAAACCCTTGAACTTATTTTGAATCTTCAAGTGATTTGGATTTCAAACTTTGAATTTTGAATCATAAAACTAAAACTTTGATTCTTGAACTTAGAATCTAAACATTTAACCTAAAAACTGAACATTGGTGTGCACCTTTGAACATATGAACTCTAATATCTTAATCAATGATGGGGTCAACATAGACCTGAACCCTTGGAGCACTGAACTACATTTCAAACCTGATAAGGTGAACCTCTAAACTTTTGAACATACATCTGAATCTTAGAAATTTGAATCTACATCTTGAACTCCAAACATGAACTTTGAACTGAACTCTTGAACTAACAAGACCAAACTCCAAACTTGAACTTCAAGTTGAACTTTTGAATTTGAGGTTCAAGTTCAAGTTCAACATAACCTCAGAACACTACCTTCTTAACTAGTCAACATCTTCAAAATCATCATTAGCACTAAAACCTAGTTTGAGATTCTTTTATGGGAAAGTTTTGAAGTTTAAAATGTGGGTGGTAAAAGAATGCTTACATCTAGCTCTGACTAGGGTTGTGGACCATGAGGGACATAAAGAATCCAACAATCTATGGTAAAGACTAGTGCTTAGCCATTGGGGAAAAAAATGGCATGCAATAGAGATCAAATGATCTACTTGCAAAGAGGGGAAGAGTAGAGAAACACCCAAAAACACCTAAGCTACTAGCAAGCCAAAAATAACTAACTAAACTAAACACCACCAAAATCTTGGAGAGAAACAAGATATATACATGTATATAAAGGTGAGAAGAACTCACTCAAGAATCAAGGTTATGGAGGACTTAAACGAAGCCACTCACTGACTATAAGAAGAAAGAACCTCTCTAGAACAATGGGATACTCCCAAATGAGATAGCTTGATGCAACCTTAGCATGGAAAACTCTCTATCATTGCAAATTTAGTTGATTGAATGAAAAAAATTATCAAGCTAATATCTGTGTTTAAACAACCATATTTCATCATAGATCACTGCTTCTACTCAAGTTTTTGGTATGAAATTTTCAAGGCCTTCTCCGGTTGATGGCTGAATTTTTTTCGTCTTAAACTTTGTTAAAAGGACCATGCCCATATCATAAGGAATATTCTTAAAGTCATAATTCTTGGAAAGATCTTCAGCATTTATAACATATCTAGAGAAAAAATTTACTTCCTCTAGAATAGGATAGGATAAACTTGATGATATTCATCATATTTTGATGTGACTACCTTGGAAAATATTTTATCCAAGCTAAATGTATCAAATAGGTCAGCATTTAAATCTTTACCTCTAGGGTCTTCAAAGTTGATTATTGATAAGAACTTTTCGATAATCTCATCCTAATTCAAGGAATCATTACCTAAGAAAATTATTGATGATTGGGCTTGTTTGATCTCTTTGTCATCACAAAGTGTTACATTCAACCCATCTTTAACTTCTTCTATCAAAATTGTAGAATCCAAAGGAATCTCATTTTTAGATTGCATGAGTGGAAGTTCCAACCTTGTTAATGCTTGGTCCTTATGAGGTTTCACCATCAATGGATGAGAAGAACAAGAGGGATCTTTTGTAATCTGACCTGTGCGAGGCAAGGTATTCACTTGGTTGCCTAACGATATTTGAGACCAAAATGTTACTGATGAGCCACCATTACCTTGTTCTGTATTTTCTGTAGAGTTTCCCTCTTTAGGTGGGTTTGCAGAATTAAAGGATGCTCTCTTTGAGCATGATTCTTCTATGTCCTCATCATCATACTCAACATATAGATGATATACCCTAGGCATATCATTAGGACTATTTCAATCATAGGAAGCACTAGCAGATCTTCTGCTCTAAAAATTGTCATATTTTGACAAACAGAAACATGCAATGCTGATTTGGTTGTTTTGAGGAGATGATTTTTCCAGGTGGATTTTACTTTTAGATAATGTTTTTTCTCATAGGTGCATATCTTTTCCTATAAGAGTTTAACACATTTCAACCAACTAAACTAGATGATGATCATATCATCATCCAAGCTAATAGCCTCCTTTTGTAAATCTTGTAAGTCTATATTTTTAGGCATCGAACCAAAAATCTAATTTCAATTTGTAGGGTGGTGATGAAAATGCACAACCAAATGTTTTCATTTGGTTGACAAGTATGAGGTATCTTTCCAACACATCTATTGAATCTTTTAGTGAAATTCCTCATGGCCTCCCCTTTTTCGATCTTGATTTAAAATAAATTGAATAGAAATTTAGCAACATCAAGGGAAAGCATAAACCTTTGAAGAAATTTTACTTGGAGATCATTCTAGAAAGTGATACAACCATCTAAAAATTTTTGGAAACAATTTGCTGCACTTCTAGTGAGGCTTCTAGAAAATAATATAACAAATATGTTCTCTTCCTACACACCAAGAATCCTATAGGTAGTTGTAACTTCTTTAATGTGATCATTGGGTGTTGGTTTGTGTCATGAATTTTTTTGGGGAGATATTCCATTGATCTTTTAGGTAGGGCTTAATATTGGAGTAAGGAAAATGGCCCAATCCAAGTCCCCCATGGTTGGGTTGTAGACAAAGCCATAACACATTGGACTTCCTTTACCAAATCAAATCACAATCACCAACCTCCATCCTCGAAGAGGTACCTTTAGATATCCAAGGAAAGAAAAGCTCTGGAACTTCACTTTCTCTCTCTAGTAGAGTCACCAAAATTTGTTAGTAAAAAGATTTATCCTTCAAAAAGAAAACACAATATGACTCAAGATTCCCAAAAGGAAGAAAAAAATTCTACTAACAGTTGGATGAACTATCATTGGTTGATAACTCTCCTCTAAATTGAGAGGTACAACTCCCTCTAAGAAAGATATTCAATGAATTAGATAACAAGATATGTTTTTGACTTGAAGACACAAGGCTTTAACATCCATCCATAAACATGAAATGGATATGCTTACAAGATATATGAATAGAACAAAGAGAGAAAGAATAGAAATAGCCATACAACCAATCATTCAATCCCCTTTACATCACAGAGAAATGGAGAAAAATATTATTTTATTCTACAACTATGAATGACTGCAAGACTGTATTCAAAACACTAGAGAAGTGGCCATATGATCAACATCAATACAAGAAAGAGATATCTAGACAATGGAATCTGATGAATATAAGTTTCTATTCATTCTAAACACATAACAGGAAAAACTAAATGATTGTTTTGTCCTTCTAATTACAAATAAACTATAGAAAATAAAATTAATTCCCTAGTCCCTATTACAATCAATATTCATAAAAATATGCCCTTCCCCCTATAGCCTTACAACTAGCTAGAAAAAGAAGAACCCCTCTTCCTCTTTTATTTGCATATTTATTTTGATCAGTCCCATAGTTTTTCAGTTACAAAACTAATTCTTGGATATTACATCTTTCCTCCCTTCTCGGTAATGAAAAGAGAATGTTTCAAAGTCTCAGTATAGAGAGTAACCCCTTTTTTTAAAATATTAGAATCATACTTTTAAGATAAAAGAAAGGGATGATATTTAAATCTAGATATGTGTCACTAAGATCTCTTAACACATCTCTTGACAAACCTTGATGGTGTATCTCAATACCATTAGCATATATATCTTAACATTTGGTGCTCTATGTGAAAACCACTTTTATTTCCCTCAATGATAAGTTGTACTCCTCTCATCTTTAAGATTTATCCCCATATACTTTAACTTTTCCTGAGTGCTTCAATTCTTTTGAGGCTCTTGGTTTTCCAGTATTGTTTCCATATATTTCAAATGGTCTACTTTTTACAACTAATTAATCAACCTTCAATGATTATGATTTTTCTTTATTTATTTTAAGTTTTGAATGAAGTTGATTATTATGATGCTAAAATTATCATTCAAAACTTTATTCACATTAAGTTCACCCTCTTTTATGAATTTATCTCACCCGTGGTCATTCAAGATATGTTTCCAATGCTTGGGATAGAGACTAACTATTCTATAATCTTCATCTCTTCAATGAATAAATGCCGACGAAATTTTGTTAAATATTTCATAGCTAATCTCCACCTTTCACCATAGTTGATTATGCAACCTTGTGCCTCAAGTTAATATCATAGATTCCTTTTTCATTTTAGGTTTGAGTGACATCATGATATACCTGAGCTTCATCCTAGGGTGCTTTCAAAAGGTATCGCCAAATCTGTCAATGTTTTCTTTTTGAGCTTGCATGTTTCATGTCATGTGCTACCTAGGCATTTTGAGGCTTTCATAAGTAAGGCTCCCTATAGATGACCATCCCTAGCTTGAGTGGAGTTAGGAAATGGTGTCTCACATCTCATCACACTATTCATATGTATCTTCTATATAATAGATAACCCATGGCCTTCCTTGAAGAAATCAAGTATATTGTCAAATAATTCACTTACATAGAGAGCACAACTGCACATGTTAACCTTTTTCTACGTTTTCATAAATTATTTGCATCTTAGAGCATGACTCCTTGTCATGTAATTGGTGATACCATTTTTATATACCAACCAGAGCATGTACTTATCCCTACATACTCTTCTTATTAGAACATGGTTTTAATGAGATAACTTATGCTTGGATCGAATTTTCCACTATGGTGATTTGATAATAAACATAAGACCATCTCGATCATTATATGTTGGGGTATTTTGTCAAATACTTGTTGGTCTTCAATATCGTTAATGTTTTGAGTTTGCACTTTAGTATACTAAAACCATTATCTCCACACACATAACTTTCACTTCTTATGAAATCGATGCCTCACCATGCTGTACCATGAGTTCAACCAGTGCCTTACATTAATGGACATGTTTTGGGCCATAATGAACTTTATAAAATTGATAGAACCCACAAGTTTGTTATAGTCTTGCATATCAATATCCCAACCCCAATTCACCAACAATTATCATGTGGACATCTTCTATAAGCCTCACTTATATTATGTAAAAAAAATTTGAATTTGGGTCTCTTTGATTATAATATGAGATTCGCAATGTAAGATCTCTTAGCCAAATTCTCAACTTGGATCTAAACCATAAATCTACACCTTGGACAATGCATTTTCAAATCCTTGAACTTGATTTTGAATCTTCAACTAATCTGGATTTCAAACTTTGAATTTTGAATAATAAAATTGAAACTTTGATTCTTGAACTTAGAATTTGAACCTTTAGCCTAAAAATTGAACATTGGTGTGCACCTCTAAACATATGAACTCCAAGATCTTAATGAATGATGGGGTCAGTATAAACCTAAACCCTTGGAGCACTAAACTACATTTCAAACTTGACAAGGTGAACCTCTAAAATATTTAACATATGTCTAAACCTCAAAAGTTTGAATATGCATCTTGAACCCCAAACTTGAACTTTGAACTAAACTCTTGAACTGATGAGGCTTAGCTCCAAATTTGAACTTGAACTTGAACTTTTGAACTTGAGGTTCAAGTTCAAGTTCAACATAACTTTAGAACTCTGCCTTCTTAACAAGTCAAAGTCTACAAAATCAACATTAGTAATGAAAATCAGTCAGAGATTCTTTTTATAGGAAAGTTTTGAAGTTTAAAATGTAGGTTCTAAAAGCACACTTATAGGTCTTATTTAAGCCTACACATCCTATTAATTTGGATATAGAGGAGTCTTCTAAGATCATTCACCTGGCTTAGTAACTGTTAATTGAAGAAAAGACATAGTTCACTCAATTCCTCAAAGAAAAGAAAATCAATGTTTCTTGGACATATTTTGATATGTCTAGTCTTGATATAGTTCTCATTATGCATCATCTTTCTATAGCTTCTAGTGTCAAACTCGTGAAACAAAAACTAATGAAGATGCATCTAAATGTTTCCCTGCTAGTAAAAGTTAAACTTGAAAAACTCCAAAGTCAAAAATTATCAAAGATATAAACTTTTTTGAATGGATATCCAATATTATTCTAGTTTCAAAGTAGGAAAATTCCATTCAAGTTTGCACAAACTTATGAGATTTAAACAAAGCTTTCCCTAAGGATGAATTTCTAGTTTCCACTTCCAAACATCAACCTGATAGCAGATAGGGCTATGGCATATGAAATGTAATACTTAATGGATAGGTTCTTAGGATAGAATAAAATAAAAATAGCTCCTGAAGACCAAGAGAAGACAACTTTCACTTGCATTTGGGGTTCATTTTATTGGAAATTTATTCCTTTTGGTCTTAAGAATGTGGTTGCTACCTATCAAAGGGATATGGAAACTATCTTTCATGATACGGTACATAAAAATATAGAAGACTATGTTGATGAAACCCTAGTTAAGTCCAAACAAAGAAACACTCACTTAGATTACTTGAGCTTGATATTGGACTGCATTTAGAAATTTTCAACTTAGGCTCAATCCTACGAAGTGCACTTTTGGTGTCACTTCTAGATAACTACTAGGCTACATCATATATTCCAAGGGCACTAAAGTTGATCTAGAGAAATTCCAAGCTATAATGGAAATGCCACCTCCTAAAAACTTAAGTCAATTAAGAAGTCTTCAAGAATATTTGCAATCTATAAGGAAGTTTATCTCTCAACTAGTTGATAGGTCTCAACCATTCAACAAGATTCTACATAAGGGATATGCATGTGTGTGGAAGGATGAATGTGAGAAGAGCCTTACTCAAATCAAATAATATTTGGCTAAATCACCTATTTTCATGCCTAATATTCTTAGGAAGTTGTTGATACTATACATGTCACCTACAAACAATTCCTTAGGGGCATTATTAGTACAATACAATGAGAATGGAAAGGAACACGCCATATACTATATCAATAGGACATTGGTTACTTATGAGATAAACTATAATAATATTGAGAAAGCTTACCTTGCTATATAGTATTCACCTCTCAAAAGATATGACACTATATGCTTGCTCATACTACCCACTTAATGGTAAAAAATGATCCTCTTAAGTAATTTTTAAGTTAAGATGTGCTTACGAGTAGACTTGCTAAGTGGATGGTGATTTTGTTTGAATTTGACATTTAGTAGGTTGAACATGAAGCTATAAAGGGACAAGCTATTGTAGACCAAATTTCTGATTTTCCACTCCAAGATGATGTCCCTATGTAGATAGAGTTTCCAAATTAATCAATAATATATTTCATAGATGCTTACAAGTAGACTTGCTAAGTGGATGGTGATTTTTTTTTGAATTTGAAATTTAGTAGGTTGAACATAAAGCTATAAAGGGACAAGCTATTGTAGACCAAATTTCTGATTTTACACTCCAAGATGATGTCCCCATGTAGATAGAGTTTCCAAATTCATTAATAATGTATTTCATAGATGGAACTTGGAAAATGTTCTTTGATGGATCTCACACTCAAAATGGTGTTAGTGTTGTTATCCTTCTCATTACACCCCATGAATACATAATCCCTAAGTCATATAAGCTTTTGTTTCCATGCACAAACAATACAGAAGAATATGAGGCTCTTACTAATGGTATCAAATTGGCCATTGTGTGGAGACTAATTGAGTTACACATCTATGGAGACTCACAACTTATCATAAACTAGATCAACAATGATTACCAACCACAAATGACAAGTTGATTCTGTATAAGAAATTGGTTGATTCTCTAAGAAACTACTTTATCTTTGTTACATTTAAACAAATTCCTAGGGCTAAGAATAAAGTTACAAATGCTCTAGCTATTTTTGCATCTATTTTATAGTTACAAGAACATGAATCTCAATTTGAATTCTAGTAAAAGAACTACATTTGCCCACCTAGGATTCTCCTAAAAAAAATTATTTGTACTATCATTTGTCTCTACTCTTCTACCTATTCTACCATTTATTCCTACCTTCATGACCAAATTATCCCTGATAATCTTACCTATAGTGAAAATGCCAATTCATCTGCAATGCTTCCCATTGTACCCTTGTCTTGGGTGATTTGTAATGGAAGGGTCTAGATAAAATGCTCCTTAGGTTCTTACAGGTGGATGAGTTTGAATGAGCATTGGCCAAAATCCATAATGGAATCTACAAGTCACACTCTAATGGCCTTGTGCTTTCTCAAAAACTACTTAGGGCTAGTTATTATTGGCCTACTATGCATGAAGATCGTGTACGCTATGCCAAATCTTGCAAAGAGTTTCAACTAAATGGAAACCTAATTCATGCCCCTAGATGAGAATTGATTCCATCTATCACACATTGGCCTTTTTAGAAATGGGCCTTTGATCTAGTTTGAAAAATTAACCCTATCACATCAAGTGGACATAAATTTATCATCACAATGATAGAGTACTTAACTAAGTGGGTTGAAGTTGTTCCACTCCTTGTTGCTACAAGAAAACATGCCCTGTTTTTTTGAATCACATCATCTTCATCTATGGTATTCCTTCTTCAATATTCACTGATAATGGAGGGTCATTCAATAATGAGGACCTTAGGAAACTATGTAAAAATTTCAAGATTAAGTAGCGCTAGTCCTCTATCTATGATCCCCAAGGGAATGATCAAGTTGAGGCTTTGAATAAGAAACTACTAAATTTTTTGCATCAAATTGTACACAATTTTGGGAGAGATTGACATCTACAAACTAATCTTTCACTCTAGGCATATTGAACTAACATACACACTCCCATTGAGGCTACTCTTTTTTCTCTAGTCTATGGTTTTGAGATTGTACTACCACTTGAGGTTGAGATTCCATCATAATGAGTCTCCTTGAAAGAGTGTATCATTGATTCAAATTATAAGGCTATGAGAATACATTATCTTTATGTCCTAGATGAATGTTGTAACATTTCTTTTGATCACATGAGGGCCTATAAAAAATGTATTTCTACCAGCTATAATAAGAAAGTTCATCCTAGAGGGTTTCAAATTGGAGATCTTGTTCTTAGAGAGAATCTAAAAAAATAGAAAAATAGAGAACAAAAGGGCAAGTTAAAACCTAATTGGTTGCATTCCTACATTTTCATTGTTTCATTTGGATCTAGTGCATCTAAGCTCTCTACACTTGAGGGAGAACAACTCCCCAAGCCCATAAATATATTACACCTCAAGAAGTTCTATGCTGAGTGCTTTTTCTACTCAATACTTGTACATAACTTATGATCCTAAAAGAATAAATTTTTATTATTACAAGTCCTAAAAAAAACTTTCCAAGTGGTGAAAACATGGAAATAGGTGCTCCTTGAGAGCCTTTGCAACTATGTCTATCAATGTCACACTTTGCACTCATTATTCATCTCCATTATCTTTTGCCTTGCCTAGTTTGGAACCAACTCTTGTCTAGGTCTAGGGGGAACAAAATGTCTAGGATTATCAAGGTCTTCTTGTCCAATTTTTTTTTATTTGGAAAATCTTAAATAATTTTTCTCAACACTCCCCCTATACATTTAGTGTTTCTCAACACTTATCATATACTTTACCTATCGTCTAGGATGTTGCGATACTTCTTGTTGGAAGACTTGAGCCCTAAAGAGATAGTCATGTGACTTACACACATGCACTTAAAATAATTATTGGTTGAGGAATGTTGGATTTATTTTCTTTGCATGTCATCTATGAAAATTTATTTGTTGAGTTCTCCCTCCCTAATAGTCTCTCAAGGATATCATGGACTAAAAGACTAGAGGCATGGGGCATGTTTTCTTTTTCTTTTGGAATGTGGGTATACCTTGTCAATCTTAGGTTTCTTGAGCTTCTTGCTTATCTTTCTTGACAATTAATTAGGATTGACAACATATCATCCTTGTCTATTTTACAAGTGCATTCTTATGGCTATCTTGACATTTTTTGTCTCGATGCAAGCATAATATTGCTACACTAAACTTAAGGAATCTAACTACACTAGTCATCTTGACCTTTATGTCTTTGATACATAGGTTGGGTTCCCACATACCTATCTACGATAGATCATATTCATATCCTCATAGTTATACTAGTGATGATTGTATAATGTTCTAATGTCCCTAATAAGGATCGATGATAAAAACTAGTACCTAATTATATAACCCTTGCAATTCAACCCTTTTCATACTAGTTTTCACTTTAAGGTTTATTTTAGCTTAGTTTTTAATTTGCATGTTGGGAGAGTCCTCTTTATCTTTTGTGTACATGTTAGCTAACCACATTCATCTCATTTTTATTCTTCTTGATCATGCCTTTCACTCTTTATTGATCTTATCAATTTAATGCTTCTTTAATTCTTGTCATCACAATGGGCTAATATCATCATCACATATAAATTTATCCAAGTGCTAAGTTTTCAAATCATGAGTCTATATTATCACATAGAGCTAAACATATAAGACAAATATATTCATACATCCACAAGTATATAAATCATAAGATGAGTATACATAAACATGAACATACATATCAACATCACATAAGAACATAAACATAAGTTTTGTAGATAGATGCATCCATCATATGAGCATATAAAGAAAAGAGATAAGTACACAATGTCATAATCAAATCTAGAATCTCATATATATAATGATGAAATATCGAGTATATATCCAACATGAGTACAAATATGGATAAGTGTCTCTCAAAATGTTACATCAAGAATGTCACTAGGACACCAAGCCTATGTTAAACCTAGACCCTAGGACTAACTCCATCCCTCTTGGGTTGGATGTGGCTAAGGAGGAGGTTCATGTGTCCTATTTGGTGGTTTTACAGCTCCCTTTGAGCTCACCACTCTCTTTAAGTAGAGAGGAAACTTATGGCATGCTTATACTACATCTATATAGACACCCTAGTAGCATGTTATTCTAACCCCCATCACTCTGCCTCATATCAGGCATCTGCTAAATCCTCTCACAAAACTCTCTCAGTGATGTGCCTCTACCCACACATCTACCAATTTTTTATCTTGCACTACTATAGTGGTCCTAAGTTTTTGGACCTCTTCTTCTAGATCCCTAATCCACTAGTCTCACAGATACTCTCCCCCACTTGTCACAACTTTCTCCTACCTCTTCTCTTTATCCCTCTCCCACTCCACCCAAGGCTACCTAACCATTATCTCATCCCCTTCCTCCTCTGAGCTTTATTCCTCAATATCATTTAGTTGTTGGATGGGCCCCCAACCTCTCTCTCTCTCTCTCTCTCTCTCTCTCTCTCTCTCTCTCTCTCTCTCTCTCTCTCTCTCCTTACTCCCTCCCTCTACCCCTCCCCCATATCCTCCATCATCACCTTCCTAGTCATCATCCCCTAGAAGTGTATCTAGAATGCTAATCTTAGAAATGGTAACCTCCTTGTATCTCAAGCATAATATAAAGATACCTATGCATCTATCACTCTTGGGAGATAATATGAGGTTGTCCTCTTCAAACCCTATGTCTCCTATAAATATGTAACATAATCCAACATGGGTAGCCAACTCATGTCCTCCTCCTCTCATAGATGAGTGTAGGTGGTGGTCTTTGTCAAGACTCTCTACCTTTGGCCAAATTTCCTCAAAATGTGGCTAATAAAAAATCACTCCACTCTCCTGGAATTTTTCCCCACTAGAGGCCTTCTATAGAACATGTACCCTATCTCCTCTTGATCCTCCTACCATCCCTCACATCCCACAAATGGCCTCCACTCAAATGTGACTAGCTCATCAAACACACGCTTGTAATAGGTCACATCCCCACTATGCAACTATGTAATGAACCATGAGTATTTTTATATGTACAAGTATCTCCTCTCCCATGGATGCACCCATGGTAAGCTCACTACAATTGATCCCAAGCCTTTCCCTATGCCAATCTGGCTTCACATGCTCGATTCCTCCCCTCCTTGTACATGATCTCTTGAAGCTTGTGGTACATATCAGCTAGTATGGTGAACCCCACACCATCCTTCTTCATCTCCCTACCAAATCCATCACCAATCTTCCAAATCCACATGGAAAGTACTTTTGGCTCTTGAATTTGATCAATGTATGGGTGATGAGGGAACACCCTATGCATTCCATCGGATATTATTCCCCATAATCTATGATCAATTTCTCCCATACAATGCATCTATCCAAGATGTTAACATCCTAAAATACCTCCTATAACACAACTTTGCCCTTTTTGGGAGTCTAATCATAGTAAACCCATGACACACAATCTCATATTAGCATTCATATCAAAATAAACAAAGTAACATACAAATAATAGATATACTCATCATACTCACTGGATCTCTATGACATGGTACTCGTAGGATATGATATACATCCTCTAATGTGATGCTCACCTCACCAGATGGGAGATAGAAGGTGTTATGCTCAATTTTCCACCTCTCTTCTAGTGTTGTCAAGAGGCCATGGTTTTTTGAGATATGAGGAAATCATAATAGCCATCCAAATCCCATGGTCTCCAACCTCCCTCTATCTATTTCATCTAGCTGGGGCACTAGACATAACCCTACCACCTTCAGTACTCTAATAATCAAGGCTAGAAACACCTCCTACATAGTCAAAACATGCAAACATGTCAAAACCTATCAAATGAGAATCATAATGAAACTAAGGACATCACAACTCATCTACTAGAACAAGAAACTAAGCCTTACAAGTGATGAACAACACAAAATTGGCATAATACTCTTAAGGTGGTTGAACTAGTATTGTACAATACTTTACATTATACTCGTGTGATACTTCCATTAGTGTGATACTTCACATGGTATTGTACAATTAATGGGTGGGTCCAATACAATACATATCATAACATAGGTGTGATACAATTTTGTTGCTAGAACTATTGTATGATAGTTTTCATAATAGAAATGCAATACTTTTTAAACTATCACATGATATTTTACAAAAACCTACTAGAAACCCTATGAAACATAGTAAAATACTAAAAAATGACTCAAAAAATGTTGGGATGTTGAGTACTTACTAGTGGACCATAATGCAAAGGCCAATTATTCCAAATCAATGTCTCTTGGTGAGAACTCTCCTCTCAGCCATAGTGCTCTCTCTCTCTCTCTCTCTCTCTCTCTCTCTCTCTCTCTCTCTCTCTCTCTCTCTCTCTCTCTCTCTCTCTCTCTCTCTCTCTCTCTCTCTCTCTCTCTCTCTAACCTTTTCACCCTATTTTGACCTAATTTTTGAACTTCTCATATTCATGCAAAATCTACACCCTTAGCTAATTTTAACTTTATGGATTCATTTTTGGGAATAAAATTGAAATTTGAGTTCATCTTTCTAGTCAAAATTGCATTTTAAAATTCTTCCTTCTTTTGTGTAGTTGGCTGACCTTTTGAGGCCTAATCTTCAAATCTTGTTGGGGAAATCTTCATGTCTTCTTAATTTCTACCCTCTTCACCTAATCTTGTTCATTCAATTTCTTTCAATTTCACCTTTCTTTTTGCTCTGACCTAATTTTGATGCTTTATCTTTCTTGGTAAAACTCAAAAAAATTGGGCCATAATATCACTTCTTTTGGTGGTCTCTCTTTGGCTTTAATTGCTTATCTTTCATCATGACCTATATCTTATCTCAATTTGATCACATCTACATCATTTCTACATCTCCTCTAGCTCATTTCAATTTCAATCCCAAGGGGAAAGGAATATTCTATAATTTTTATAACTTTCTTTTTTCTGTGGTTATCTATTCATCTTCTTTCTTTAGCTACTTGGATTGACATATTAGTGCTTGTCTCAAGTATTGTTTTTTTCCATCTCTCTCCTAATGTGCAATCCTATCACTAATAGGCTAAGCATTCAAGGTTTTCAATCTCTCTCTATGCTTTGTTCTTTAGAGTCAAATCTATCTTTCTATTTCTTGCTTGGATTCTTCATTCTTTGACATAATGTGTTCCTAAATTGATCACACATTAGTCAATGAGGGGAAAATGTAATCAGCCAAAAATGGCCATCTAGACTATAAGCCCCTTCTAGAAATTTTTTCCTAATTTATCTATTTTTCATCTTTGATTAAATCATCAAAAATTAATTTATTTGATTGTAACCTATGTTTTGACCACTTTATCCTAACTCTTTTATTTAATTGAAATAAATTCTTCCCTTTTAATTAAATAAAAAATCCTCACTTCCTACTTTTCTGAAGTGTGCACAAATAAAGCATTATTCCTATTTTAAAATTAATAGAAAAATGCTTTTGTCTCACATGAGGTGTACACTTTCCAAGGTGTGTGGAATCTTTATTCTCCTCCACACATCTCTTTCCATTTTCAAGATATTTTCTAGGTGAGATGGTTGTGCACATGGATCACTCAAGGTGCATCCTCCACCCTTAATTAAGTCTTTCTTGTCTTTTGATCTCAATCATTCATTTTTCTTTAAAAGAGAGGGATCTCTCCTTATTCTCTAATCTTTTGTGTTCATGCTAACATTATGTTGTGGGATTTATATGTACTTTGGAGCTTTTGAAGACTTGGATTTTTTGCATTCTCATACTTGCACATTCATCTAGCTTCTTCACACTTGCATTACGATATTTTACTTTCGATTTCCTTCTATGCTTTAGCTTAGATCACCTAGTCTAAATAGGGATTTTTTCAATCTCTCATTCTTTTTATCTTTAATCTTGCTTCTCATTAGTTTAGCCCTCATCTTGGATTTTATCACATATTTATTCTTGGATGCTAGAATTGTTGCTTCCATCTTTTAATCTTCCATTCTATGGTGCACCTTTCAATGGTTGCATAAGCTAGGTTCATTTGAGAGCAACTATTTCACTACTTACACCTTTTCACATCATAGATAGGAAGCTATAAGTCACTTCTTGAGGTCCCCTCTTACATAAGTTCCCTCAAGTGTAATGGTTTATAGAAGTATACCTAATTTTTGGTATACAGAGAGAAGCTATAATCACTACAATATATACTCTTAACCAAGTTCAATTGAAGGAAGGGACAAGAAAGGAATGATATGAACTCTAGTATGGACATACATCCAATATAAGTTAATTTAAAATATTTGGAGGTAGGTTTTATATACATAAAGATGAAAGGAATGGGAAGTTTGATTCTAAAGGTGATGAATGCATATTCCTAGGTTACTCTACTAGGAGAAAGGCTTAAAAGTGTTTGAATAATGAAACTAACACAATGATAAAAATGTAAATGTTAGAATTGATGAGCTTGTAGATAAGAATCATTAGGAGAGAAAAAAGGAACCTGATGATTACAAAAAAAAAAATTATGTACATGAAGATGAACCTAGTACAATACCCAAGCAATAGTAGAGAGCTACTAAGTGTCATCTTGCATTACTTGAGCCATAGATAGAATAACCTAAGAAGAATGTTGAGCCTCAATCAAAAATGATAATGTTGAAAATAAAATAACTAAACTTATCTTAGAAAATTATGTGAGAAGGAACCATTCATTCAATAAAATTATTGGAGATAAGAGTATTGGAGTCATGATAAGAAGTAAGTTAAACGATAATACTTTGTTGATTGTTGAGTTTGAGCCAAGAACTGTGAAATATTTACTTGATAATAAAGATTAGATCAATGCTATGAATTAAGAGATAGACCATATTGATAAAAAATAATACATGGACATGAGTTCTTAGAACCACATACAAGAATGTAATTAGAACCAAGTGGATTTTTAAGAACAAACTAAATGAGAATGGAGAAGTTGTGAGGATCAAAGCTAGATTAGTTTGTAAAGGTTATGCTCAAGAAGAAGTTATAGATTATGGTGATACCTTTGCACTTGTAGCTAGGTTGGAAGGAGTCAAAAATATGTTGGCATATGCAACTAAAAATAATTTCAAGGTATATCAAATGAAATACTAGAGGAAGAGGTATAAATTGAACAATCTAAAGGATTTGTGGAGCCAAATAAAGAGAACTTGGTATCAAAATTGATCAAAGCACTATATAGACTAAAGTAAGCACCAATAGCATGCTATGAAAGACTACATTTATATTTCATCAAGATTGGATTTGTTTGAATAAGTGAGAATAGTAACTTGTACATGGAGAGTGAAATTGAAAACAAGGTATAGCAAATCATTCATTGATCAAATGATAAAGGAGTTTGAAATGTCTATGTTTGGTAAGATTAAATTTTTTATTGGTTTGCAAGTTCATCAAATAAAAGGTGGTATATATGTGACTTAGTCTAATTATAATAAAGATATTTAGAAGACATTCGTTATGGATGAGTCAAGGTCAATTGGAATGCTTATGGTTAGTAGATACAAATTATCTAATGAAGAAATTGGTGTTGAAGTAAATAAGACACAATACAAATCAATGATTAGAAAGTTATAGTATGTTGTACACAGTAGACCTAATATTGCACATGTAGTTGGTATTGTTGCAAGGTTTTCCTATAATTCTAAGGAAACACACATGATTGTAGTTAAAAGGATATTCATATACATGAAAGGAATAGAAGACTATGGATTATGGTACAAACAAGAACATAATTTTGAGCTTAGAGTTTATACTGATGCTAATTGGGGTAGTAATGTTGATAATAGAAAGAGTACTAGTGGTGGAGATTTATTTTCAAGAGAAAGATTGATTAGATGGTTGAGCAATAAATAGAGATGTATATCACAATCTACATTTGAAGTTGAGTGTTGTTGTTAATTGTAACTATTCAAACATAGTTTGGATTAAACAACTATTGGAAGGAATACAAGAAGAAGTTTTTGATCTTGTTACTATCAATTGTGATAACACAAGTGCAATAAAAATATCCAAGAATAATGTGGTGCATGAAAAAACCAAAGACATATCTATCAAGTATCGTCACTTGAGAGAAAAGTACAAGAGAAGCAAATATGGTTGGAGTATGTGAAGTCTAAGGATAAAATTGTAAATATATTCACAAAGTCAATGCCTAAGGATTATTTTGAGTATTTTATACCTAAGTTAGGGGTCATTTCCCTATCCAAGATTCACTAAGAAAGGATGCATGATGCATCAATTCATGGATGATCTGATATATCTTTCAAGAGTTGATGCAAGAGTTCACTCTTTAGGGATTTTGTCCTAAAGTTGTGAAAGTGATTATAATGAAGATGATGTAATAAGTACATGCAAGGTACAAGGTATTATCAGTTTAATATTGGATCTTATAGTTATATTTAGCATCAAGGTCAAAGGGGGACTAATATTCTATATGAGAAAGAACCTATGACTATGAGTAAGTCAAAGGGGGAGAGTAGTATGAGAAAGAAGAGAATATGTAGATGAGAAATATTAAGTGATGTATACTAAAAGGGGGGTTCTAAAAGTTGATATGAAGAGATGTCATTAAAAATAAAAGTGAAGTACACCCTAAGGGGGAGAATTTGTCAAAACGGAGATGAGTTGAAAAGAACTTGATGTTGAACCTATTGTAGAGAACAATAATGAAGTGAGATTGATGAAGATATGTGGTTTTGTCAATACATACATTTGATTATATCATGATGTATTATAATATATTACATTTATGTGTTTCCATAAATGTTAAAGGGGGAGATTTTTAGCCCCAACTATTAATGTTGTTAATGTATGTCTAAGACTCATATTAGTTTTTATGTTGTCCTTGATGTCAAACCCTAATTGTTTAGAAATTATGCTAATTCAATAGAGTTTCATATCATTTTATTGATGAAGAGGATATAAAGAAAGTGTGATGATGTAAGTGTATGTTGTTCAATAGACACTTGAATGAGTTAGACTCTAATAGTATAATGTTGCTCTGATTTCTTTACACAATCTCAAGAAAGATGTATATACAAGATAATTTAGTCTGTGAATGAAGGAATACAATATTAACTAAGGTACTACAATTATCACTAATCACCTGATAAAGAAGTGAAGTAACATAGTGTTAATTGATCAATTTTAGTATTAATAGAGTCTAGTATTGACTAAGCAAGATGTAATGTTCATTGAGTGTGAATAGGAAGAACAAATTTAGAAAAGATTAAATCTAAGGCTGACATTTGATGGAAATTAAGAGTGTTCAAGAAATTTCAAGGATAAGGATGAAATTAGTTAAGATATAAATAATTGGAGAAATTCAAAGAAGATCTAATGAAGATGATTTAGTAATTTGAAATGGAGCACAAAGTTCAAGGTGGAAGTCTATTTTGTCGAGCACTTATATTCAATGAATCTGAACTTGGTGGAGATCTAATAATTGTGATTAAGCAAAAAAACATGGAAGATTCTAGAATGGAAAATAAATTCTATTTAAGGGATGAAATATAAAGTTTATTATTTTTTATTGATGATTAATTTTTTTGATGTTGGTGATTGAACCTTAAGGAAGAATAAGTTGAACTGAGTAGAACAGTATTGGAAAAATAAAATAGAGGAAGTGTTAAGTTGTAGTATAAAGTGTGTGAATGAGCCAGAAAGGTATCAAAAGAAGGAGATTGAGAAAATCAAATAACTAAACAAGTAATTAAGGTATTACTAAAACCCAATAGATCATTTCAATGTTTATTTATTACTATTGTAGCAAAAAAATGTCTTAACCAAGTGGACAAAACAGTCTTTTAAAATCCTATATTTTAACATTCAATAGTAGTGTTTGTAAGTCCTTTAGAGAAAGTTACTCTTTAGAAATGTCAAGGAGTGATATAGATGATCTTTGGTGTAAATACTCTAACAATATCACATTAATAATGTGTATGCAACCTTTAACCAGGTTGGATCCTAGTAGAGCTTACTTTAGCAAAGTGAAAATATTTGGGTTGCCAATTCCTAGGTGGTTTGTCCCTTTACAAGGTTTCCATGTTAAATACTTGTGTCAAAATGTGTGAATGCTTATTGTGTTGCATGTTTATTTCATGTTAACTATTTAATGTTGCAACTCAGTATAGGATGGATTTTTACTCTAATACTCGATATGGTAAGGAACAATAAGTTGATAGTTTGATGCAAATTTTTTATTAGTTTGAATTGTGATGTTAGATTTGGTTACTAACTTAATAATCTAAAAGTTGGTGAAAAGTTTTTTTAATGCCTATAGGATAACTGGTTATAACTAATTCAAGCTCCCCTCCTCTATTATCTAACATGAACCACATTGGTTCACTTCTATATCCATTGTTCTTAACAACTAGTCTATTATTTGGCTCTCTTCTTTACGAGTGTGATCTCCTTCACTAGCTTGCACTCTCAATATGAAAAATGACTTCAAAAATGAAAATCAAGTGTCTTTATACACTCTAAAAAAATTAAATCCCACTCAAATTCAAAATTTAATTGCATACCTGAGTTGTTCATTGAATGCCCATGACACCTACTAATGTGATCTAGATTGGTAAGCATTCTAGTCACTTTGTGAGTCTATTATTGGAAATATAAGAGGAGTAACTGAGAGGGAAGGGGTGAATTAGTTTCCACAAAAATAAATCCTCAATCCCTTAGATGTCAATATAAAACATAAACTCAAATGAAACTATTGTTGATCGATTAACACACTGACACTCAGTTAACACTAACAATGTGTTGTAACTCAGTAACCACTAATATAACAACTGTTACTCAACAAATAATAAACATGCAAAATTTACTATATTATCTAGGACTAATCTTAATTAACTTAGTTGTATACACATAAAATAAATAGCATGAACACAAGTGACCCCAATATTTAATGTGCAAATCTAATTGGGAAAAACCACCATTGCAACTAGTTACTAATTTTCACTCTTCTGAAGTGAGCCTTGTTAGGAGCCAACCCTATTAAAGGTTAGAAAATACATTGTTATGTGTGACCCTATTAGAGGATTTAATCACCCTATTAGGAGTGGCCTTGTTAGAGGTCTTTAGACACTTCAATCTAAAAATGCCACCTTAATAGAGGATTTACAAATAGTTGTTAAGCCAACTCTATTAAAAGATTTAGTTCACTGCTATAGTGGTTAGAGAGTAATAATGATATGACCTAATTTTTTATTCAACTATATTTCTAATTTTAGATCTCAATTCTAGCTCAAATACTTGATCCTTCTTGATTGAATATATCTTTGCAGCTCCTCAAGTATATTCTTCATATCCTTCTAATTCACTTCCTCTAATCATTTTTTATATTTCCATACACTCATTCTTACGAGATTCGGCATTTTTAAACCATGAAACCATTCAATCCTCAACTTTACCTTATACTTATATCATACACATTATCAATCAGCTTGAATACATCTTAAGATAATTAATATTCATCTCCTCAATTGTCTAGAACCAACAAAAAAATCAATTAAACTCAATATGCCAAAATAATAAAATCCTTCATTAGTTGACCCTACTCAGTAAACACTAACTCAAAACTATTTTTCCTATGTTAACCAAGTGAACTCAGTTAACACTAAATCTTTGCTAACTTTCTTTGGTAACCAAGTGAACTCAGTTAGCATTAGTTCCATCCAAGTTTCCTTCATTAACTGAGTGAGATTGATTAATACTCACCTTTTTCTAACTTCTCTTCAATGCCTAAGTGAACTTGGTAGACACTATCTTCTGAACTTGGAAAATATTGGAATGCTTGACAGGCACAGGAAACTATCTTCATCATCCAAGTGAGCTCAGCATACACTGATCAATAAAGATATGACATTTTTTATAACATCAAAGGCAATATACAATTGATCAATTATTTTCAACAAACTCCTTCTTTGGCATTGATGGAAACACAACATGTCATAATGCAATGGATTTTTTGGAGAAAAATTAGTAAGGATAATATACTTAGTTTGATTATGATTCTCATTCATGAGAACTCCCTCTATTAGTGTGAACTCCCTCTAACTTCAATTTCTCCCTCTGTTAGCAAACTATGTCTTCAACATCTTCTTTTAATTGAAACTTTTTCCTTCTTTGATATCAAACTAGGTTCATTCTCCCTCTTTAACATTTTAGATAAGATTTCTTTGATGTATGACTGAACTCTCCCTCTTTGACTTCTTCAAGCAAAATTTATGTGATATGATAGAAAACTCCCCCTCATTAACATCTTATGCCAAACAATATTTAGTGAATATTAATGTATCTCATGTAGTAATTCATATGCAATCTTCTCTTTTATTGCTACATCAACTTGACTAATCTTCAACATGCTCTAGTTGATGCATCACTAAACTTCATTTAGTGAGCTTTAGATAGGGGAATTATCCCTAACTTACCTCTTAGATACAAAAATTCATCCTTAGGTAATGGCTTGGTGAATGTGTCTATAATTTTTTCTCTAGTATTCACATATTCCAATCTTAACTCCTTTTCTTGCACCAATTCTCTTAGAAAATGATATTTTATTCCAATGTGTTTGGTCTTGGTATGCATCGTAGGATTCTTTGATATATTAATTGCACTGATGATATCATAGAAGATAACCACTAGATCCTTGATCTCTACCTTCATACCTACCAATATTTTCTTGAACCAAACAACATTAGAACAATTAATTATTGCTATAACATACATTGCCTCTTCTGTAAACTAAGAAATGTAGTTTTTCTTCTTACTTATTTAAGACACTATTCTTTTACCAAGAAAGAACTCTCCACCACTGGTGTTCTTAATTAATTGCATTGGTATTATCATAGAATATAACCACTAGATCCTTGATCTCTACCTTCATACCTACCAATAGTTTCTTGAACCAAACAACATTGGAACAATTAATTATTGTTGTAACATACACTGCCTCTTACGTAAACTTAGAAATGTAGTTTTTCTTCTTACTTGTCCAAGATGCTAGTCTTTTACCAAGAAAGAACTCTCCACCATTGGTGTTCTTCCTGTCATCAACACTTCCTAGCTAATCAACATCTATGAAGGCTTTTAAATCTAAGTTGCCTCCTATTTTGTACCATAATCCATAGTCTTCAGTACCCTTCAAATACTTCATGATTCTCTTGGTTTCCATCATATGATTTTCTTTAAGATTTTCTAAAAATCTTGCCACCATACGAATTGCTAATGCAATATTAGGCCTTGTATGCACTACATATTGCATTTTTCAATCATTGATCTATATGTGTTCTGATCTACCTCCTTGGAATCATCTTTTTGGCAAGGCTTATGTCCAATAGACATAGATGTTCCAACTGGTCGTGAATCCTCCATTTCAAATTTCTTCAATATCTCCTTGATATATTTAGATTGAGTAATGTAGATACCATCTTTCTTTTATTGAATCTTCAATCCAACAAAGAGTTTTATCTCTCCAAAAATGGACATCTCAAATTCCTTACTCATTTCCTCTAAAAAGGTTTTGCACAAGTCATCATTTCTAGTAAACAATGTGTCATCCACAAAGATTTATGCCAACATAATCTTCTTGTTTGGTCCTTCTTTGATTTATAGGTTGTTTTTATCATTTGTTATTTAAAAATAAATCTTCATTGAATAGTTATGAATTCTTTCATACCAGGCTCTCATAGCTTGCTTAAGACCATACAATGCTTTGTGCAACTTGTAGACCATATCCTTTTTTCTTGGATCTACAAAAACTTCAAGTTGCTCTATGTAGACTTCCTCTTCAAGAATGCAGATTTCACATCCATCTAATAAATGTTAAATCCCTTTTGTGTAGCATAAGAAAGTAAATTCCTAACACCTTCTAATCTTGCAATAGGAGAAAAAGTTTCACCATAACCAATACCTTCTTCTTGAGATGAACCTTTGCATATTAACCTTGCTTTGTTTCTTGAAACTTCTCCATCTTCATTCAACTTATTTTTGAAAACCCACTTTGTGCCAATTATATTCTTATCCTTGGGTCTAGAAACAAGAGTATAGGTCTTATTCCTTTCTATCTTTTCTATCTCTTCATTCATTGCTTCAATCCAGCTTTAATTATCCAAAGCATCTTTAACTGATCTAAATTCAAATTTAGTAAGAAAACATGTACCTTTGAGTTTGTTCCTTGTCATTGTTCCATCTGTCTTGTCTCCAATGATTTGATCAAGTGCATGGTGTCTTCTCACATATCTTACTAATATAGGTACTCTAGATTTAGAACTTGTTCCACTTTTCTCACTTAAATTGTCTGCATCACGCTCAGGTCCCACTATCTATGACTTGAGTCCTTCAAACTTGATGTGGTTTTCATAATGCATGCCCCTACTTTATTTTTTGGCTTTTTAGAACTCTACTATCCAAGGTCCAGGTTTTTTTTGGTTTTATCTATTGTTTTTGGTCAAGTCTAAGTCTTGACTAGAAGACCTAGATTCCAAAAATTAGAGTTTTGGAGGGAGAACACTTTTGCAAAAAAAAGGGGTGCACCACCCTAGGTGTGCTAGTGAGCCAAACATGGCAAAATCATTTACTATAGGTAAAGTGTGCAACAACATAGTAGTGCACTAGTGCAGCTACACACCCCCTAGCAACCACACTAGTACCTAGGTCTATAAAACTAAGGCACCCCTACTCTCTTCCCACTTCATCTTCTTTTCCATCTTCTAAGAGCTCCTAGCCATAGTAGTGCAACTATTCAGGTGTGCCTCCTCCACTTTTTCCCTACATGAAAAACATAAAACAATATTATGAATATAGATTAAGGTGTATAGTAGCACACCTAATTAGGTGTGTTACTATGCACCTTATTTCCCTGCAACATGAACCATTAAAAAACTTAACTAAAAAATAAAAAAGTAAAAAACACTAAATCAAGGTGCGCAGTAGTGCACCTGATTAGGTGCACTATTGGACACCTTACTTTTCCTCTCAAAAACATAAAACTTTTGACCTCAAAACAAAAACATGAAAGAATTTAAAAAAATCATAACCCTAATTAGGTTGTGTAGTAGTGCAGCTTATTAGGTGCACTACTATGCACCCAAAAATGAAAAAATTATTTTGTGCTAAGTCTAAAAGGGTGTGCATCAGTGCATTCTATGAGGTGTGGTGTTGTGCACCCTAAATTTTGATATGGAAGAAGGCACACTAGGTGCACCTACTAGGCACACCAAGTGCAACCCCCCCCCCGCCTACTTTTTATTTTGCAAGAGGGATAAAGTTAGGTTTCTTTTGGTGTTTTTAGAAAAACTAGATTTTTTGGGTCTATTTTATGTTAGTGTTAGGGCTTGAGTTCATGAATTTTTCTTCAACTTTGGACTAATAGATGCGATCTTTATGTAGATTCAATGGCATCTTCATCATGTTCCCTTGCATCAAAGATGGTTGCAAAGCCCATAGTTTTCAAGTTTCAAGGCATTCCAACAAAGTCACATTTCTAGGATGATCATTGAAAGATCCAAGATACCGAACTAAGTCACACTAATTTGGGTGCATTCTTGACACCATGTAACAAACCAACAAAAATATCATTGATGATATCTGCCTTGATCTAATTAGGACTAGTTAACGCATTATCACATGTAGTTTTAGTGTAGTCATCAGAATTGATCGTGACACTAGCAAAATATATGTTCCCAAAGAAAGGGTTATCAAGAGCATAATTAGAGAGATCATCTTGGATCTCCAACCCAACAATATAGAGAAGGTCCATCTTCAAATGGTGGATCAATTTATCAAATTAACTTATCACCAAGCTGAGAGATGTTACAAGGAACATATCAATGAAAATTTTGAGATCATACAGTCATCACACCTCATAGAGAAAACTCCTCTAGGGAAGAAAGCAGGTAAATTCAATATGATATAGGGCTACATGAAGGAAGGTATTGGATATTAAATCATTCTCTTGAGTAGAGTCATGGTTTTTCCTTCTTTGGGACATTTGAACATATGGATAGTCAATTTCATTGAGACTATCAATATGACAAGATGTCAATTGATTGGGCCTCCATTCTCAGCAAGAACATGGGTGAGCAACTAGTGGTGGTGAAGAGTAATAGAAGATTTTACATGACATCATACTTGGTGTACTTTCTAGCTACAAGAGTGACATATTATCTTGGGCTCTATAAGAAGGGTGGTGTGCAAGATGCAAACACATGGCCCTATATTGTATATCCTTAGCTAGTAAAGAAGAGGCTTTTAGAACAAAGCAAGGAATATAGGATTGTGAATGATGTTTTTATAGGACCTTTCAATGTGGTGTGAAGACAATACATTCCACCTTTTGAGTGTGAATGGGATCAATATCCCTTGGAAGAATATAATTCTCCACAGCCTTATTTTGATAACATCGGAAGAGTCCAATATCTAGTTGGCAAGACATTCCAACATGAAGATGTGGTTGAAGATCATTGGATGAATGCAACAAATGACTATGATGTTTGCATAAGGGATAATTGTAGGATGCCTTTGTATGTGGTAGAAAGTACTTTGAAGATGGAGATTCCATCAAAGATTGTGCAACAAGATACAAAGGATCCTCTTGATCCATTATTCAACAAGGACAAGATTGGTGACAGGCCTATTATGAATGTTGAGATTGACAAAGAAGAGAACTCGGACATTAACCACAAGGCAAGGCATGTCATCAAATTAATAAAGGATTAGATCAAGAGACCTTTCAAACTTGATCCAAATGATCATATGGTGGTCTTTCATGCTTAAGCCTGCCTAGCTAAAGGCTAAGGAGATAAGGTCATAATGCCTACATTCATAGCCCAGTCACCGGTGAGACTCGAGGTAGTACACCAACTAGATAGACTATTTGGATATAATAGGGCACAAAAGGGTAAAGGAAAGATGAAGAGAATTTCTCCTCAATAGGTTGAACCTAAAGAAGAAGCAACTTAGGAACCTCCATAGTGAGGAGAGGAAAATGTATAAGGGCCAGAGAATGTTGAAGTTACACAAGCTCAAGAGGATCCCCAATTGCTACCAGCTAAACAAGGCCAAGGGGAAGTGAAAACTAAAGCACAAGATGTGTCTCTACCTCAACAAAAATAACAAGCCTCCCCCTCTGTGCCTAAAAGAAGAAAGATCAAGACTCTGACAAAGAGGAGACAAAAGGTTATTAGGAGAGTGATCCCTTTCCCATGAGTCCTTGAACCAATCCCTAAAGAAGCAAAAGAAGAAGATGATGAGGATGAGGAGGACAATATACCTTTACATCAGAGGACTCATCTCACAAGAGCTATAGAGTCAGAAAGGAGAAGAAGCTCCACAATCACATTATCATCTATCCCTGAGGAACCCATCCAAACTACAACCTCAAAAGATTAAATGCAAGAATGGATAGATGAGTAGGATGTAGAGGGCAGTAATGTCTTTTAGATGTTAGATTTTGATTTCATGCTTGTGAGTACTGAATTAGTTAGGGATAAGATAAGGGACACTCCAACCAATCAACCTCAATAGAAGGATTGGAGTTAGTAGCCACCTAAACCATAGGGACCCTAGGTAGCACCATCATCCCCAGTACAAATTACATTTTGTGTAGATAAGGGATCAACTACCACTCTTCCTCCAGGCATAGAAGCATAACAAGTCAAAATAGAGCAAGAGGAAGAGCCACAACAAACATCTATTGAGGAAGTGTCAAAAGAAGGGTAGATAAGTTAAAAGCCTCAAAAAACTTCCTAAGACACTAAGGTAAGGACTGTGGACTCTATGGACACAAAGACTCCTACTATAGATCTCATGAAAAAGGAGAGGACTCTAGAAAGGGGAGATAAGGGAAAGGGTATAGCCGAGTAAACTCCTTAATCCTCAAAAGGAAAATCCCTAGTATAGTATATTCCAAGATGGTTGCAAAAATAAGTAATAAGAAATAAGAAACAACAATTCACCACTAAGGAGGAGGATAGAGTGGAATTAATTAAATTCCTAAGGAATCCTGATTCACCACCAAAGGATACGCAGGCATTAGCCTTTATCATGAGTGATCAGAGCTAGGACTTATTTTTCCATGTAGCTATCCCTCCTCAGCATTCAAATGTTGAAGAATTAAATCTAAGGGATTATAAAATCAAGCAATTCATGCTTGGGAAGCCTACCTTAGATAGTGCCAAGCTAATAGTCACAATAGGGATCAAAGAAGTATTCAAGAGCCTGGAATAGGATGGGGCAGAGTTGATAACACTTCAACAGCAAAATGAAATCCAAAAAGAATATCTAAGTGAATTTGTTGGTCCCCTAGATCCTACAAACCCCAAGGAAACCTTGAATGCAACACTTAGGAGAAGAGATAGGGGTACGAGCCAATTGGTTCCATTTTTTAGCACTCATCAGCAATTGAGAGAAAGTTTTGAGGAAAAGGGTATACAAATCATTTAGGGAAATCTTTAGGTGTTACATGTCATGTAGGAGAATGTGGATAGGCTAGTAGCCATTTTGAATCAATATTTTGGTTTGATGGATGAGATACATACCTAGGGAAAATATTTGCAAACATTATAGGTAATTAAAGGCCAAAGGTATCAAATGTTAATGGATGCATATATAACTAAGGAGTTAGACAAGATTGATGATTAGACTAAAAATATTGTAGATGGAAATAAAGAAATGGAGACATTACATATGAAGATTCATAGGGTCAAGGATCAAGCCAAAGAGAAAATTTTCAAGGTTAAGAAGCATTATAGTGATGCATGTTTAGACATTTTTGAGGATGATACATGGGAGAAATTAATACTAGTGGAGATAGTAGTCATTCAATTCCAAAAAACTTTTGAAGAGGCTGCTAATGATGATGACATTAGGGAAGTATTTAGAATAGGGGAGGCATTTTTAGATATGGATGTGAAATTAGGAGATTTTATAGACTCGTATCGAGGTTAGCAACTATAGGTAGAAGGTGAAAGAAAAATATGAAGCCTTAGATTTGCCAAATTTAGCTCAAGTCATTGAGATAATTGAGAAATTCAAGGGTAAATACCTAAACATAGCTCTATTATAAAGGAGAACAAAACCCAAAAGCCAAAATTTCAATTTTGATGCTTAGTGAAATTTTGCAATTTTTGGAACCTACTTTTGAGGTTCACTACTATGCTACTGTGCCAAGTGTGTAGGTGCACTTGTTTAGTAGTGTTTTGGAAGATTTTGACAAATTTAGAGGTGCACCAATAGTTAATTTCCAATTCTAAATTTAGAGCCTTCCATGCATCAAAAACTCATTCTGACAGTAGTTTAACTCCTACAAATGCCTAGTGAAGAAGGAGCTCCTATTTTTGGCACTTCTAGATACTTTTACATCAACTCAAGTCTTTCTCTTTCATATTTTCTCATGTTATCTTTTTTTATGACATGTAAAGCCTCATGCATCCAATTAATGATATAAATATGGGTGGAGTCCTACTTAGCATGAGTTAGATAGTTAGTTTGTACATAACTAGATTTGTTTTATTAGTTTAGAAGCATATGATTGCGTAAAGATATCTTTCACTCTCAACACAAATTGAGGAGAAGATTTCTTATAAATATGTGAATGTATTAATATATATTCAAGGCTTCCATTATTCTGATGCAATAATATATATGTTGTTGGTGCTCACATTTGGAGTGTAGTGATTCTTTCCTAAATGTGTTATATTTTATGGATGTATGTTCATTGAATATAATTGAGCCAAAAGTTTTATTGTGTTATTTTTGTTGTGCAATCTTTTAATTCTAGTGTTTGATATGGGTTTACAAATTCCACTGATGTACTTAGTTCAAGAAGAGATCATCATATTGTTCCTACATAGCTTTTCGTCTCACATGAGTGCACTTTTCATGGCCTTGCAATTTGATGAAAAGTGAAATATCTTATGGTTATTGAGTTTTCATCAATGATTGCATTAGTAGAATCAAGGAAGCACTAATCCTATTTTCATTGGTTACTTAAAAATATTTTTGAAAGCTTAATTCATAGATGTGTTGTTTTTGTAGCTTATGTCCATTAAGATTTACTTTTCATGTTATCTTCTTAAATTTCTCATTTCCTTATTTTTTTTATTTTCTTTACTAACCCCTTGGTTAATTTAGGAATTCATATAGTTGCATTGTTAGATTGCATTCATCATAATAGAAAAATAGAAAAATATATATCTTTCTTTTGTGGTTATTCTTTTGAAATGGAAAGTTGATTCTACATCTTATCGAAATCATTTTAGAACTAGAAAAGGCCTCCTCATGAACACTCACATTTCTCTTCTATTGTGAAGATTCTAGTAGGTAGCAAGATCACTCAGAACCTTGAAGTTGATCCTTCGGTTAGCTTTTCAAGAGAGGAGTTTGAAAGGATTCTATTGTTAAGCATCATGTAAAATGGTAGCTCAACAAGACTCAATTTTCTTTGGCTACAAATCAGTAGCCTCTAACTATGACATGGTTCCTGTAGACTATGACTCAAGTTGCACTAGATGCAACTTGAGTGCTTCTAGAGATTTTTTGGACTTGGGAGGTGAAGTTTGTTGACTTCCAATTATATTTGGCAATGTATCAGGTTCAAAGTAAATAAAATTTTTGTGATCATTATGTTCTTTGTTGCTCTCTTCTTCACTCTTTTCTACAAAATCATCAATTCTTAGATGTGCACTTTCTATGATCTTATGAGTAGTCAAATTCAAAAATTTATATGCTTTAGTTCTACTAGAGTATCCTAAGAATATGCTTTTATAACCTTTTACATCAAATTTACCTTTCCTAGTCTCCTTAAAAATATAACATTTTCTACCAAATACTTTCAAGTAACTTACAGTAGGATTGTAGCCATATCATAGTTCATAAGGAGTTTGATTTGAGTCTTTCTTTAGTTGTAATCTATTCAAGGTAATTTTCATGCTGATTTCTTCCTTCTAGTATTTGATTACAAGATTCTTTTCTATCATCAAGGTTCTTGCACAATCCATGATTGATCTATTCCATTCTGCTATGGTGTACAATGGGCTAATACTTTTCTTTTGATTCTTTTTTTAGTATAGAATTTATTGAACTTATTAGAAATGAATTCACTTCCTCTATCTGACCTTAAACACTTTAGCTTCTTTCCTATTTCCTTCTCTACTCTTACCAGATACCACTTAAACTTTTGAAAATCTTCAAACTTATCTTTCAGATACATTATAGTCATCACTCTAGAAAAATCATCAACAAAAAGAAAAAAGTACTTATCTCTACTATAGCTCTCAATTCCAATAGATCCACAAAGGTCTATATGAACTAGCTCCAAGATTTCTTCATAGTGATAGTTATTACTCCTTAAACTTGTCTTGCCTATCTTACCAATTTGATAATTTTTGGATAGGCTCATATCATATTTCCTCAAACTAGGAATACCTCTCACTCTTTTGTTTTTACTTTTCTTGATCAGATTATCAAAGTTCACATGACATAACCTTTTATTACATAACCAGCTTTCTTCTACTTGAGCAATAAAACATGAATTTTCACTAAGATCTAGGTAGAATAAATTACCTTTTGTTTTGTTACCAGACCCAACTAGATTTCTTTTTGTATCTAGCAGCTTTGCTTTCCCATTCATGAATTCTACCTTGGATCTAATGTTATTCAATTGTGCCACACTCAGTAGATTATGCTTCAGTTGTTCAACCCTGAGTGAGATACAACATTTTACCTTTATTCAACATGGTTAATTGTTTCCAAATCTTACACTTCCACTGTCATAGTGTGCCATATGTTCAAACCTTTTTTTGCCACTAGTCATATGATATGAGCAACCACTATCAATAATCCATGTATCATTTTTTCTAACATGAGAAGCAAGTGTCATTTTATCTTCTTCATCATCAGATCAATGTCAGAACTATCTTCCTCTTCACTTTCAAATTGTTTTCCTTTATACCTTTTTCCTTTTTTCTTGAGTGACAACTTGGCTTCAAATGCAAACTCAAGATTGCTAGAACTAGGAACATAATTATCATACTTATCTAGTTCAAATGTTGTCAACATTCCAACTATTGCATCCAATGTTATAGCATTCTTTGGATTGCATCTCATCTCTTGAATTCTTGATACTCTAAATGTATATATAGGAAGAAGTGTTCTAGGAAACTTACTTACCACTACCTCATCTTCAATCTTTCCTCCTTAGGCTTTGATTGCGTAAACATTGGCTTTAATTCTATCACTATACTTTGCAATGTTCTCATCTTCTCTCATTTTTATTTGATCAAATTGTCCTTAGAGACTTTTAGCTTTGGTTCTTCTTATATTAACATCTCCTCCATAAATTCTTTTCAGCTTGATCCACATTTCATAAGAAGTACCACAATCTTTTACTTCATCAAATTCGACATAGTTTAGAGTTGAAGCAATATCAATCATGATAAAGTTATGATTCTTCTTCTTTGCAATTTCTTCAATAGTCATAGTTCCAACAGGTGCCACATGCTTTCCATTAAGATATTTCAAACGTAAATTACTAATGGTTTCCAAATGCAACTTCATAAGTTCTTTCCATGCATTGAAGTTATATCTGTTCAATTTAGGGATCTCTCTTCTGTAAGACATACTAATCTTTAGCTTAGGTCCTTAAAACCTTCTCTGCAAGCACCAAAAGTTGTGATACCAATTGTTGGAAATATAAGAGAATTAATTGAGAGGGGAGGGGTGAATCAATCACCAATAAAATAAATCTTAGATCTCTTAGATGTCAATACAAAACATAAAGTCTAATGAAACTTTTGTTGCTCAATTAATACATAGGCACTCAGTTAGCACTAACAATATGTTGTAACTCAGTAACCACTAAAATAAAAACTATTACTCAACAAATATTAAACATGTATAACTCAAGATATTATGTGTGATTAATCCTAATTAACTTGGTTTCATACACATAAAATAAATAGCATTGACACAAGTGACACCAAGATTTAATGTGGAAACCCAATTTGGGAAAAACTACCAATTGCAACTAGTTACTAATTTTCACTCTTCTAAAAGTGAGCCCTATTAGGATTAAACCTTGTTTAAGGTTAAAAAACACATTGTTAGGTGTGACCCTATTAGAGGATTCAATCAACATGTTAGGAGTGGCCTTGTTAGAGGTATTTAGACACTTTAATCTAGAAATGCCACTTTGTTAAAGGATTTGCAAATAGTTGTTAAGCCAACTTTGTTAAGAGATTCAGTTCACCACTATAATGGTTAGAGAGTAATAATGATATGACCTAATTTTTGATGCAACTATATTGTTAATTTTAGATCTCAATTCTGGCTTGAATACTTGATCCTTCCTAATTGAATGTATCTTTGTAGCTCCGCAAGGATATTCTACTTATCCTTCTAGTTCACTTACTCTAAGAATATTTTATATTTCCATACACTCATTCTCAATCAATCCTCAAGTTGACCTTATAGTTATATCATACACTTTGTCAAGTTGGCTTTAATACATCTTAGAATAATTAATATTCATCTCCTCAATCGGCTAGAACCAACAAACAAATCAATTAAACTCAATTTTCCAAAACAAGAAAATCCATTGTTAGCCAACCTTACTGAGTAGATACTAACTTAGAAATGATTTTCCTGTGTTAAACAAGTGAACTCGGTTAACACTATATCTTCACTAACTTCCTTTGGTAATCAAGTGAGCTCAATTAGCACTAGTTCCATCCAAATTTCCTTCATTAACCAAGTGAGTTTGGTTAATTCTCAACTTCTTCTAACTTCTCTTCAATGCCTGAGTGAACTCAGTAGACACTGTCTTCTGAACTTGGAAAACATTGGAATGCTTAGAAGATACAAGAAACTTTCTTCATCACTCAAGTGAGCTTGACATACACTAATTGATAAAGATATGAAATTTTGTGTAACATCAAAGATAATATACAATTAATCAATTATTTTCAACATTTATATGTAGAATTCCACCTTGCTTCCTTTAGTCACTTCAACTTGGATGTATGTCACATCACTCTCTCTAACTATCCTTTTGTCCTTTCACATCCTCACTAACCCTTCATGCTTGATCCTTCATTCACTATTTAGTTTTTCTATTTACCTTTTATGACTTCAACTGAGTCACTATACTTGTATTGATTGATATACCCTTCTACTAGTGGTTGTGTTTCCTTGCAACCTCTTTAGCTTCTTTAAATAGTTTTTAATCAATGACAACACATACATATGCTAAGTGTTAGCATCACTAGCCTTCAATCTTCATGACAATGAGACTTGTAAGTATGACATGCAAACTAATTCACCCCTCCCCCCTCTCAGTACCTGAATATTTTAAATAATTGTTATCGAAGATAAATTTTGTAGAGGGAAACTTTAATAGCTTGAAAGTAGATTGAGATAATGGAAAGTTAAATGTGTCTAAAGAAATTAGAAGAAGCTCTAGAAGATGTAAATAGATAGATACAAGATCTGAAAGACAAATCCAAGACCTCATTTACTAAAAGAAAGGAATCATCAGAACAACCAAAGATAATCTTGGACAACATTCAACAACTATCTGAAGGAAGTGTCACTTTTAAGGAAGTTGATGCTACCATTGCAAATTTATTATGTACTATTTAAAGAAATAGCCAAAATGAAAAGAGAATAAGAAGACTAAGCCCTAAGAATGATACAAGTACATGAAAGGATGAGAGATTCTGAAAATGAAAAATAAATCCTTGAATATGAAAAGAGAAATGTTGAAGAGATAATCAGAATCAAATACTTAATCTTACCAAGACAACAACATGAGATCAACATATTAAATAAATAGATAAGAGGGATAGGTGATAGGAATATATGGATGTAAGTAGAAAATGAAATATTAAAGAAAAAGAATGAATAGATGAAAATCAATCTTAAAGTTAAAAAAGAAACCAATGAAAGACTTATAAGATTTTAGAAGAGCATGTAGAAGATTGATGAGCAATTAAAATATTAGAGGGAACTTGGTGATACATCTAAACTAAAATATATCATAAAAATAAATTTTAATTTGGAGAGTCATCAAAATTTGGAGTTGAATAGGAAGAGAAAGATGTCAAACATCCCCAACAATACACAAGATAAAAATCCTAATAAGCCTTCTTGTTACAATTGTGGAAAATTTGGTCATATAGAAAATGTTTGTAGAATCAAACAAGTGAACATTCCAAGAGGTACATAATTTAATGGATATTTTTACAACTACAATAAGTATGGTTGTTAATCTTATGCATATATATATATCTAGACCAATTAATAGGCCCTCTGATAAAATATTTTCTATATATTATTATAAATGCAATAATTATGGATATAAAGTTGAACAATGCAAAATTGAAGTACCACAAACAAATAATTCTTACAAATAGGTGAACTATATAAGAAAATGAGGTAATAACCCTATTATGTGGTTTACATATGGAGAAGCAAGACATCTAACATTAGAATGTAGATTGGGAGATATTGGAAGAAATTTTGAACCTTGGATAGAAATAGGTTTTCCATGTTACATCTGTTAGAGATTTGGTCATGTAGCATACAACTCTAGATATTGGTTCACAATCGATAAGGACAACAAAGGAAAAAAATTATTTATCAAGAATAAGTTAGAGGAGAAATGAAGAGAGTCTAGATAAAGATGGGTGAGGATGCTATGGTAATGGATAACCCTTTGTCTTTTGGAATAGATAATTCATCTACCAACTAAGAAATTAAGTAAGTACTTGGGAATTTAGAATTTCATTGATATATCAACCAACACCTTAGATCATTTGAGTTACAATAACTATTAGCATAATAAGATGCATTGGTGATATAGAGCAAGAATAAAGATATATATGACTACTTTGGAGTCATAAATTGAAATAATTATGTATTTGTATTGTTAGATAAGGTAAAAGGTGAATTATCAAAAAGAAGGTTACTCTCAGTTGCTAGGTTGTTGTCAACAAAAGGGAGTCATATCAGTAAATAGGCATTAAATGAAAAATAGCCATTGGAACACTTTTTGATTTATGTATATATAGTCATGTATCTTATTATTGAATCACTTCTTTTAAGAGAACTTGTGTGAGTAAATTCTAAGTGAAAATTACTATCTATTCTTTGAATTATCATTCGAAAAGGATTTAGGAATTACCAGAATGAACATGTTACAAACCCTAGTCATGTTGAGAAGAGAATTTTTAGAAAATAAAGGGATCTTCATTGATGCAAATGTGAATGCTCTAGTATTGATTAACAATTCACAAGAGCCTAAACTAGAACACAAATTGCATCCATTGAAAGAAATAAAAGTGGATAAAGTTGGTGCCCTATCATGAATTCCACTAAGAGCAATGTTGATGAAAGATGTGAGAATATTCATTCATTTTAAATTGGTCAAATTAGGTGATGCGAATAGAAATGAACCATATCATGAGATTTTTGATGATGATGGAAAATTGAAGAAATATTTATGACATCTAGAAATGAAAGGTGTGACGCATATTGTGCACTTACCAAATATTTTGAAGAAGAATGGATTAGATATTTGTTGAGAAGATTCCATGGCAAGAAGATTTGGCTAGAAGTTTATAAACTAATTGAGATTACAAAGGAAATCATCCATGCTATAACTGGATTATTGATTGTTAGAGAGGAATGTGTTGTAAGGTTAAATTCAAAAATAAAAGTTGAAGAATTGACAATATCTAAACATGACCACAAAGCAATGACAATAAGTGATATTCTAGACCAAGAGGTGAAATTTTCCTTAATGATTATTCGATACAAAGTCTATCAATCAAGTATCTTAAATAGCATACTATAAGGAGTTGTACAAGATGTATATGAAATAGTTGCACTAGGAAAGAGACATGATCTATAAAATATGGCGAGAAGTCAATTGCTAGTGAATTTGAAGAAAATCAAGGTTAACAAGAAGTGGAAAATGAAGTTTGGATCATTATTAGTATGCATCTTTTTCTAATTACTTTCCTCATATCAATAAAGTAGTTTAGAAATAGGATAGGCCTATTATTTATCATATCAATAAGTACATAAGTTAGTAGGATTTACTTTAGTGGCAAATATTTTCTTACCCAAATAGATCTACATCAATTTGGCAAATTTTTCCCACATATGTGGTGGGGCATATTGCCCCAACTTTACCAAAAATGGGTCACACCCCTTATCCCATCGATGTAGGATTAAAACCATCAACTCTTCTTTTCACATGTTATAGCCAATCAAAACTATTTTTAGCACACAAAATTAAATACATTCACCGATGATTTTTTGAGGGAGCTTTTTGGATGACCTAATTTTGCACATGGTTCTAAAAGTTATTTTTTGGAGAGGGATGACATTCTCCCCACAAATATCCAGATGTAAATCCCATACTACTTCAAAAATTCCAACTATATTATGATGACATTATATTGGATGAACCATAATCACCTTGAAAATTACATAAGACATACCTTTATTATGTGGGCTTTGCCAAAAAAATTATATATGCTACAATATTCCCATGAAATTCACCAAAAAGAATTAGTATAAATACATTCATAGATTAATAGGTTATCTCCATTCTAATCAATAGGGTAGTCTCAATTTCTCAAACTATTGAAAGCATTGGTGAGTGACAACTACAATTTAGGAAAAGGTGGGTAATTCAGACCATTATCTATCTAGATACTATAATTTTAGCTTGTTCTTATTCAGTAGGTGCTAGTTAGACTGTTAGTTTTCCTAAATAACCCATATTTTCTATAATCATTACCCCTCTACCATAAGTTTCCCTTGTCTTCTGAATGAATACAACATATGGTCTAGGTGTAGGATCTAGAAATGTGCTACTAGTAGTAGTTTGGGGAGTGGATTGAGTGAAACCAATGCCAGTGGTGGTGGATGTAGGATCCTTGAAAACCTCATACTAATTGGCTTCATCCTTAGCATCATGTTGCTCAGCTTCTACATCTAGATTATCATTATCTCATAATTTTCTAAATATTTCATCCTCAGTGAAGTATTCAAAATCAATAGAGTTCATAGGGTCACTAATATTCTTCCTTATTTCCCAAAAAGATTTAATTTTTCCTCAAGGCTAATGTACAACTTCACAATCTTTATTTATGGTGTCTAGAATAGGTTTTTACTTGAATGATCTACTTCCTAGTAGAAATTGTAGGATGTTACAAGTTGCACTTTTTCTTTCTACCTGTGCAATTATTTAATTTGTGCTAACAATTCCTATATTGAATTTTTTTTTATTGAAAATTTTATTCATCTCTTTTTTGACTGCTTCCTAGGAGTCCATGTTTTTAAAAAATTTAATCAATGATATGCTCTCATGTCAACATTTTTTTATGGAGTTCCCATTTGGTAAAAGATATGTATGAATTAAATTTAGTGGATCATATTACTAATGCTTGACAACATCAAATTTTAAAACTATAAAAAATGCTTGTACCATTTTGAATGTTTTTCTCTCAAATGTGAACCCTCTGCATACAAAATGAAATGAAGGAAACATGATTTTCTTTTGCTAACCATGAAAGCATACATATGTTCTTTCCATATTCCATACATATTCTAATGCAAATACCCTCTCTATCAAATGTATTAGAAGTTTGTAGGGTTTTACTATTGAACCATAAAATTTTAGTATAGTGCACTCTTTCATAAAGTACGAGTCAACCAATTGAACTTGACTTCCCAGGTGAATGCATTGTTTACAAGATGTAAGCAATCTAGGCATTGAAGTTTCTATATTTTTATGATATAGGGGTGCAATAAATAAGTCTACAAAGTGGTTTTAGTCCCCTTGGTTATCACTCATCCTTATCATAGGTGTTCATTCATTTATTGTTTTACTAAAATCAAGTTGAAGTTTATTTGTTTTGAATATCTGACAATGCTTTGATAAGAGAAGATAACACAAGTAGGTTGTGTATCTAAATGCCTTATGTGAACCTCTTTTATTCATAGACAATTGTTCTTGAATGCAATTAATTTTTTTTTCAATAAAACTATATTTTATTGGTTGTTTTAGACAATGAATATTGAAAATTATTTCCAGAATGCTAGCACCCACTTTCTTGTTACTTTCTAAACCCAATCACAATGATAGAAGGGATATACTATCATAAACCTATTGAAAAAAAGTATCGTATTCATAAGGTGGTTTATGAGCATAAGGCATATTGAATTTTTCTTATAATCCTCTAATATATGGTTTATTTTTAATCTGGTAGTAAGTACTCATATATTTTTGCCAATTTTTCTAGGTCAATTTGAGTTGGGTTTTGTGCTTCTTACCCAAGGGCCAAAGGACTAGAAAATCCACTATGTGTTAACAATAGAACTACCTTCTGCATATTTTATGGAAAATTTCCTTTCTATCTTCATTGACATAAGTTTTTGGCACAAACCTTTACAAATTTTGGACAAGGGAATACTGGAGGTAACCCCAAGTGGGTTGTTCTTGCAATCCATGTTGTAAATTTATTTACAAAGGACCCTATTATGTTATTCATTTTAGTATAGTTTGACTTTTGTGGATCATTCCACTTATTTTCAAGTACACATTTGATTTCCTTCATACTCCTTCCATAGATAACAGGATCACAAATATTTTGGAATTCATTAGTAAAACCTAATGTTCTAACCAGTTTGTGTGCAAGTCTAAAATTGATTTCTTGGTCCCCTCTATTTTGTTTTGGGTTACAAATGCACTTCCACTACCAATGTGACTCCTCTTGTATATTTTCATTATCATTGAATAATTTAAAGAACTATACACAATTACAAATCATAATTTATAGGTGTGATTAAAATTAAACCCTAAATTGTAATTCTATTATTTTACTTTGCAACTTAGGTAGCTACTACAATATAGACAATTTAGGCTTAGAATGCATGATTAATTCAACATGAAATGCTAAATTCTACAACCTATACTATAATTATAATTTTAAAATGTGATAACAAAAATACATTCAGGATTTTACCCAGAAAGTTGAAACTCAAATTGATAATTGTAATTTATGAGCTTTCTTAGAAGACTGAGACTGCATTACAACTTGTAAATTGTAACCCCTTTCTCACTAGTGATTCTCCAAAGATTTTACTAAATCTTGGTAGCTTGTGCAAAGATCCAAGGTTGAACAATGAAAACAAAACCTTTTAGGTCTACACAAAATAAAATTTTGCAAATTGTACAATCAATAGAGTTCAGATTGTGTTTGATATTAATTTTGTTATGTACATTGTACAATTGGTATTATAGTTTATCATGAAACATGTGATGTTATAGTACAATTTGTGATTAATTTTAGTAATACTAGTTTTTGCTAATTTGTGAAGAGTCAGACTTCTTTTTGAAAACTTCCTTTTGGGGGAAATCTTGAAGAAAAGATGAGTTTTGCCAAAATCAGCCCAAAATACATCTCAGGTCATTGATCTTTCCATGAGTATTTGGGAATCAAATCGACCATTACCAAAACCATCCTAAATACATCCATAGTCATTGATCTTTGTTGATCGAATGATGCTCGGTTAGTCCCCTTTCTGGTACAACATAAATGATGTCAATGTTGTATCACTACATTTTACTATGATATTTACCATGTTTAAATAAATAGTGATTAGTCACATGTGATATGTGTATTCCATGTGTCTTCTTTCTAGGGTCATTTGGGAAAACATGTCAACTATTGCCCAACTCAGCCTGAAATACATCTTGAGCCATTCATTTTTGTTCATCCAACAGTATTCAACGTATTCCCTTTATAATATTAACACTTGTGGCATTCTAATGATTATTATTATTATTATCATAACAAAATTGTATTTCATAGAACTATAAATAATTGAAATTTAATTTAATTGTTTTATTGATTAAAAATTGGATACTATTAATTAGATATATAAATAAGCATCAATTGTTCATGGTGTACTTGTAGTTAGTAAGTTACAAGTAAAAGCATAATTGGTATTATTCATAAGATAAAATCATAAATAATATTATAGATATATTTTTTTCGCAAATTTAAGATATTTAATTATCATATTTTGAATCAAATAGATTAAAACCAAAAATAAAAGAATAGAATAGTTTATAAATCTATTAGAATATATCTAATTTTTTAAATAAAATAGTATTTCAATGATATTTTCAACACAAAATAAATTTATAGAGCTTTACTAAGCATTTCAATGATTCATTTTAAACCCATTTAATAGAGAAATAAATTTGATTGTCCAATGTATTAAATTAATTAACATATTAAATTTTAATATATTAATAGATTATAAAAGTAAGTATCATTTCTATTACACATATTATATACTAGTATATTCTCATTATATGGATTATATTGTTCTCTTTCTTTCTTAATAAAGAGTTCATAGATAAAATTGCATAATGTTTGTTGGATGTACCTTTATACTATAAAGTTGATTAAAATACTAGTTATTAGAGTTGACATGAGACATGTATCTTCTTTCCGAGTGACATTTATAAAAATAGCTGAGCATTCCCTTTTTTTTTTTTTTAAAAGTCATCTTGGGTTGTTAATCTAAGTTGATCAAATGGTACTACTATTAGCATAAACTTAGTTACAATGTTATATTTGATCAACTTATTAGAGAACCTATGAAGCTTCCATAAGCCCAGTATTAAGATCACTTTTCTCCTCATCCTCATCATAGTCAAATCCAGGTTGAAAACAAGGCTTGTATTTTTATTTAACGACCCCTCTACTATAGGCAGTCCCATTTTTGGCAATCAACTATATTTTTATAATGGCATGCACCAAAAAGGATGTTTGCAAATTAAAGAATATTTTTTCAACCAAATTGCATTCTACCATAAATGCAACAAGACATACCACATACATGTCATCCTTTAGATACCTCACTTTCTTATCAATCTTTGATTTAATACTAGTCATAATCTTTTGATAATCTGACAACTAATTTGATAAACATATGATTAATTTCTAGTCATTGATTCATTAAGTAATCAATATTTGCACATGATATGAACTCAGTTGTTGTCTCAAAGTGCCCATTCACCAATGAATTGTATTTTTTTCATTATATTGGAAAATTTGCCTAATCCAATGTTAATTTTTATATTAAATGAAAAAAATTGCCTAATCTACTATATATATATATATATATATATATATATATATATATATATATTCATTCTATTTAATAGGAAAAATCACCTAATACATTATTTTTTTTTCCATTAAATGGGAAAAATTATCACATATAATATATATATTTTCTATCAGAAGGGACAAAATCGCCTCTTAAGTTGTATTTTTTTCTATCACAATGGAAAACATCACCTTGCTTATATGAAATTTTATTGTGGTCATAGAAAAATTGCATCTAAAATTAAACTTTTCTCAACATTGAAAAAAATTGCCAATAGAAATTAATTTTTCCCCTAAACTAATGATGGATTCGCCAAGAATTTATATATTTTTTGGGGAGGGGGTTTCTTAAAGTTATCCCTATAAGTCAACTAAGAGAAAAAATTAACTAATTTATTTGGGGATACTTCAAGGAATTTCAAGAGAAAACATATAGGAGATATAGGATTCCACCCCATATTGTAGAGAAGTATAAAGATAATTTATATTTTTTATCAAGCACAAATTCATGTATAATAAAGGTAGTAGAACCAGGGACTATAGAATTTGATGATGAACAAATTCATAGATCCCTGGATATCCTACATGCAAATAACCTATTACAAGGAAGAAAGAAAGGTAGAGAGAGAAGGGTTTGTTTGATAAACAAGAAGATTGAATTTACTTGTGCAAATAGAATGAATAAAATTACAACCAATCAATCTTTATGAAGGAGATCAAAACCCTAAAAGGGAAGCCCTAAGAGGAAAAAGCCATTTAAAAGTTATTTATTAATTATTAAATTTGAATGCAAAAAAGCATAAAGGAGAAATATTAAAAAGGGAGAAAAGGTAATTTAATAAATTAAATTAAATTAACCTTTTTCTTTAACACCTCCCCTTAAGATGAGAAATAATTAAGCTACAAAAAATGCAAGGAAACTATAATGCTGAAAGAAAATTTGGGTTCTGGCAACAAGGCCTGATGAGGCACCCAATCACAACCAAATCTCTATGAAACGGAGAAATAGGGAAAACCTAGTGGGAAAAACCCTACTCCAAAAAGAGATAGAAAAGGATGCACAAATGAAACATCTCAAGAGAATATCTCAAGACCATAAGAATAATGAAAGCCTCTATGATAGAAGCCTGAGACTCCATAGCCCCCCCAGAATGGTAGGACTCCTGTGTCAATAAACATACCAATGTGGCTCCAATCTGAAGGAAACAAAGGCAATGGACAAAGATGATAAAACCCATGTATGTAAGGTGTAGCTGGAAGTCCTAGTTAATTCTCAAAGGATAAAAGCATGAAAATATTAAAATGCAATCTTTAATGGAGGTGGGATAATGGGCATGTTGAATCTATCATCTGAGAGGAGATGTGTGTCCTCTGATATATCCTCAACAACTATAGTAGGTGGCTTGATGACTAGAGCTACAATAGTAGGAAATGTTGAAGAGTAATCTTGTGCAAGAGATGGAATTTGAATGGGAGGTGAAGGTAAAGAAGTCACAAAATTGGTCTCAAGAACAACATATAAGTTCAAACGACCTGACTTCACCTCAGTAGATTCTTGTAAAAAAGGAGAGTGAGTCTTCGATAGTGGAGATGGTGGACCAAAATGTGAGAAGGAATATAGGTGGGAAGCATGATTAATAGTCCCTATAACAATAATATTTCATGTCTCACTATCTCTGATGTGCACTAATTCTTGTGAAAACTCAACTGTCTTCCATGTCCCACTGTGTATAATATGATGAATAGAGAAAAGGTTAAAGGGAAAAGATGGAATAAAAAGTACATCATGAAATGTACCATCATCAATGCCAATAGAACCTTTCCCACATACACTCATAATAGTGTTCATCCTCATCAAAATGTGTGGAGTAGGAGAAGCCTCAAAAGAAGAGGAAAAATCCTAAGAAGATGCCATATGGTTTGAAGCACCTGAATCCAATAACCATCTAGAAGAGGGTGGAGTAGCAGTTGTACATAGTGCATGACCCTTTCCTATATCTTTACCATATGACTAGAATGATGATGAAGAAAAATATTTGTGAGAAGTAGAAGGAATATCAATGTTTCTCTTTTGAAGGAGAGTTGTCAAATCTGAAACCTATTAGGCATAGCCATCTACCTTCTTCTCATAGCAATGTGACACATCATGATTAGGCTTATTAGAATAAGAAAACTTTGGTCTTTCTAGCTTTTCTTTACCCCCCTTAGGAGGAGGTGGCCCTAAAGAACTGTGAGTACTACAATCAATCTAAGACTTTGCAAAATGAAATTTTTGTGTCTTCTCCTTCATTCCTAAAAATGGTTGAGCTGCCAATGCATAAGTCTATGAGCCTATGAGAGAATCTAACTAAGAGAGCTTAGCTTTCTCTTGAGTCAGATGATAAAAAATAAATCAAAGGATGGCATGGAAAATCTATTACCCAAAGCATCTTTGGTGGAATAGAAGATAGAAGCAAAAATTTGAAAGTTTCCATGAAGCTTAGAAAGAATAAAATAAATGCACTTAGTGTCAGTCTTGGTCTTCCTACAACCTTGAAATAATGATCTATGTTGATTGAACTTCATCAATAATTCCTTAATGGAAGGAAAAGAATTTGGTACAAGAGAGGTAAGCTCTGCCTCAATCTAAAGTGCCCTAAACTCATTCACTATACCAAACAAACCTTCAAGCTTGGTCCACATAGCTAGAGGGGCATTGCATCCATCAAGATGAAACTGTAGGCTATTAGATACCTATAAAGAAATCAATCCTATTGCCTCATCCATCTTTTTCCTATGCTACATGACCTCAAAAGGCCTATGTAAAACTAGTTGCACTACATCTAAACAAGACCACAAACCTTTTGACTATAGAAGTTGTGTCATCAAGTTTTTCAATGTGTGATAGTTATGAAGGGTCAAAAGTTCTAGACAAGAAGAGGTCTCGATCATTTTTTTAGAAGATGTTGGATTTTTTTTGAAAAAAGTTATAGTTTACTGATGTAAATAACAAAAACAATAATACAAAACACCCCCCATAATACAAAATATTGAACCCTAGCTACTAGAAGGAATGCATAAACAAGAAGAGAGAAACAAATTTAGTTTAGAATCACATGTACCTTTGAGGAATACTGATGAGAAATATTAAGGAATCTGAATAAGGCTCGAGAAGAGATTTTTGATGCTTTTTCCAAACTAAAAAATAGAGCTATAATGAACAAGTTATACCCCCCAAAAGATGATAGGCATCAACAAACTTCAAGTGTAAAAATACATACCAAACACAAAAAAAATCCAAAAAATACCTATGCCATTGTCTATGTCTCTAAATCAGTTTTTCAATGCTTCTTTTAGATCAAAAAAAGACCCCCATATGCTCAAGATATCGCAAAAAAACCACCAAGGCCTCCAATAGACAAAGAAAACCAAATGCTTGACGGTCGAATGACCATCATTTTTTTGCAATTAAAATGATAACATTAGTACTATGCATTGCAAACCTTGTAGTGTGTGCCAAAGGTTGTATGACCTGGTATGCCAAAAAAAGGGGCCTAGAATTTCTCTATCTCCAAAATCGAAGTGCCTTATATCCATTTAGGGGTTTTTGGATGTTCTAAGCACAATGATGAGTTCCATTTTTTCTTAAAGTGATCCAAAAATCAGAGACCCCTCTATTTTCACACAAAAAACTAAAAAATCCCAAATTTTTTCTATCAAACCCTCATTCTTCTTTTTCTTCAAATAAGAACATGCAGCAACAAGCAAGGCTTTGATACCATGTAGAATTTGATGATAAACAAATTCATAGATCCCTGGATATCCTACATGCAAATAACCTATTTCAAGGAAGAAAGAAAGACAGAGAGAGAAAGATTTGTTTGATAAACAAGAAGATTGAATTTACTTGTGCAAAATAAAATGAATAAAATTACAACTAATCAATCCTTATGAAGGAGATCAAAACCCTAAAATCAAAGCCCTAAGAGGAAAAAGCCATTTAATAATCACTAATTAATTATTAAATGTGAATGCAAAAAGCATAAAGGAGGAATCTTAAGAAGGGATAAAAGGTAATTTAATAAATGAAATTAAATTAACCTTTTTCTCTAACAAGGACATCTTGGATACCACCTTTAAGATATGAAACACGTGAAAATGGATTAGTTGCAAATATTGATCATTTGTTAAATATACCTAAAGACATATAAGTAAGTAGGTTTGGAACCTATGAAGAAGTATACAAGGGAGTCACATTAGAACAAAAGAAGAAGAAAAATGAGAAGAATAAAATTAAATTAAGTGAAAATCTAGAAGCTAAGAAAGCTACAAGTAAAGGGATTAGTACAAAGAGGAGATAAAAATCCACAACAATCCTTGAAATGTATGCAAACATAAAAGGAAAATGGATAAATAGTATGCTCAATAAAGTAGTTGAGGAATAGACAACTTCAAAGAATACATGAGCTACAAAAAAGGTTAATAAACCTCAGCCTAGGAGGACGAAAAGAAGTCAAGAAAGAGCATCATCTAGTATAGGTATTAGGAAGAAGAAGACTAAAATTATGTAAGGCTCCATCCCAATAAGGGCTTGAAAGATCATTAGTTTGACTAAAATATAATTCAATTAGAAGTGGTCATATTTGTAAATATTAATATTATCATTAGAGAACATTATATATCTTATGCAATAACATGATTAGGGAAAATCCCTATGTGACTTACTATGATTATTATTGTTGTCCAATTAAATAGGTTTGAATTATCTTATGTAACCATCTGAATACTGTGTGAAAATGTGTATGTGATACTTGATATAGTAGAATTTTTCTTATTTAATTAGTGTGCAAGTTAGACTCAACTTGTGCTCAACTAAGAATTTTTTTCACACAAATAACAATGGCTACAAATAGAAGTTGTTGGACCTCTCCACTAAGGATATGATAGTTTATATGTGAAACTACAAGCATTAGATCTAATTCACACTATGATGAATTGCCTAATTCATATCTTGATTAGCTAATGTGATTTACCTTATGGATAAGCACCTTATATTGTTTCACTTATCTCATGAGGATAATTAGAAAGTTTTAGTAATTAAATTATGGAAAATTGAATTGAATAGACATTTTGTTGTGATGAATGCATTCTGCGTAAGGTGATTGTGAAAATGGAAATCAAGCTTGGGTTATGTGATTATGATCCTAATGGGAATGATGCATTTTTATATATTTGAATATTAAGGAATAGTAAGTTGATTAGGTAGATTATGTAAATTACATACACCATATATTTATATGTTTTTGTGGGTTACTGATTTGAAATGTATAGAGAAATCTCCAACGAAAGTAATTCAAAGAGCTAGGACAATCATATGGACAATAATTGGATTTGCAATACTCAATGCTATGTGATTATTTGCAGATGGGATCACTTGAAAGTTGTAGTCAATAAGGGAAGGCACTTTAACAAAAATGTATTAGTTAGAATGTGGTTACTCAAATCTTAACTTCTACCTTATGTCTATAAGCATTGTAAGAATGGGTTTTGGGGTAGACTTCAAAATTCAAATGTAATTTTTAATTGAGGTTCTAGTGGGAAATGAGACCCTAGATGGTAACTAAGGTAAAACTAACCCACCCTAGTTATAGTACCTTGGGATAGGGCTCATTTTCAAGTCAAATCATGGTCCCCATTATCACTATGACTCTCCAAATGGGCCACTTCCCAAGAGTGACCAAAATGAGAAGTGGGAGACCTACTCCATACCTTCTCCAATTTTTAGGAGATGTGACATATTGAGTGGGGGAAAATGGAGGATATAAAGCCTTGTGTCATCATTAAAATAATAGGGATACAAAGAGATAGTGAGGGTTTGTAAGAAGAAGGTGGGAAGACTTGTTGTTCTTGTTCAACCACTCTCCATTCTTGGAGACAAGAAGAGATAGCCAAAATTTGCAGCTTGAATAGAGGGATTGGGAAGATGGAGATAAAGATGGACATGGAGATGGAGGAAGAGGAGAGGTGGATCTTTCAATTGAAGGTGAAGATCTATCTTAAAGAAGAGCCCAAGAAAGATAAGTTATTTCACTCTTTATTTTCATAGCAAGATTCTTGTTAATGTGATAGAAATGTAGTTTAAAGGAAGTTTTACATAATATCTTAGAGAGAAATCTTAAGATAACAATCAAGATGTTTTATTTAAAATAGTTCTTTTTCTCGAGGTTATGGCTAGGGCTCAAGAGGCCTCATGATGCCATTAATTGGTAGGGTGGAAACGAGTAGTGTTATGAGTATTTGTGCTAACCATTATTGTATTATTGCAAAGAAATATAGCTAGAAATGTATAGAGTTCATGTTTAGTGTTATAGCTAATAATTGTATGTTGCTGAAATACAAGAGTAACAATTCTATTGTGGTTTACTTGATTTGAAAACTACATTCACAAATTATAATAAATGATGATTACATAGTTTTATACTCAAATTTATATTCTCAACTTGTAAATCTTATGAGATGTATTTACAGATTTATAAAATGAAATTTATTGGTGTATAACAAGGATTTGTATTTTGAATCTCTTTAAGAAGCCAAATTTAAATTACTCGTTGAAACTATTTTGGAAAAAGTATAGTAATAATTAGCATCAATGTTTAGTTGAGTTTGGTTGAGACTTTTCGGCATGAAAAATTAATAAAAGAAATATTGAAATTGAAAAAGTTAAGACTGCTATCAAGGTACCTAGGACTGCTACTGAGACTAAAAAAGTAATAATACAGCATGGAACTATTACAATCATGAGTGAATATAATTTTTCTAGAATGATTGAAGAAGAGAAGAAGACCATTGAAGATGTGGTAGTATTTCACTTTCATAATTTTGGATGATTCCCTAGTCAATTGAAAATTTATATTCCAAAAGAATTATATGGAAAATTCATTTATCAAATTGGAATTCTTTTATAGAGGAAAAGGAGCAAAGAAAAATAATATTCATAATAACTAAATCCAAGGTGAGTGTTATTCAAATTGATCAAACAATGAAAAAGCATAAGAACAAATTTCCTACATGAAATAGGATTGCAAGACTACTAGTTGGATTCAATCAAGTCAAAGATGATGGAGTATTAAAATGGAAAAGGGTTTTCAACAATTATCTACCTCCACTTCCATAGATTGATGAATCATTATAGGTTGGAGATATGTATTAATGAGAAAAATATTTGGTGACATGTTTGGTCACAATGCAAGAGATGAAGTCAATTTTGATCTTACACAAGAAATAAAGATTCAAAAAATATCTCCACAAATTTTGGTATAGCAATTGTAGAGAATATTAATGAACTTGAAAATGAGCCACTCTAAGTACCATTGGGAGTTATATATACTGAGTGAAAAGATAATGGTTTTAACATTGTTATCAACACAGAAGAGAAAATTGGAAAAGACATAAATGGACAAGTAAATGAATAGTCCAAGGACACTACTAAACAATAAGAGAAGAAAAAAATGATAGACAAAGATACAACTATAGAACAAAGGATGTATAGACTACTGATAAGGAATAAGTCCTAGAAATATCTCATGAATTCATTATTTTTGAAAAACATGAAAAAGAGAAAAAGAAAAATTAAGAGGAAGTGTGTATAAAACAAGAGACATGAGAAGTTAAAATATGCAACCCCTCACAAGTAATGGTTGTTGTAATTGTTGGAAGCCTTAATTGGGAAATAAGATACTGAAAGGGGGGTGAATCAAGATATGTAAAACTTTTATTCCTTAAAAAAACTTTACTATATTCACCACATTTTCCATCTCATATCTAATTCATGCATGTAACATAACTTGTAAAATCAACTATTGTAACATGTAGATTTAACTATCAATCACATGCATGAAATGCAAATACATAACACGAACATTTGGTTATCCACAAACCCTCCAAGGTGAAGGTAAATTTGGGGTGGGGATAACACCCACAAATGCTCACTACTACAATAAAAAGTTAACCTATTAGGGTTACAATTTTGATCACTTTTGATTATCTACCCTATGAGGGGTCTTCCTTGTTGAAGGTTGTTAAGATTGTTTTGATTTGATTAAGTAAAATAGGTTTTGATAGGACCTAAAACCATTTACAAAGAGTAGAGCATATAAGAAAAAAGGATCCAAATCAAACTATGCATCAAAAACTAGAATAAAAGCAACCAAAAACAAAGAACCCCCAACAAAGGGTCAGACGACATAGACAACAAAAACACCAAAGAAAGACAGTAGAAGAATAGCTAGAAAGTCTTCAAAAAGTCCACTACTTGATCAATCATAATGTTCATTTTAACTATAGAAGCCCTTATCTCACCAAGCTCTTTATTATCCATAGCCTCAAGTTTATTTGAAATTTCCCTAGTCCATTGAATAGGTACTTGATCATCCCTTAGCTCCTTATTACCATGGTCCTTTCTTGTTTGTTCTAGCTTCTCCAAAAGGATCTTTAGAATCAAGAAGCTATGTTCAACAATCTTTTTCAAATTTTTCTCAATTCCCATGACCCTATTGTCCATCTTATTCGCCCTTTTCTACACATCTCTCACCACATTGTCCTTTTTCTAATTGTCTCCTCTAGGGGTGGCACTCTTTTCATCATATTTGTAATATTTTTAGCATTACCAATTAGATTAATAAGTCTATCCAAGTATTTGCCTAAATTTTTCTATCCTTCCTCATTAGTCATGGGTTTATGAACACACCAGTCACATTCCCATGATCTTTTGCATCAAAGCTCTATCTCAAATTGTTCTCTACTGGGTTCAAATTAGCATTCTTAGGGTTATCTTCCAGGTTCAAATTGGCATGCCCTTTGGGAATCTTATTCTTACCCTAATGTCCATAGCCCCCATACAAGAAAGAGGTTCCTCATCTAATGAAATGACCTTACCACTATCAGTATTCTTCTTTTTATTTTTCAATATTAGCTCTTCTACCACTAGTTTCTATAATTTTTTCACCTTACCCTTCTTACCTTTTTTCTTCACAATCTCCTCATTAGTTCCCAAATTAGTATCATAATCCACCTCCTCATTATTCATTTTCCTTCTCTTAAAAGATCAACCATGGTGGCCAAAAATCTTCCTCTTATTCTCCACTAGTTAATACTCCTCCTCATCCATCTCATCCTTATAGAGATCTTCAGACTCAATATCTTCCATATCATAACCCTCTAAAGTCTTCTTGCTAATACAAGGCTTTTCCACTTTCTTCATTTTTATGAGATTCATGATTAAAACCATAATCCCTTCATGAAAAGAATGATCCCCATCTAGGTCATTTTATAAACTTGAAGTAGAGCTATCCATAGATTACATGAGGTAAAAGGGAAATTAATCCTAACCCCATGCCTAAAATAGTTCACCAGCATGAAATGGTGACCATAGATTTTGGAATATCATCCATCAAGGGTAATGTACTCAATAAAAATAAACAAAACAAATCTCCAAGGTCTAGAAATGTTCTTAGGGCTAAAGTAAGAGTTGCTAATTTTAACCAACCTTTTTCTTTCCTGGTCTGACTCTATGAAAGCATCAACAGCTTTTTTTTGGAACTTTTTAATCCCTAAAGAAGTTAATCTCCTCCATATTGAAGCCCATAGCTTTAGTGATAACATCATTAGTAACTTCCATGTGTTGGTTCCCCACAAGAATGCTTCCATTCTTCTAGGATTTGAGAAATTTTCTAGTAATGGAAGGATTACTACCCTTAAGCTTTTCAAGGTAGCCAGTAATCTTGCCCCTTTTCAAAATGCTCGAGATGTCAGGTTTCTATTTCCACTCCAAGTATTTACCAAGCTTACATCTCTTCTTCCTATCACCCATATCTCTATTCCTACTAAAACTACTTGTCTCCTCTAAAAAAGCAAGGAAATTAACAATCTTGGGCTCAAAGAAAAAACTCTCTTCAGCTCTCCAAAAGCACCCACAATCCATGTGAAAAAATGTAACTGATCACATCATAAGTATTCCCCAACCAGATACACCTTTTCCAACTCACCTCATAATTAAACTACATTGTGAAATTAATAATTTTTTAAGATTTGTTCATTTGCTACCTATCCAATCATACTTCATCATAGATAAGCCGTCAATAGGGATGTCACTACCATTATACTAAACAATCTTCATGTGACTTTTGCAAGCCATGTTAGTATCATAATCAGCCGCCATGTTGGCTTCCCTATAGTTATGAGAAATAATACATTCATCAAAGGAATTAATCAAATTTATGGCTTTTTAAATAATATTATGAATAGTCCATGAGGGGTTAGTGACCTTATTAAGACAATTGATGATGTTTAAAGAGTCCCCCTCAAGCCATATTTTCTCAAGATTCTTACTCTTAGAAAATAATAGGCCATATAATGTAGCACTAGCCTCTTCTATATGATTAGTTTGATTTCCTATAAGGATTACTATATCCCCATTTCTATAACCATTTTCATCTCTAATAGTGAACCTATATCTAGCAATCCCTAGGTTTCCCTTTGAAGCGTCATCAAAATTTATTTTATACCACCCCCTAGGAGAACAATCACATCTAGCATTGTTTCTAGGGTTGATCTCCATGTGGAGATGATGAGAGCCATCCACCTTCTGGTTCTTGATAATTGTGGTCTCCCAATCATCTTTAGGCTCATGAACCTTACCACTACTCCTGACATTCTCAATCATTGCCCTCCTAATCTTGTAAAATATCTTATTGGAATTTGACCCCTTACCTCTAAAAATCATATCATTCCTTTTTTTCCAAACCCCGCAACAAAAGTGAGGTAGGAGAAAGTTCCAAATATTGATAATTAGAATACTGTGAGAAGGAGACTTGCAAGAAGAAGAAAAATATTGAATATTGTTAGGAAAGACCCCCTCAAAATACAAGAGTTTAGGAAATGTGTCCCATTAATTTATGATATACAAACAATGTAAAGTAATATGATCATCAAATTCATCTTCCTCCTTGAAAAGGTAGCATCTATTGATAAGGAAAAAACCTTTCTTCTTTATATTATCCATGGTAAGAATTTTACCCTACAAAAAAATCCAAAAAAGGATGTTAACTTTAGGGGTCATACCCTTGAACCAGGGTTTCCCCTAGCAAGGTTCATGGCAATCATCAAAATTTTGAGCACATAGAGAGGAAACTAAGAATAGTCCATTGGGATAAAGCTTCTAGATGAGAGAATAGTCTTCTTCAATCAAAAAGATAACATTCAACACTATGTTTAGGTCTTTGAGGGATAAATCCACTATAGTAAAGTCCACCCATTTACCATCTTCCCAGTAATCAACAATGTAAGTACCAAATTCCATCTTTCACTACATCATATAGCCATTCCAAAGTTGGTCAGTACTAAGAGGGTGATCCAACACCCAGATATCATCCTAGAATTGAACAATTTCTCCATTGCCCACTTTCCATCTCACCCCCTTATTGACCATATGTTTTCTTTGTTGAGCATTTTTTCTAGATTATGGATCCTCCCTGAGTATTTTCATTATTAAGAAAATGGTGGAGAATCCCATTATCCATATTATATTTTTTATTCCAAATATTCTTCCATTCTCCATCATCATTAAAAAATCTCCATATTAGTTTAGGCAGAAAATATTCATTCATATTACTAATTCTTCTCAGCCCCAATCCCCCTTTTCTAATAGGCTTGCACACCTTCTCTGAGGCTATAAGAGCCAATCTTTTCTTTTTTACCATACCTATCCATAGAATTTTTTTTGAATTCTCTCAATAATATTAGCATATTTTCTAGGAATTTTAAATAGATTGAGAGCATACATAGGGATATTCTGAATAGTAGTTTTTAACACAATAATCTTACCAGCTTGGCTAAGGAGAGATCATTTCCAAACCACAAGCTTGTTATAAATTTTATCAATCAAGGATCTCCAAAAGGAATTAGGGGGATCAACATTAAGCTGTAGACCAAGATAAGATCTTGGGAGACTACCAACCTCACAACCACCAAAAATTCTCTTAATCTTAGCTTTTCTATTCCCATTAACATTAATGAATTAGATAGAGCTTTTTATCCAATTAATGAGCTGACTAGTGGCATTCCCATAATTATCAAGAGCCTTCCTAATATTTCTAGCATATATCACCATGGCTTCTCCCATCACAATAGAGTCATTAATATAAATAAATTAAATAGAAGATAAAGGGTCCCCTTGCCTTAAACTCTGTGATGCTCAAAAAAATGGAGTTGGGGACCCATTAACCAACACTGAGAAAGTGGCAGAAGAGACCAAAATATGAATGAGATCTAAGAATCTATCATTGAAACCAAAAGATTGCAGTCCTAATCTCAGAAATTCCTAGTCCACCACCCTATCATAGGCTTTTGATAAATCTAATTTTGGTAGGAACCCTTCTCTATTATATTTTGTCAAAGAGTGAATAACCTCAAACATAAAAAAATAGAATCCAAGATTTGTGTTCCTAGCACAAAACCATTTGACTATCTTGAAATCAAAGAAGGGAGAAAAATCAAAATTCTTAAAGTAAGAACTATATAAATAATATTATAAAAGGAGTTACAAAGACTAATTACCCATACTATTTGCCCCCTACTTTTTGGGTATCAGAGAAATGAATGTGCCATTTAGCTCTTTCAGAAGTTTTCTAGATACAAAATGTTCCTCGACACCATTAATAACATCTTCATCTATAATGTGCCAATAGGTATGAAAGAAGAGAAAGGGAAAACCATCCAAGTTTGGTGCTTTTTCCCCCTCAAAAGAAAAGACAACATTCCAAATTTCCTCCTTTGAAGGAATAGTAGTAAGAACTCTATTCTAGTCTTCATTTAGGATGTTAGGATTACAGTACAAGAAATCTTTCTGCATATCCCTATCAAGATGGGTATCATTTTTCAATAACTCACTAAAATACTTGGTAGCTTCACCTCTAAAGTCCTCTTCTTCCTCAGTAATAACCTCATCGACCTTTAGACTAGAAATTATGTTATCCATTCTATGTTTCAAAGCAGGTCATGTGAAAGTACTTCGTATTTCTATCCCCTTCTTTCAAAATGATCTTTCTCGATCATTGCCTCCAAAAAGTCTCTTCTCTAGTGATAATGTCATGTAAATCCACCAATTTCACATCCTCTTCCTCCTTATACACATTCTTATAGCTAATTATCTAGATATTGTCATGTGTCTCTTTTAGCTCCTCCATAATCTTCCTTTTGTAGTAAAAAATGTTACCAAAAGTTTCTTCATTCCATCTTTTAATCATGTTATCTTTAACATTTATCAACTTCTTCATGACTTTAAACATTTATGTCCCCTCAACCTTAATCATCCACCATTCCTTTATAATTTTTTTCAAGATAGGATGTAAGGTGCACATTTTTTTCAAAATGAAAGGGAAAATTCCTTTTTTATAGAATTAGGATCAGCTAAAAGAGAAATAGGATAATGATCAAACTCTTCTCTCACATAACAGCATAAAGAGCAAGTGTAATGTTGAAACCAAGCATTCCTAATTAAAGCCCTATCAAGTCTACCTTGAATAATATCATTTCTTGATCTTTTATTTTTCCAACTATAGTTTATACCTTGTAGATCAATATCATGAAGTTGGTGTTCATCAATAAAATCTATAAAATCAATTATGTTATCCATATTAGGCTAGCTTCCTCCCATATTCTCATTTTATTTGAATGGTTATTTAAATCTCCCATAAGAACTCATCCCTCATCAAAAAATTCCCTCCTTTGGTTAGATATTTTAGACCAAAAATCTTTTCTTCCCCACTTCGTACTAGGAGCATAGACATTAGTTTGGACCCATAAAGTACCATCCTTGATATTACAGCATCTAACATTTGCCATATTATTTCTTTGTGATATAATCTCCCCTTTGATATTACTACAATTCCATATCACATCTATACCTCTAGAAGCCCCATCAGCATCAATCCATATGGTTTTACCATTACCAAAAAAATTAGCTTCTCAATCTTATCTTTAGGCATCTTAGTTTCTTGAAGAAGCACCATGTATAATTTATTGTCTCTTATCATATTCCTAACCATATCTTTCTTGTGAGGGTTATTCAACCCTCTTACATTCCATGAAATGATCTTTATTACTTTTGGAATGATCTCAACTCTAGGATGGTCCTTTGAGTATCATCCGCTATATTCCTGTTCACCTCCATAGTTCTTTTTTTCTTATTTGAATGCCTTCCTGATGTGGTGTGAGTATAGCCAACATCTCTTTTTTATTACTCCTAGTATTTCTAACAACCACCACATTCTCCTTGTTTCTCTTCTAATTATCCTTTATCTTCTTTTTTTTATTTCTTTTCTTGTCTACAACTATTGTGCAATCTTTTCCATTGTTTTCATCCTCTCCTCGCAAAGCCAAAACAATATCTTTTACATCTCTCCATTTGGGGATACTAACCTCATTTAGATTTCGTGTTCCCACCTTTTGGGGTGACCTTATTTCCATCAGGGAATAAATTTAAGAGCACTCAAAAAGTCCATCCCCAAGAACAATACACTTTTGGGCATCTTGAAAGTCCATCTCATTACTAGTAATAGGAATATCACCATTAGCACCTAACATTCCTTTCTCAATAGTGCTTAGGCCATAGATCCCTTCATCAACTAATGTATTTTCTATTATTATTTGAGCTTCCTCATCATAGGTATCCTTTACATACTGATATTTTTTCATAGAAGACTCCCTGTCTAAGCCCAGTTCTAGATCTGTCAAGGATGGGTCTCCATTAATATTATCATTTTTCTTCAACTCTTCTAACTTCTAGTCATTACTACTAGAATTTCTATTTTTCTCCTCCAACTTTTGATTATTACTACTAGTATCACTACTCTTCTCATTATTTGTTAGGGTTTGGTCCTTAAGATCAGATTCCTTGATGCACTTTTTGACCCATTCTTTCTTGAACTACTTAGGGATACTGGCTCTACTAGGGCATTTCTATTCTCAGTGTCCAATTTTTTTACAATGGAAACAAGAAAATGGAATAGACTCATATTCAATCTTTTGCACCCAAGTCCCCAGTTTTGACTCGAGCATAATACATTTAGGCATATCCACACTTTGAATTATACTTACACAAATTCTTGCATATGTAATTCATTTCCTAGACATCATAACTAGTTCCATAGATAGAAGCCCTCCAAAAGTGTTTGCAATGCCTTGGAAAACATCTTCCACCTAGAATTCCAAGGGAATACCCAATAGTTTCAACCAAACTAGTGCTTGAATTGTCATTTCATCTTGAAAGCTTATATTGGGTCACCATTTTTGCAAGATTATGGTATTCTTCCCAATTAGCCAAGGTCCACTACATAAAATATTTCTATGATCTTCATCACATGAGAAAAATAAAGATAAACTTCCTTTGTATAGCATAGCCACATCAACTTGCCCTTTTAAAACCCATTTTCTCTTCACAAAGGCCCTAACAATCTCAATATTGGGTTTGGCTCCTAGGAACTACCCAATGAGCATATTATCCATTGAAGAGATATTCAAAACAATGACTTGGTCTAGGATTTCTAACCCAAAAGAAATTAGCTCAATATTCAAAATGTTTTTCATAGGAGGTAGAGTGGACTTACCTTCTAGTTTGACACCAAACAGACCTGACCACTTTTTTGCATGTACCATCTGAACTAGATTAGAGACTACATGACTAGGTCCCTCTTGGTCCCTAGGCACATCAACACCATTAAGATCTAGCATTGTTCCTTGTTGACCTCCATTTTTAGATAATCCAACACCATCATGTACCTTCCTGCTTCCTTTGGCATTTGAAATTTGAACTCCTCCATTCCCACTCACTACTCCCACCATTCTTGAACACCAAGGCTATTAAGACTATTAGGTCTTACATTGTTGGAGTATTTTACACTTACAATAAAGTAAGGACTCATTTAAGAGATTTACAAAAGGTTTGTTAAAACCACTCTATTAAGATATTATCCCTAATTCAATTTGTTAGAACTGTCTCAGTACCTAATTCTTTGGTTTGCACTATAATTGCTGATTATGGATCTCCTCTCTTCAATTTTGGTCTGATCTTCAATCTAATTTATCTTTACATAGCCCTTCATTAGTTCATAAGGTCTCTATACTCTATTTTATAATATCAAAACTCAAATATTTTTCCATATTTGCAATGCTCACACTTTCACACTTTGATCTACTCTGTGATTGCACACTTATCTTGCTTGTTCCTCTTTATATGTAAACATAGGGTTTAGATTTTTAATGTCTCCACTAACTAGGACATTAATACCTATGAAACCAAAGTTAGAATTGGTATAATAAAATTATATTTTACTATTCTAACCATTTCTCATCTAGCCATTCATATAGGATTACTCATCTCTCGCACTAGCACAGTAGCCATTCATACGAGGATCTCATCTCCTATAATGGCACTATGAAGTTCCATTTACTCATCTAGCCATTCATATAGAATTACTCATCTCTCACACTGGCATGATAGCCATTCATACGAGGATCTCATTTTCTATACTAGCACTATGAGATTCCATTTACTTATCTAATCATCTGTATGGAGTTAGAGCAATCTCTCGTACTGGCACATTAACCATTCATACATAGATTATGTTAACCTATTGGGCTCCACCTTTCCACTCATGTAGAAATGATCGTAAATTCTATACTGGCACATAACCATTCATATAGAAGTAATCACCGTCTCTAAGCATTAAGTGGTAATTAATTAGATGTACAAGAATATATATTATTATCTTAATATCCATAAATTATTTCTTATGATTTAGATCATACAATATCATTATTGGGAAATATCATTGTTCTATATTTTTATCACTATATATGTTATGTATCTATTAATAACATAATGCATAACAATGTGACAATAATCATAAATAAATTATTGATTACCTTAAGCTATTTCGGTGTCTTAATTCTTTAACACCTCATGCAATTTCCTTATTTTTGAGTGACGTATGCTAATGGGTACCTTTGACCATGGGATGCACATACCTTCTTGTCAACTCGACCTCAATGTCTTTAACTGCATGAAAATGTGTATGCTTTTTGACACTTTATGGAAAATCGGGTGCCCATGACCTACTTGACACCCCCACCTTCCTTTGATCTGACATGTCTTCTAAAAATTAATCCTATGTGTATATTCCTCTACTCCCCTTAAGAGATAAAAATTGATCTCTCCTTATTTGAATGTGCTTCGGCCAATGTGATTCTATGTTGCCACATATCATCAACCCATACAAACTCTGTGCTCCAATATTCCACTTGCGGTTAGAAGGTAAGGTTTTTATAAAAGGTTATCTCTCCCACCGATATCCTCCTCCTTTTGAAATGACCCCAACTTTATATCTGAGCTACGATGATTAATTAAGAGGTTCAACTTTTCCACCTTAATTATATCTTTCACCTTGTTAATTAAATATTATTTATTTTTAAGTTGTTCTGATTCATTCTATAGAAAATTGAAGGTCATACTATTTTTATTATTATTCTCTAAAATATAAATGTATCTTATTTATGTTAAAATATTTATTAAGGATATTATTATTGAAATAATTTTTTTGTAAATATATTTAATATTTCTATTGAGTAATAGTTACTAAGTATATATTTAAAATTATATATGTTCTGAGGGTTATATGTCAAAACATGGTCATGACAGTATTATTGTCGAGTGACATATTCTAATGGGTACCTTCGACCATAGGATGCATGTACCTTCCTGTCAGCTCAACCTCAATGTCTTTAACTGCATGAAAATGTGTATGCTTTTCAAAACTTTATGGAAAATTGGGTGCCCACGACCTATCTGACAACCCCCCACTTTCCTTTGATTTGATGTGTCTTCCACAAATTAATCCTATGTGTATATTCCTCTACTCCCCTTAAGAGATAAAAATTGATCTCTCCTTATTTGAATGTGCTTCAACCAATGTGATTTTGTGCTACCATGTATCAATCAAACCTGGCTCTAATACTACTATAATGTCCCCACTAACTAGGACATTAATACCTATGAAACCAAAGTTAGAATTTGTACAATAAAATTATATTTTACTATTCTAACCATTTCTCATCTAGCCATTCATATAGGATTACTCATCTCTCACACTGGCACGGTAGCCATTCATACAAGTATCTCATCTCCTATACTCGCACTATGAAGTTCCATTTAATCATCTAGCCATTCATATAGAATTACTCATCTCTTGCACTGGCATGATAGCCATTCATACGAGGATCTCATTTTCTATACTGGCACTATGAGATTCCATTTATTTATCTAATCATCCATGTGGATTTATACCAATCTCTCATACTGGCACGTTAGCCATTCATATGTAGATTATGTTAACCTCTTGGACTCCATCTTGCCACTCATGTAGAAATGATCTTAAATTCTATACTGGCACATAACCATTCATATAGAAGTAATCACCATCTCTAAGCATTAAGTGGTAATTAATTAGATGTACAAGAATGTATATTATTATCTTAATATCCATAAATTATTTCTTATGATTTAGATCATACAATATCATTATTGGGAAATATCATTGTTCTATATTTTTATCACTATATATGTTATGTATCTATGAATAACATAATGCATGATGATGTGAGAATAACCATAAATAAATTATTGATTACCTTAAGCTATTTCGATGTCTTAAGTCTTTAACACCTCATGCAATTTCCTTATTGTCAAGTGACGTATGCTAATGGGTACCTTCGACCATGGGATGCATGTACCTTCCTATCAGCTCGACCTCAATGTCTTTAACTGCATGAAAATGTGTATGCATTCTGACACTTTATGGAAAATTGGGTGCCCATGACCTATTTGACACCCCCCCACCTTCCTTTGATCTGACATGTCTTCTGCAAATTAATCCTATGTGTATATTCCTATGCTCCCCTTAAGAGATAAAAATTGATCTCTCCTTATTTGAATGTTCTTCGGCCAACGTGATTCTGTGCTACCACGTATCAATCAACCCGTACAAACTGTACGCTCCAATATTCCACTTGTGGTTAGAAGGTAAGGTTTTTATAAAAGGTTATCTCTCCCACCATTATCCTCCTCCTTTCAAAATGACCCCCACTTTATATGTGAGCTATGATGATTAATTAAGAGGTGCAACTTTTCCACCTTAATTATATCTTTCACCTTGTTAATTAAATATTATTTATTTTTAAGTTGTTGTGATTCATTCTATAGAAAATAAAAGTTCATAATATTTGTATTATTATTCTCTAAACTATAAATGTATCTTATTTATGTTAAAATATTTATTAAGGATATTATTATTGAAATAAATTTGTTGTAAATATATTTAATATTTCTATTGAATAATAGTTACAAGGTATATATTTAAAATTATATATGTTCTAAGGGTTATATGTCAAAACATGGTCATGACAGTCCACCCTTCCTAAATTTTCTTATCCTCAAGCAAAACTAATCTCTAAGGTGACTTTGATTCGTTGACTTATTTCCTCGTAGAATGTTCCATTGATTTGAAATGGATTATCCCCATCTTTAGAAATGGTAGTTAATTTTCCATGTTCTTGTTCCTCGAATCCCTCCTTTTTGTTGGGATTACCTTCATATACTTCTTTGATCTTATTCATTTTTCCTCTTTTACACTAATGTCCATTCTTGCATGGTTCCTTACATCTAAAGCATAGGTTCTTCTTGGCTAATTCTTCTCTCTTTTGACAATGATGTTCCTTGCTCCAAGGTTCTTTACACACGTAACATGATCTCTCTTGGTGAGTTCCTATCAATATTTCATCTTGATGAGATCTTTGGGATGTGAAATTCTTAAACCTTTTCTTAGGTGTATTAGACTCAACTTTTTTGGCCTTTCTAATGGCTTCCTCTAAATTTTGTGGTTCAAGGGGCTTTACATGATTTTTAATAAAATATTTTAGTCTTTCTATAAAGATATAAGTGAGTTGCCCTTGGGATAGATTTGGAACAATCACGGCTAAATCTTGAAATTGATTTGCATATTCTTCTACAAACCCTGATTATTTTAGGTGAGTTAGTTGTTGGAAGTACCATTCAGGATCCTTTAGATCAAACCTACTCATCAATTTTTGAGTGAATTCATTATAGGAGGTAATATTTTTGAGCCCCAAGGAGATTTGGCCATAGTGCCACCATTTTTAGGCTGATCCTCTTAAATGAAGTATGGAAAACATGATAGCACCTTTTTCTGTCATGGGACAATAAGATAGATATGTATCTAACTTTTGGACCCATGATTGAGCAGTTTCTTCTCCTGACCCAGTAAAACATGGTAATTTGACCTTATTAATCTTCTTCTGAAGGTCTTCATCTACATTATGTTTCTTTCTTTTTTCCATGAGTTTAGATTCATAATATTCTTTAAAGGGAATAAGTTGTTGAAGATTGGGATCCAAGCTGGCATACATTTGTGCAATTTGAATGAGGGGAATGTTTCTCATGGGACTGAACTTTGTGACAAGGGTTCATTTTCCTCATGAGTGGAATAATGGTCCCTCTGTAAGTAAAGTCTCTCATTTTTGTTATTATTACTTCTTAGTTTTTGTATAGCTTCCAGTAGTACCTTATTAGAGTTTTTAGTCCTTTTGAATCTCTCATTAGTCTATTCTACAAAGTTCCTTACTTCTTGGGCTAGTTCTCTTGCCATCGTTCTTTAAGGTGTGATGATACATATACTAACTAGTTCTACAGGATCACAAGATTGTGCTCTGATACCACTGTAATGTCCCCACTAACTAGGACATTAATACCTATGAAACCAAAGTTAGAATTTGTACAATAAAATTATATTTTACTATTCTAACCATTTCTCATCTAGCCATTCATATAGGATTACTCATCTCTCACACTGGCACGGTAGCCATTCATACGAGGATCTCATTTTCTATACTAGCACTATGAGATTCCATTTACTTATCTAATCATCCATATGGAGTTATACCAATCTCTTGTATTGGTACATTAGCCATTCATATGTAGATTATGTTAACCTCTTGGACTTCATCTTGCCACTCATGTAGAAATGATCTTAAATTCTATGTTGGCACATAACCATTCATATAGAAGTAATCACAATCTCTAAGCATTAAGTGGTAATTAATTAGATGTACAAGAATGTATATTATTATCTTAATATCCATAAATTATTTCTTATGATTTGGATCATACAATATCATTATTGGGAAATATCATTGTTCTATATTTTTATCACTATATATGTTATGTATCTATTAATAACATAATGCATAACGATGTGAGAATAATCATAAATAAATTATTGATTACCTTAAGCTATTTCAATGTCTTAAGTCTTTAACACCTCATGCAATTTCCTTATTGTCGAGTGACGTATGCTAATGGGTACCTTCAACCACGGGATGCACGTACCTTCCTATCAGCTTGACCTCAATGTCTTTAACTGCATGAAAATGTGTATGCTTTCTGACACTTTATGGAAAATTGGGTGCCCATGACCTATTTGACAACCCCTCACCTTGCTTTGATTTGACGTGTCTTCTGCAAATTAATCCTATGTGTATATTCCTATGCTCCCCTTAAGAGATAAAAATTTCTCTCTCCTTATTTGAATGTGCTTCGGCCAATGTGATTCTATGCTGCCACATATCAATCAACCCGTACAAACTCTGCGCTCCAATATTCCACTTGTGGTTAGAAGGTAAGGTTTTTATAAAAGGTTATCTCTCCCACCGATATCTTCCTCCTTTCGAAATGAACCCCACTTTATATGTGAGCTACGATGATTAATTAAGAGGTGTGACTTTTCCACCTTAATTATATCTTTCACCTTGTTAATTAAATATTATTTATTTTTAAGTTTTTGTGATTCATTCTATAGAAAATAGAAGTTCATACTATTTGTATTATTATTCTCTAATATATAAATGTATCTTATTTATGTTAAAATATTTATTAAGGATGTTATTATTGAAATAAATTTTTTGTAAATATATTTAATATTTCTATTGAATAATAGTTACAAGGTATATATTTAAAATTATATATGTTTTGAGGGTTATATGTCAAAACATGGTCATGACAGTATTATTGTCAAGTGACGTATGCTAATGGGTACCTTCAACCAGGGGATGCATGTACCTTCTTGTCAGCTCGACCTCAATGTCTTTAACTGCATGAAAATGTGTATGCTTTTTGACACTTTATGGAAAATCGGGTGCCCATGACCTATTTGACACCCCCCCACCTTTCTTTGATCTGACGTGTCTTCTGCAAATTAATCCTATGTGTATATTCCTTTGCTCCCCTTATGAGATAAAAATTGATCTCTCCTTATTTGAATGTGCTTCAGCCAATGTGATTTTGTGCTGCCATCAATCAAACCTAGCTCTGATACCACTGTAATGTCCCCACTAACTAGGACATTAATACCTATGAAACCAAAGTAAGAATTTGTACAATAAAATTATATTTCCTCTTGAAGAATGGCATAAAGCCAATTTCAATGGGGCAACCAAAGGGAATCTTGGCCCCATTGGTTGTGGAAGAATTTTTAGAAATGGTCATGGAATGGGAGTTGTGTCTTCTTCTTTTCCCTTAGGGACTCAAAAAAATCACTTTGTGGAGGCTAGTGCAGCTTGTCACATTGTTAAATTGGCTCTAGCTACCAAAATTGAGAACCTTTGGTTAGAGGGAGACTCTTTAAATATAATAAATTGTTTAAAAGGTTGCTTTAAGCCCTCCTAGACCATTGCAAATGTGGTGGAGGAGATTTGATTAGACTTCAAAAAATTCAAAAGGGTCCACATCAACTACATGTATGGAGAGGCCAACTCAGCCACAGACTGGTTTGGGAACAAGGTGGTAGCCAAAAACACAATGATGACATGGCACAATGGAGACATCTTTCCAATGTCTATGAAAGATATTATAATGCTAGAATGTATCTAGGGAACTACAAAGGCAATCTAACATTAATTATGGAAATATATACAGTACAAGTAAGATAAGATGTTAATTAAAATCATGGGAAGGTAATAACTCTCCATCATTTCATGTACTTATGTCACATTTTATGGATCAATTTGCCTATCCCCATTAAAATTGCCAAAGATAAAAAGATTTAGGGATATGAAAATCACAGGAAGAAGTCTATGACAATTGGTGTAGGATTTTTGAACAAGAGATCAAGATGGTTGGGGAGAGGAGTAGGAAGGAGCTGACTAGGGAGGTGGAAAAATGGAGGAAAAGAACGAAGGTCTGGAATAAACTAGAGAAGGGTGGAATAGCTAGGTATATTGAGAAACTTCACAATTTTGATAAGGAGATCACCAAGCTCATGATGAATACCTAGAAGGACAACTATGTAAAAATTGATGGGGTTTCTCACTAGGTCAATGTGGAAATGATAGCTCAGATCATAGAGATACCCATGGAGGGGATAATTTTTTATAGCGAGAAGAAAATGTCAACTAATGGAATTAAAGACTTCATGAACAATGAGGAAGAAAGGAAGAAACTAGTGAAGGCCAAGACATATTATGAAATGGAGTCAATAAAAAATTTGTGGAGGTATGTTTTAAGGGTAGTTATTGAATTTATATCTCTAGACACTAGATTCAACAGGGTCAGAACACACCACTTCATTCTATTAAACCATTTTAGACATGGCATAAAAATTTCCTTTCCCTTTTATCTATTTACTTTGATGAGTAAGGGCATTGAGGGTTTTAAGAAGAAACCTAGTACAAACCCAACCCTTCATGAGGGTTTTCTCCTATTGGTCTATGAATATCTCAAGACTCAAATGAGGGGCAAATCTTTAGGCCACTCTGGGGATGTTTCAGAGGCCTTTGGCAACTTGAACTATTTTGACTTTGAGGAAGTTCAAAGTCTAATCTTGAAAGATGAGTATAACACCTCCTCAAAGGCAAGAAGCCTAAGGGAGGCAAGAAAAATTCTCCTTCAACCAGCATTGTTCCTAGTAGAAAGAGCCCTCGGGGCTTAACCCCCAAACTAGTGAATCAAGAGGAAGAGGAGTATAAGAAAGAAGAAGAGGAAATAAAGTTAGAGGTAGAGAAGAAGGGAGAGGACATTACTATTTTTCCAAGGAACCCCAAGAAGAGAAAGGTTGAGGAGGAGATGTTGCCAAAAGAGAGAAAAGATCAGAGCCCTGAGGCTTCGGGCCCCTTCCCTTCTATCTCTCCATCTCAAGAGATTAAGGAAACTGTGGTGAAAGATAGTGGGGAGATAATTATGAAAGATACAAGGAGGTTATGGAGAAACTTCAGCACTAAAATGATGAATATGGGAGTTGTTAGGGAGAGAATGAGCCTGCAAGTCCTAGAAGACATTGAAGGAAAAGCCCATTTTGATGAACTCATAGACCTAGCTCTAGTTGTAATTTTAGATAATGCAAGAGAAATAGGGCTCAATCTGCTCAATAACACCAAAAATAGTATGATAGATAATTTTCATTCTATCAAGTGACTATTCGATGAGATTGAAGGGTTCAAGGAGAAAAGGAGCCAGGAGGAAGGCCATAGGATGAGCAGTGACCAGGGTCATCTTTCCGACCAGGAGAATCATCTCTCAAAGGTTGAGAAAAGGGTGCAAAGGATGAATCACTAAAAAATGTAGGAATTAGCGAGGAAAATGAAGAAAAGGCCAGCATGGACCTCAGGTAGACAAAGGGAGAAATGAAAGAGACAAGGGGCTAGGTGGAATGAACCAATGACTTGAACTAGGAATGTGTGGGTATGGAGATCCAGAGTGCCAATGAGGAAGCAAAAAATTTATAGGATCCAGATAGTGAGAAATAATTGGTAGAGGTCTTATTTTTTGTTTCGTCCTTTCCTAAGTTTAGAGTATCTAGCTTTTGTTTCCTATCGCGGGCCTATCTTTTTTTATGATGTTATATAGGAAAATGCATAGGGTCTAGAATTTATTTAAAATTATTATTTTAGATATTATGTAAAAACTCTCAAGTTTTAGGGTCCCTATAAAACCTATTTTTCTTAATCAAAAACATGCTACCAATTTTTACTCTTCTGAAGTGAGCTTTGTGAGGAGCCAACCCTATTAAAGTTTACAATGCACAATATTAAATGTGACCTTGATTAAAGGATTTCAATCACTTTTTTAGGAGTGATCCTTGTTAGAGGACTTTAGAACATTCCATTAGAATGTCACCCTATTAAAGGATTTACTAATGATAGTTAGGTCAACCTTAATCCAAAGGATATATCTAGAATGATACATTTGTTAGAAAGTAATAGTGGGACTTGATCTGATAACAAAAAACCTCACTTGGAAATTATAGATCTCTTATTCAATCCTTCACACTACTTAGCATTCAATCTATTTCATCTCTAATTGCTTTTTCACCCTTCAATACTTCACCTCCTTAAGCCTTATTTCTTAGTATGCCAACTATAGATTCATCCCTTCAATCACTAAATGAAGCAACACCTCAAGACTCCTTATCTCTCTTGGGTTTGCACTATGACACTTTTATTATGGCCTTTTATCTCCTTATATAGAGAATTTAGATCTTTTTTTGCTCAACCACAATCATCCATCTCAGGATTAGGTCAAATTCATCAAATCTACACTCTTTTCCATTTTGGTCTCTTCTACAAACTTCCCTTATAATCCTCTTCAAATTCATCTTGAAATAGTTTATCTTGAATTTTGTGCCACCAACTCATCATACTTATCTTCCAAATGTAAGGCCCACACTAGTCCCCTATTATAAATATTGATGAAATAAATATGATTATGAGTTAATTAGGTTATGATTGACATTTTTGTTACCAATAATGATTTATGAGATCCTATTAGAGACTAAAGTAGACTTTGGGTTACTATAAATTTAATACCAATTCAATAACATAAGGTTGAATATATAAGGTCACATGAAAATGAAACTCTATATGTTCAAGCTAGGGACTTGATCAAGGGATTCATAGAATGATTCACTATTCAAATTAGGAAAGATGAATTAACCCTAGAACACACACAGCCTCATAATGTATTAAAGTGGTATTGCTAGGAATGTTGTTATGTTTAACTTGATTGAAAAGATACTAGTTACATGTTCCCATATTAGTGATCTCCACTTAAGACATATACTAGGATCCATTTATTTGTTTAAATGATGTGATAGATATGACCTCAATGTTTCATGGTTATGATAGACAAGTATTATAATAGTGTTAGCACTGTAATTTTGTTATGTTAAGAAAGATAAATGTTAATACACATATTTTACTATTGCAATGTTTTGAATATATTATGGAAGTGATTAGATGAAATTTAATTGTATATATTCATGCGAATTATGTGCTATTGGATCATTTTGCACTTATTTGTACGTATTTCTATAATATTTCATTGGGCTACTAATGGTTTAAGTTGAATGTGTAGGAAACATGAACCCTAGAAATTATTCAGGGAAACAAGTTTTAAACCTATGTGAACATGGTAAAGCCAAGGTGAATCTTTGGAAGATTCAAAACCTCATTGTATTGTGTTATTTCATAATGTGATTGTGCATTTGTGTTATAAGTTTAAAGATAATGATTAATAAGTGACATGTCATCATGATGTGTAAAGTATTTAATGTGTGTGTTTCATTTGACACTTGTCTTGTCTATGTGTAAATTACATGTCATATAGGGTTTTTTGGCATGAATTCACTTAACCTAAACTTAATCCAATTAAGAAATTAAGTCAGCCCACCTTGGAGAGTGTTAGGATGAGTCACCTTCATGATGGAATTCAAATTACATTTTATAGGAACATTAGAGAGCCTAAAAGTGGCTCCCAAGTGTTATTTTGGTGAAAATAAGTCACCCACATGGTAGTAGTATAGGTTGGGGGTCTAAATATAACCATAAGTTGGCCTAGGGGACTTAAGAGACCCTCTAAGCTAGTCATTTTCAAGCCAATTCGAAAACCAAAGTGTCACATGACTTATATCCTCATCCGTCCACTTGGTTAAGTTCCTATTGGTATAAAGGTACAAGGTGTAAGAGGGGTAGGTGGGGATGGAAGTGGAGGTCCTCTTAGGGAGCTTGTGCCAAACTTAGTGGTTGTTCACCCACTCTCTAATTGTAGAGACACTTAGGGTTTGGTGGAAGAAAAACTCGAAAGCCAAGGAAGGGAAGTTCTTCATCACCATTCTTAACCATTAGCTTGGAAGGATTTTAGTACTTCAAGCCATGTTTTCTCTCACCTCATGAAAGTTGAAGATGGAAATTGTAAGAGTGTTTCTTGTAGGATCTATGTGTTTAAATATGGTGCATGTTGTAAATGTTTGTGTATGTGAGTGAGCATGTTGAATCTATTTTCATTTGGTTTTTTTTTTTTTTGGATTGTGGTTGTGGATTGAATGCTGTGTTGGGTGTGAAGGCTTCACTCACCCCTAGGAGGGAAGAGTAGCCTTGGGGTGAAGGGGTTAGTTGGGCTCAACATTCAAGTTGAGAAATCCTTCTCTTGGGGAGGGGATAGTTTTCATGAAATATTAGCTCCATTGAAGCCATATGCCTTTCTATTGTTCTATGGGAGTTATAAGTGAGGATATGTGAAAAGGAGTAAGTTTTGATAGACTTGTTAAGACATGTGATTAATGATAGCCTTGTTGTGGAATGGTTCTTGGAAGCCTTATTGAAATATTTCAATGGCAAGATTTGTTGATTCTTAAGGATATGGCATTCTCCTCCTTGGAGAGCCCACCTTCACCCAATGTTTAAGATTCCATTTGTGAATCATTGTGAAAACTTTGGTTGGGGTTGTAAATGATTTGTGAAAATATTATATTCATGATGGTTTTTTGGTTTGTGATGCTTGATTGAATGCATCTTATTTGAGCCTTATTTCCCCTACTCGGTGGGTGGCTTCATAGAAGCCTAGGTTGGGAGGTGAGCCTCCATGGTTCCAATTTTGTGTGCATGTGTAGGATTATGAAGATGAAGCCATAGAACATATTAGGATTTCCACCCTTGACAATGTTGAGAAACGCAAATGTGTAAAGAGAGACTCATGTTATATGTCTTTTCAAATTTATTGTGGTTTTTGAGTCACATTGTGACTTCATTTGATGTAAAAGAGAATGTTCATCATGGTGTATTGCTTGAAAATGGGGAAGAAAATATTTAGTAAAGGTATATATTCAACTAGTAAGAAAATATCCACTATGGAATTTTGATGTATTAGGATGAAATTTTATAATAAGATCAATCCTGTTGTCTTATTTGTAAATCATTTGGTGGAAATGTTTCATAAAGGTTGGGTGGAAAAAAAATACTGTAGATTTAATATGATCTATTCAAAAAATAATTGTATGGAAACTTCATAGGTTATGTAATGAAAGACTGTGTTATTCTTGATAGTTCTACTTCTTGTATGTATGGGAAAATTGAGTGCCTAGGCCTTCTAGTTTTGATTTAATTCATTGGTTGAATATACCATTGTATCCTTATACATAATCATAAAATATCATGACAGGATCAATAGGAAAAAAGAAAAGGAATAGCTTGTGAATAATGCATATTTTCCAAAATCCATGAATAAGACTGGTTGTAGTTGTGCATTTCACATCTGTGGAAATTGTATGGGAAAAGAAATAAATTCTATCCCCAAGATTATAGACCATTAAAATAATAATAAGAATATTCTTAGAGCCTTGTGTCACTATCTTAAAATACATAAAATAAAAAAACAATATAAATATATAGACTCACTAACTAAGACTATGTCTTCAAGGACTCTAAACATCTATCCTATGATACTAGAAGTACCTATGAATATCCCCACAATATAATAGTGTAATCCCAAATTCTTAAAAATAATAATAATAATAAAATACAAATCTAAACTAACATCTCATAATTCACATGATCACATGATACTTAGCAAAGAAAAATTTAATAGTGAAAAGACTAGGAAGATTGTCCAAGGCCGACCACCTTGGAAGCCTACCCAACTCACCCTCCAACCACCCACATGGGAAACCAGGCATCAAGAGGCTGCATCAAAAAGTGCTTGCACTAAATTTAAGAGAAATTTATCCCTTTCAATTAATAGTTTATACAAAAAGTGTTTGGTTTATACAAAAAGTGCTTGCATTAAAATTAAGATAAAGTTATCCCTTTAAACCATACGTTTCAAACCCCAAGAACCTAGGGGAAGCAAATTTGCAGCAAGTTGTACTTTAAGCCATGTCATGTGGACCTAGGTAGGAAGAAGGAGAGTTAGTAGGGAGACATGAAAGTTGTATTTAGGCATCAAATTTGGAGTGGAAAAAAGTAGTGTGGTGTTAGGTAGAGTTAGAGGTAGAATTTAGTAAGATATATGGGGATAGAATTTAGTATAGTTCAGATTTAAAATAAGCAAGATTAATGTCATGTGTAGGTAAAAGTAGGAAACTAGGGTAGGCTTAGATATGATAGTTGATTGGGTTAAGAATATATATAGATACTAGTATAGTTATTTTTAATGTATATTTACTTCATTTATGATTTTATTCATAGCAAGCGATATATATATATATATATATATATATATATATAAAATTTGTGTTGTGTTTTGCCTAACTAAATTAGATCATGACATTTTGGTATCAAAGCCCTAGGTCATACAACACTAGGTGTTAATGAGCCCACAAATGAATGTACAATTGTAAGATTGTAATATCATTTTGATAAGGAAATAGGATGCCTAGGATATCGACTCGTAATAAGTATTATTAATTATTTGACAATGGAATTGAACGTCCTAAATAGATAAACCGTGGTAACAAGTTAGAACTACTAAGGATTAAGATATAATAAGATATTTATCTCAATCTTGTGGAAGTTCAATTTTAAAAGAATCTATATGTAATCCCCTCTCGATACCTATGAGAATTAATGATTCTAGACCTTAGCACATGTGGCAATATATCATTTTAAACCATACCAACATTCAAGATGGAAAAGGTGGTAGCTCACCTCGAGAATGTTTAGGCATTGATGGGAACTCGAAGACCCATTGAAATATAGCCCTTAGTCCTTTGGGAGGTAATGCTCATAATTAGGGTAAACAAGAATGAGAAGAATGATAGATTATGAGAATTTGACTAGAAACCATCCCCCCCACCCCAACTATGTAGTATTGCAGTGCAATGACTAATATGTTATACAACAAAGGTAATATTTTATGCCTTGACTATTCATATATGAACTCTATAGTTAAGTGATAGGTAACCACATGTGAACAATTCCTTTAGAAGTGATGTCTGATAAAGATAAGTCTCCTACTGAACCCACAAGGGAACAACAAGGAACAATATGTAAATAAAAAAAAGAACAACACACATTGGGATAGATAGCATCGGGTATAACTTGGTACATCAGTTTCATTATAGTATATACTTCCAGAGAAAAAGAGAACCCTTCACCACCTGTGACATTGTTATATTTGGATAGGCAACATGACTATATACACTTACCAACTAGGATAATCCATGAAAACATTAAGATTTTTCAATGTTGATCAATGTAACTTACAAGCCAATTTTGCTCAAACATTGTTGTTACTCAACAACACTTTGCAACTCAGTGACGAATAGTCACACAAGCATCAACTTCCTGCTTAGTTTGCACTATAGCTCAAAATAATAGAATCTCAGCAAAGACTGAATAGTTCTCACTATATCAATAAATACGTTAAGAAATTTTAGTTTATCCTAAGATCAGATAGTAGAATCCATCTTAAATGTTATCGGTACACCCGAATGATGCTAGAAGGAAGGTGTGACAAGAGTAGAAGTGATACCCCTAGTGATATTTTTAATAGCAATTTATTATATTTAAAGGTAAGTGACATGAATCATAATCTTATTCTTATCTAAAGGGTCATTAGTGTATTTTGGGTGGGTACCCTGGCCCTAGACTACATCTAACAATTCTTGATAGTAATGGGCAGGTAGGTAAGGAAACATAGGCAATTAAAGAATGAATTTCTATGACCTAATAAACCATAAGCAATAGGATGTGGAACACTCTCTTGACCTAGTCCCGAGAAGGACTAAAAATTCAAGGGAATCAATTTTGCATACCATTGATTTACCATGTAACTCTAGGAAAACCCTTCCTCTTCTTTCCATCAGGAAGACCCTTGTACAACTATAATGCTTTTGAGAATTTGAATTGAAATGAATTGTTGTTGATCTTTTTTTGGTAATTTTTTTGGAATGCCCATTTATTATGATTTCTTTGTATGGTCCCCTTTGCCTCAGGACATGACTTGTTTAAACAAAAGATTTACCATTGTGGCCACACTTATGTTTAATTGGTGATTTTATTTTGATTTAAATTATTTTTGAGGCATTTTTCTATGAGAGTGTTGTATTATACTTATAAGTCGGTCATATCAAGGAATATTCTTGACAATCATCATGAGGAAATTAGAATATTACCCTTTCACTCATCATGAGATATGATTTCATTCAACCCTATAAACATGGAAATACTTTATCTCTCAAATGAATATACCCCAATTTCACACCATCCTAAGGAATTTAGGTAAAGGTACAGAATGTGATAAGCCTATAAAGAACACAAAAAGCCACCAATTGTCTATGATTGAGAACTTGTAACTAAATCTTGATAATAAAATAAAACAAATGAATTCTTGGAGTTTTTATGAAAGTTATCAACCCTTCATCGATAAGTTGATCTTGGATTATCATCATAGACCTTGTCAGTGCTAAGGTGAGTGAATGACTCAAAAACTAATGAGGAGTAAAGTTAGTTAGTAAGAACTAATGGAGAATATGATAACATTGGTAAATGAATAGATACCCAAACGAGACATAGTATATAAGATCACAAGCTACCAACACAAGAAAAAAAAAACCCTAAAATAAGAGAAACCAAGTGAGAGGAAGGACTCTAAACATCTATCCTATGATACTAGAAGTACCTATGAATATACCCATAATATAATAGTGGAATCCCAAATTCTAAAGAAAAAAATTAATAATAAAATAAAAATCTGAACTAACATCTCATAATTCACATGATCACATGATACTTAACAAAAAAATTAATTAATAATTAAAAGACAGGAGACATTCCAAGGCCAACCACCTTGGAAGCCTCCCCAAGTCACCCTCCAACCACCCACATGGGAAACCAGGTGTCAAGGGGCTACATTAAAAAGTGCTTGAATTAAAATTAAGACAAAGTTATCCCTTTAAACAAAAAGTTTATACAAAAAGTGCTTGCATCAAAATTAACACAAAGTTATCCCTTTAAACCATATGTTTCAAACCCCAAGTACCTAGGGGAAGCAAATTTGCAGAAAGTTCTACTTTAAGCCATGTCACACTGACCTAGGCAGGAAGAGGGAGAGTTAGTGGGGAGCCATGAAATTGGGATTTAGGCACTAGATTTGGAGGGTAAAAAAGTAGTATGTTGTTAGGTAGAATTAGGGGTAGAGTTTAGTAAGATATATGGGGATAAAATTTAGTATAGTTCAAATTTAGAATAAGTAGGATTAATGTCATGTGTAGGTAAAAGTAGGAAACTCGGGTAGGCTTAGATATGATAGTTGATTGGATTAAGAATATATATAGATACTAGTATAGTTATTTTTAATGTATATTTACTTCATTTATGATGTTATGCATAGCAAGGAACATATATACATATATTAGTTTTTATTTTTCACATAGATTAAGAATAAATAAATAAATGGATGTATATATATATATATATATATATATAATAAGGTATGTTGGTAAGATATTAACATTTTACATCCTAGGATTCATCTTGTTGTAAAAAGAATTGATATTGGTTAGTTGTATGAAAATTTGGTACATCATAATTTATTGACCTTAGAACATATGTTAAAAATTTGATAAAAATAAATAAATTGGTGTAGGATGATTTAATATCATTAGAATTTTGCAGGTTGGTTAGACTATTACGTTTGGGTTGGGAAGAGTAGTTAAGAACAATAGTATTAAGACTTAGTATTTGAAAATGGAATTTGGGAGAATAGAATATAAGTATATATATTTTTTAATGACATATGTTATCAAGGAGTTAGATGAGAATTGGCTAGTTTGTTAGTGATGGGTAACTTGTAGTTTAGAAAGTAAACAGCAAGGACTAGAGTAATTAGACTTAATTATTTATGGTAATTAGTGAATAAATAATAAAAGTTATTAGGGTTAATTATTCATCCCTTAACACTAGTGATGTGTAATTAGATTTGTTAATTTTTAAACTACACTAGAGGGTATAATGCAAAGTTTTGCAGAAAGATAACATAGATATGTATAAAAGAAAATATATGTATATATAATAATAATAAGTCATAGAATGAGCATGACATAGAGCGTGTGGTGAAAATTATATATTTAAATTTGACAAGCAAAAACTCTCTAGTTTAAATAACTTGGCAAACTCTACACTTGCTCACCTTAATTTAATTGTCAACTAGTATGGTTAGTGCTCTAATCCAAACACATAGTTATATGGTCAGAACTAGTAACCAAGTGAGGATTCCAATCACAACCTTCATATGTTTGTATTTTAATCATTTTTAATAACCTAGTTGACTATTGTAAGATTCGCATGTCAGATACTAAGGGATATCATATATATATATATATATATATATATATATATATATATATATATATATATATATATATATATATATATGTATACATACATACATATACATACATACATATATATATATAGATATATATATATATGTATGTATGTATGTATGTATGTATGTATGTATATGTATGTATGTATACATATATATATATATATATATATGTATATATATATATATGTATACATATATATATATGTGTATACATATATATATATATATACTTATACATATATATATGTATAAGTATATATATATATATATATGTATACATATATATATATATATATATATATATATGACACCACATGCTTCACACAATTCAAGAAATAAACTTTGTTGGCTTAAATTTGTCAAATCTTTGATCAAGCTCATTCTATTGGCACTTGACAATAACATGTTGTTTTCTTGACAATCATTGTCTTCTAATGCTCAATCAACACTAGGATTATCAGCATACACTAAGTCTTATAGGTGCTTAGAACACACTAAACTTCCTTTGCTCGGCACATACTAGATTTTCTAAGTTGCAACTAACTTTCTATTCAGCCTATAAGGACTTGCTTGGCTTCGACTGTTTTCTCGATTAGGCTTGGTAGACACATTTCTTTTCTTACTCTTCTTCTTGTCTTTGTTAAAGTATCCTTTCATTGTAGCCATAAGTAGATAAAAAATACACTATCATCAAAGCCTTACTTGGTCTTAGTGCTTCTTTTATACACCTTATGACTCAACCTTTCTCTATGTACTCTTGTTATCCTTTCTTTTCAAACCCTCTTCATCAATCAATCAAATGATAGAATTCAGACCAAATTAGTAATTGTCTCACCAAAAAGTAGTAGATTTGACATTAGTGACAAGATAATGATTGGTCCATGATCAATTTCATCAATATCCTATTTTCTATACTTCAACAATATACTTCATTTCAACAATCTCCCTCTTTGGCATTGATGGCAAACCAATACCAATAACAATACCAAAAAGAAACTTAATATCTTGTATTAAAATCTCTCCTTCTATCAGTATCTGTCCTTCTTTTGTATAGGCTACAATGTCTCTTCTTGTTTAGATATTTAGTATAACTCTTCCTCTTTCTCTTTCAAATTCTCCTTGATTTCTCTATGTATATTATCCCTCAATATATTCTCCCTCTTTGACAACAATGCCAAAGACTTGTCATCTTTTCATGTAGATATTAGCAATTTAGGTTCTCCCTTTGTCACCATGCAACATACCTATAGCCTCAACTATGGTACCTTGATGCTCAGCTTGATGATTGTCAACCATCATAAAGACTTGATGACTTTGCTGACTACTCTAAAGAGGGTGATCCTACTAAGATTTTTTTCCATGGCTCTAGTCATCTTCTTTCTTCCCTAAGGTACCTAAAGACTATCCACCCTTTGACCAAAACCCTCATTGATAACCATAGTGTTTCCCACCTTGAGAGGATGTCGACTAGGTTTGGCCCTTACTTTAGGATTAAGGAACCTAAACATCTTGTCTTGAGGTTTGTACATTATTTCTCTAAGAACTTGACCTACCACTAAACCCCCTAGCCATATTTCTCTCAAAAATTCTTGCCTTCTCCACAACAAGTGCAAGCATCCTCGGCTAGTGAACACAAACATGCCCAATGATAGAGTCCCTAAGGCCCCTAATAAAAAGTTGAGTGAGGAGTGCTTCATCATGTTGAAAACTTGAATACTACCTCAACCCAAGGAAACACTTCTCATACTAGTCCACATCATATTCCCCTACTTGAGCTCATGAAACCCATCAATATGGGCCTCACAATACTGTGGAGAAAGGAATTTCTCCCTATACCTCTCCTTAAAGATCTCCCAAGTAGGATCTACCACATCAATATGGAGCTTCTCACTCTCCATATCCTACCAAATAGAACCATGTTCTTTCAACTGTTTTATGGCACAATGGGCCTTCACATTGTTCCCTTAGGGTAGTAAGGAGAAACAATGCCCCATATTTAGTAACTAGGTCTTAGCCTTGAGCCTTGTCCCATGGCCATCAAATAGTGGTGGCCTAGACCTTTGAAGTTCTAGTATCATCTCAACCTGGGTGAACTCATCATTATCCTAACCATAGCCCCTCAATCAGTGACCTTTACCACCAAGTGGTGTATAAGAACTTCCATGCTCATGGTCACATTCCTCTTCTCTATGCTCAAACTTGTGGGAATCTCCATGATGGGATCCATCTTCCTGATCACAATCCTATGAGCATTCCTCTACATGAGGCCCCAACTAAGCAAGAATCTCTTATAGCACTAGCATCAATGCTCCATTGCCACCCTAATTGTTGTTACCTTGTTCTCCCTCACCATCTTGACATTCCTCTTCCTGGTGTTCTTCTTCATGGTTATTCTATCAGTTACCACCTTGACCACCAAGTCTACATGTAGGAGGCATCACTATGGAAGAAACAAGATAGGGTCAAAATCATACGTCAAAATCATAGAGTCATAAACATGAACCGCAATGAGACATCAAAATAAGAAAATATAAAGTAACAATACACATACTAAATCAACATCAAAGTTGAAGCATAACACAAAGATCCCAATGTTGCAACATGGTCTTTAATACCAGATGTAATGCCCCACCCAAAGATCCTTGGCACAAGGATAAATTTAAGCCAGGATAAAAAAAAATCTAAAACAAGTATGGATTCACATGAAAAATAACATACAAGGATCACAAAGATCAAAATAGAAGACTAAACAAACATGCAAACACCAATGGATCTCCAAATGCCACTGCTGACCAAAAATGACAATCCATAGAAAAATGTAAATGATTTCAAATCTGAGATATTTTGAATTCAAAATCCAATTCCAAGGGGTTCAAGAACACCATATAGGGTAGCCAAAACACCTCCTAAAAAATTCTAGACAAACTAAAAAGTGTTTGTTTTTCGCTCGAATAGGTTTTCCCAAAAACCTAGGTGACACTTTCATGCAGTACTATGTGATACTTTTCAATATTGTGCGACCTTTCTCAAGAGGTCATGAGATACTTTCAGGGTGTAGGTGATACTTCTCCTAAGGCTATGCGATACTTTATAAGTATTGTACAATGGTTTCTCAAAGGGTATGTGATACTTTAAAGTATCATGCGATGGTTTTCCTTAGGGTGTGCGATGCTTTCTAGTATTGCACGATACTTCTTCTATGGGCATGTAATACTTTATAAATATCACCTAGTGGCAGAACATTATCACCCAGGAAATGAAAGAATGCTCCAAAAAACATTCAAAAAATAACAAAGAGAGTAAGAACCTCTACACTAGGGAGTACTAGATCCACATGTCGAGGCTTGGTCACTCGAACACAATAGCAACAACCAAAAAATACCACTAACTATCTAAACCAAAATAGTAAAGGGAAACATACTAAAAGTAACATCACAATGTACAAAATAGAACATAAAAATATCATACATGGTTCCTCCCAACCATAATAGTAACATGAGGCCTCAAAGGTTCTAGCCATCCCCCATGGGTAATATCCCAAACTACCAACTTGATAGTCAGAGTTGTCTTATGAGGGTGTCACTACTAAAGCATAATAACATCATAAGAATAAGGGAATCTAACATGCTAACAAGTAAAGCAATAGATAATCCAACTAATCAAATCACATCATCTAACAATATGCTAAACATCATAATAAGGGAATGTGTGAAATAAACTAACATCATCTAAACATGATATCCAAGCATTTCAATGAAAGCATAAATTGCAAGAAATGATACTCTAGAACTCAAAGTATCAAGTGAAAACATCAAGAAATAGTCACATTGGAATAATAGACCATCTATGTACACTGATCCCTAGTGGTGATATAGGTAGCTATTCCTCCCAACCATGTGAAATCCATAGGTCTACTCTTGTCATGCTAATAGAGATAATGAACCAACCACAAACACACATAAATAAAATGTCCATGGCTAACACTCATGCTAGATCACAAGACAATGCAAGTACTACAGGTCTTGGTCAAACACTTAATGTGTAACTATTTAGGGATTGACAACATGGAGAGTCACTAAGCATCAAATAGCCCAAGCTTAGATCATGTGGACTCAACTTCCTAATGGAAGGCTCACACATTGTGTCCTCAAACTTAATCAAGTGCTCACAAATGTTATTATCTTAAGTTTTATTACCACCCAATGTTTTATTTAGTTATCATTTACTTAAAAATTCTAAATGCCAACCCTCAAGAAATAGTCACTGGGCTGCAAAAATAGAAGTCCCCTCCATGGTGCTACCCTACCCTACCCATGCTCATCCAACAATGAGTGCTCGTAGGCATGCATATTCCCAATCCAACCCCAAATGATCATAACTCCCAAAATTACCACAGAAGATCAGGCCTCATAAATCACCCAAAAAATGCATGCACACATGCTCATGTGTGGTGCACCACCATCACAAAGATCATAACACAAGGACTAGATGAAAACATAAGCAAAATATCACTCAACCAAAAATAGGCTCAAGAGGACGAGTGTGACATACATCCCAATGCAACATAAAAGTACAAAAATGATCTAATTGGCATCCCAATAGATGATCCAAGTCCATGACCAACATCATGCCAAGAAAACTCAAGAAAATAGGGTGGCATGAAAATAATAATAAAAATTCAAAACTAGAAAATTTTGAAAATAAAACCAATTTGGTCTTAGGGCGTAAAAGTCATGAAAATCTAATAAAATTTGGATTTGAACATCGTATGCAAAAATGGCCAACATAACAATACAAAATCCCAAACCCTTATCCTAAAAACTAGGAAAATATTCATATCTGACCAACTAGGCAGAACCAACAAACATAAATGGAAGGGAACACTAGTTCTCAGCCTCCTAACAAATAGATACTAGAAACAAAAGTTGAAACATGAAAATGAGAGAGCCCTACCTGATAGCCAAAAGGGAAGAAACATGAAATAACACAATAAAATAAATAACCCATAGAAGTTGCTAGAAATCATGGTAAAGCAAAGTCTCCTTGAGCTAGATCTAATGAGATCAATCTTGTGAAGATCCCATGCCCACAGCTCTCATTGAATAGAAATGTGATCCTCCATAAGAGGATTTTGGAAAAAACTCTCAAATTCTCAATTTCCAAAAGTGAGAAGTGGGGAATTAATTTCCTCTTTCAATACTTATTCACTTTTTGAGGGAATAATCAATTAGGATAAATAACTAGTTGAACTAGTTAGACCCTGAATCAAACCAAATGAAAATAGGCTATTCCAAGTAATTGGAATTCATTTATGAAAAAGTTGGCAAAAATTGAAATAATAAAAATAAAGCCCAAAAACCTCAAATCACAAAAAAAATTCTAACAACCTTCGCAACAATGTGAACCTCTAAATGCACAAACATGTTCACAGATCTAGTCACATAATGCAAATGAGTTTGGATTTATCAAATCACCAAAAGGTTTAATTTAACATTTAAATAGGATACGTCAACCATATAAGGAGGACATTGGCAAAATGAAAAGTTGAATAACTAACTCCATGTGTCACTGCCAAGGATATAAATCATGCACATGATCAAGTGCAATTACATTTAATAACATAGCCAAAGCAATAAATGCATTAAATACCTAGTTTAACCATTTATTCTAATATACTGAAATAATTCATTTACATCACTCACATTCTCATTAAACATGACAGAGCAAGAATGAAGTAAATTACCATAGCATTTAATCCAACATATAACATAATCAAAGATATGTCCAAATACTAGATAACCATATATCATCATAAAACATACTGTCATCTCAAAATGGCATCATCATGCATATATGATCAACTAAACAACATAGTAGTCTAACATTTATGATACTAAAATCAAAGTATAACATTTGGCCCTTAGGTAATCTCAAATGCAAAAATAATAACATAAGTACAAGTATCTGTCAAATCAAAATATAACGAGGTATAAACTACAAACATGAGTGGCACTACAATACATCATCTATTTTTTCTTTTGTATTTACATATTCCATTCTCACTTCTTTCTCTTGAACCAACTTTCTCAAGTAATGATACTTGATAGCAATGTGCTTTGTCTTTGTGTGCATAATAGAGTTCTTAGATATGTTTATAGCACTTGTATTGTCATAGAAAATTACCATAGGTTTAGTGATTTCTTTCTTCATTTCTTTGAGTAACTATTTGATCCACCCCACATTTGTGCAATTTACAACAATAGCCACATATTTAGCTTCAATAGTTAATTGTGAAATACAATTATGTTTCTTGCTAGTCTAGGTAATTGCTAGTCCAAGTAACCAATCTTTTTCCTAAGAAAAATGTTCCACCACTTATACTTTCTTTTCATCAATGTTTCCAACCCAATCAACCTCTATATAGGCTCTCAATTCAAACTTGTCATTTTTCTTGTAGTATAGACCATAGTCTTTTGTACCTTTCAAGTATCTTATTATCCTTTTAATAGACATTAAATGATTCTCCTTAGGATTTGTAGAAAATCTTGCAACAATCCCAACAGCTAGTGCAACATCAGGTCTGATATGAACTACATATTGTAATTTTCCAATCATAGACCTATATAGTGTTTGATTTATTTTAGTAGAATCAATAGTTTTGGATAGTTTATGTCTTCTCACCATAGGAGTACTAGCTAGTCTTGAATCTTCCATACCAAAAGTTTTCAATATTTCCTTTACATACTTGGTATGAATAATTTAAATACCATATTACATCTAATAAACTTGTAATCCAACAAAGAGCTTTATTTCTCCAAACACTGACATCTCAAATTCTTTCATCATTTCATTTGCAAATGTCTTATACAATGCATTTTTTCCTCCAAATATGATATCATCAACAAATATTTCAGCTAGTAAATTTCTTTTACCTCCTTTTATCTTCAAGTATAGATTGTTGTTGTCATCAGTCTTCTCAAAATCAATATTCATAAGATAGTTGTGCAGTCTTTCATACCATACTCTGGGAGCTTGCTTTAAACCATATAAATCTTTGTATAGTCTACACACTATGCTCTTATTTTTTGGATCAAAAAATCCTTCAACATAAACCTCTTCTTCTAGTATACCATTCAAAAATGTTGAATTAACATTCATTTGATAAACTTTAAATCCTTTATAAGAAGAATAAGAAAGTAGAGTCCTCACTCTTTCTAATCTTGCAACTAGGGAAAATGTCTCTCCATAGTCAATTCCCTCTTCTTTTGCATAATCTTTGTAGACTAGCCTTGCCTTATTCCTTGATACTTCTCAATTCTCATCCAATTTCCTTTTGTACACCCACTTGGTTCCAAAAACATTCTTATCCTCTAGTCTAGGTACTAGTATCCATAAACCTAAACCTCTTCTTCTAGTATACCATTCAAAAATGTTGAATTAACATTCATTTGATAAACTTTAAATCCTTTATAAGAAGAATAAGAAAGTAGATTCCTCACTCTTTCTAATCTTGCAACTAGGGAAAATGTCTCTCCATAGTCAATTCCCTCTTCTTTTGCATAATCTTTGAAGACTAGCCTTGCCTTATTCCTTGATACTTCTCAATTCTCATCCAATTTCCTTTTGTACACCCACTTGGTTCCAAAAACATTCTTATCCTCTAGTCTAGGTACTAGTATCCATGTTTTTTCCTTCTCAATTTGGTCAATTTTTTCTTTCATAGCTTAACTCCAGTATTCGTTCTCTAATGCATCCTTCACTGATTTAGGTTCATGTATGTTTAAAAAACATGTCTCATTCCTTAATCTATTCCTTATCATTGGTCCTACCTCTTTTTCTCCAATAATTTGTTTAGTAGGATGATGTCTTCTAACATATTTCAATAATCTTGGCTTTTCTCTTCTTTCTTCAACAATAGGTCATCCATGAAGTTCAATCTTAGGTTCATTGTGTACTTCTCTATTAGGTAACTCAGCATTCCTCTCTAGTAAATTGATCTCGGCATCAAAATGTACCTTGGCTTCTAATTGTAATGCAGCTCCTGAATGCAACTTGACATCCATTGTATGTGACTTGACAATCACCAATTCTTATTGATTAGCAATTATAGTATCATCAGCATTAGCAAAAATGCCTTCATAGTAGGACATAAAAAATTTATAATTCTCAGGTTCCTTCTTTTGTTCATCTTCATGTATTTCTATATATTCATCAAATTTCACATTTGTACTTTCCATGACTTTGTCAGTGTAGCAACTAGAAAATAGGTTAAATGCATAACATACTATGAGAAATCACAAAGCTCAATCAATATATGTTGGCACCCACTAGTCTACCATGAAAGCCAAACTAATCAAAAGAAGTAAACACAAGGTTAGAAATGCCCTCTTTTGTTTGTATCTCCCATGTCCTTCTTTCTGCTCCAAATGATGTAGCTCCAACTTGCCTATAGTGCACACAATATTGAAGCAAAGTCTATGATAGGGATAATGCCATTAGAATACTAGAAGTGTGATTTTAAGCTTTGAGAGAAAATGGTGTGTAAAATGCAAAGAAGCTAAGGACTTGAAGAATACTCAAGAATTAGGCCCTTCAAAGAAATAAGGACTGAAAAAAGAGGAAGAATGCTTATTTTATAATTCGCATGGAGGATGAGAGCATTGGATTTTTCACCCATAGATATGTGATGTGGCAAGAGATTCCTTTGAGAATCCATGACACATATGAAAAAGTATGCCACTTGTAAGATTCTATGATGCAAGAATTCAAACTTGGCTAAACATGGAAGAGAATCTATGACACGTCATAAGACACCTCAACCCACTTAAAGCTGAGAATCTATGACAAATGAGCCAAATAAGGACATGTGTAAGGAATAAGAATATTTGATTATGAAATATCTTATCCAAGTGTAAAAGGAGAATCTATGAGGTGTCATATCCAAGTGTCATTGTGATGCAATATTTTATGGAATGTTTGAATTAAAAATCCTTTTATTCCACAAAATAAGAATTAGTAGAAAATAGAATTAATGATGGAAAATGGAGTTTAGGAAATTAATAATTTCCATGGTCTACAGATAATGAATCAATTAACTAATAAAATTAATTAATTGATGATGATAATTAGGAAGAATAATTAGAAAGAATAATAGGATTAAATTATGGGTTATTTAATCCTATAGAGAAAAGTAGTAAATGATTGGCCAAATTGATTAAATGAATACAACCATATCCTTTGATGAAAATATGATGATGATATAGATCAAATGAGATGATGAAAAGTAGACCAAAGCCATGGTCAGATTGATTGATTGAAGTTGATAACATGCCAAGGACACATGACATGAATTGATTGATACGTAACATTTAATTGACATTGCAAATGTTATAGGATCAAGGTGATTGATAAGGTTTGATCATAATAACATTCATAGACACTGTGAATATTATTAAAATGGTTGATGATTCCATGATTTGACATTGAAAGCCTCAACAATGTCAAAGATCTGACAACATGAATGATAGTTTGACCTAGCACTGAGAGTCGTGATAGTACTAAGGTCAAATTGATAAGATTGATAGGTTGATAGGTTTCCAAGGCACTAAAAGCCACAAAAATACCTAGGATTGGATAAATGATGATTGATTTGGGGTGTTTGATATGCTTTGTGATGATTAGGACTGATTTCAAGTGATTCCAAGTTGATTTGGGGTGATTTTGAGTGATTCTGAGTTGATTTGGGGTGATTTCGAGTGATATGAAATGGTTTTGAAATGATATGAAATTGATTTGCAGAAGGATACCAACATTAAAGTATAATCAATTTGGCCAAAAGATTGAAGTTAGTAGAATGAGAAAATGGGACAAACTAGTACGAAGAAGTGGTGAAATCATAGATGCAAACCATTTTTGAGCATCTACATTTTTTCCCTCTTTGATACAATGTGATTTAGAGCGTTGTGTCAAAGAATGCTAATGAAAAAGCCATAAAAGCATGCCCCAATAATGTGGTATATATTTATGCCCCCTTTAGAAATTGACCAACATATGCATATGATAGGTCAATTTCATCAACAATGAGAAAACAAAGTCATAGCAACTAACAGATCAAAAATTGAAATTGAAATGCAAAAGTTATGGCCTCCGAAGTGCAAAAAAGCACCGTGACCAACACAGAAGGAGTCTTAGACATAGTCATCTAGGTAGCAACAAGTTATAAAAGGGCTTTGATAGGATTTTTAAGGTCATTTTCACTCTCTCATTTGGAAGAAAAGAGCTCTAGAGCAAGGAGGATGGATTGACTACCTAGGGAGCAACACCGTGGTGAACGAGTCCGGACCTTTGAATGGCGGGCAGATGTTGGACCTCTAGTGAGTACATCAAGGCCATCTATGTGCTTTTTATGCTTTTTCATGATTTTTTTTGCATTTCCATTCTTTTTTACTACTTTTTAGGCACCTAGGATTCTGTTAGGGGGAAACGAGGGTCAAATGGGGTCAACCAGGGTCTTAGGGCAAGTTAGGGCTTCCAAAGGCCCCAACTGCACCCAAAATGTAGCCAAGTGTGTCAATGACACAATTGGAATTTCCAAGTGCATCAATGATGCAATTGGTATGACTAAGTGTGTCAATGACGTAGTTGGGAACCCCAACTATGCCCTAGGATGCTCTAGGGCTCTAATCGGCCATAGAATTTTAGGGCTAGGTAGATCATCTCTAGCAAGATCGATATCTCATTCGAGGGCCTTATGCCGAGGTGGGTGGGGGGTAGAGAGCCTGGTTCCAGGTGCATAAGCATCACCCATCCCCCCTACAGTTTTATAAGGCCTATAGAATGGTAGGGCAAAGCACAGCTAGTTTGCACCTGTTCGATATGCATGCAAAATATGATTCCAGAGCCTGCAACCCCTATATTTAAAGGGTTCCGCCCAGGTGGGAGGAGATGCCTGGGATGCCACACCAATTTCTTGAATAATCTGTTTAGGGGCCCCTACTATTCTTAGGGTAAGGGCCCTACAATAATAGGTGGGGTCTGAATGGTCCCAAATTGAGCTAAAACTTGGTATGGGTTAGCATAACCCTAGGGGGATGTTAGAAAAATGATAAAACATAGTCAAAGGTGGTCAAAATGCTTAAAATTAGGTCAAACTTAGGGCAAATGAAGGTCAAACCTAGGTAAATGCTAATAGCGAACAGTGCAAAGGGCTCGAAAGGGTGCAAACGAACTCAGAATGACTCAAAATTTGGAACAAATATTCAAAACCCTAGGAAGAGTTGAAAACATAGATAACTAAGGCTAGGATAGTCAAGAAAAAGTCAAAATTGGTCAAACTTAGCTCTGATGGAGGAAAAAGGTTGACTGATGGATAGGGATAGGATCAAAACAATGCAAACAAGCTCGAAATGACCCAAAACTTGGGAAACATGTTCAAAACCCTAAGAAGAGTTGAAAACATAGGTTAACTAAGGCTAGGATAGTAAAAAAAGTCAAACTTGGTCAAACTTAGCTCTGATGGAGGAAAAAGGTTGACTGATGGATAGGGATAGGGTCAAAATGATGCAAATGAGCTCGAAATGACCTAAAACTTGGGAAACATGTTCAAAACCCTAGGAAGAGTTGAAAAAATAGGTTAAATAAGGATAGGATAGTCAAAAAAACTCAAAATTGGTCAAACTTAGCTCTGATGGAGGAAAAATTTTGACCGATGGATAGGGATAGGGTCAAAACAATGCAAACAAGCTCGAAATGACCCGAAACTTGGGAAACATGTTCAAAACCCTAGGAAGAGTTGAAAACATAAGTAAAATTAGTCAAACATGCTAAAAAAAGTCAAACTTAGTCAAACTAAGTTAAACTTGGTTTAAAAGTAGGGTAAACTAGATGCAAAACCAGAGAAGGTTGACATAGGGTATGTGATTACGTAGGAGGAGCTACCCCTGTTATGGGTATGGGGACATAAGCCATGGAGCCTTGCACTACATCATAAGAGTACACCTAGTGAGTGAGGGATATTGGCTAGGTTATGATTATATCATGTGACATTTATGTCAGTGGTGAGGGGGGACAGGGCTTTGCTAACAGCTTTGACAAAGAGGTTGCACTCATAGACTAGTTCATTCCACCTACCGACCAAGGAGGTGACTATGACACTAGAGAATTTATGGAACATCCTTAGGATCCCTATCCATGGAGAGTTAGCATTGTATGACCCAATTATAGGGTGAGTAACTCTACATCGACTATTTGGATGCAAAGACGTAGAGCTAAGGATCTGAGACTATGAGATCAGATGGGACTTATTGGTGGCATGCCATGAGTAGATGACGGTTGTGATCTATTGGGTGATTGGTGGATTGCTGATACCTGATAGATAGGGATATGGATTCCTAGTTGGATGGGGTCGAGTACTTGAGTAGATGATCATGGAGGGCACTATGTTTACTTGGGGCCCATGCATGTTGGGGATGTTATATTATTATTTGCATCAAGTAGCATAAAAAGGAGAACTATCCTTCAGCACTGGTGGCACATTATTATAGATCTGGGCTTATGATCATATTGCAGTATTTAGGCCTCTAGTAGAGTGAGTTTTGGTGGATGATATGCCATATGCTTACAGCTATAGAGGTGTCCTAGCTTGAGGACCATTGGAATATGCAAGTTATTTTTTCCATCAGATAGACATGATGACACAGTTCATATGGAGACCATACAGAGATTATCCTAGATGGGATGATGATGACATCCATTTACCATACTATAGGTAGGAGTGCTACCTCATAGGGCACATAGTGATTAGTCACCTGGTTATAGAGATGAACCTACTAGAGTGAGTACGGAGATAGTTTGGGGAGACACAAGATGTACCTATAGGGTTAGCATTATTTTCCCAATCTAGAGCAGAGGTGTGAGAGTGGGGACCACCCATCAGGACACAAGTAGCATATGCACAATTAGTAGAGTTACAATCGAGACTATGGGGGGTAGTAGTAGATATAGTGGATGCAAGCATAATAGCAATGTATGATAGATGGTTTGCACAACATCGACCGAGACCTTTGATAAATCCATCAGTACCAATACCCCGAGGGATGCCATAGGAGGAGGAGGATGATGAGGAGAAGGGGGATGGGGGAGAGGATGAGGAGGAATTTGATGAGGGCAATGGGGTAGAGGATGACATTGAGGAGGATGATGAGGGAGGAGAGGAGGAGAAGGATGGGGATGAGGATGCTAAGGGTGATGTTGGGGGTGGTGTTGAGGATGTTGAGGAGGAGGATGAGGGAGATGATGAGGAGGGTGCTGAGGGAGAGGAGGAGGGTGGAGGTAGTGGTGGTGGGGATGGTGTTGGAGGTAATGAAAAGGGAGAGGATGAGGATGACTATTGGGAGGATAGGGATGTAGCTATGATGGACATGGAGGAGGATCTAGTAGATGACACTGAGAGAGCATTAGTACCAGTAGAGATAGGGCCTAGCTAGGTAGAGTTGATGGAGGTGATCAAAGGGCTATGGATTCAGTTAGATCAAGTTGTGGTAAAGAGGGATTTTGTGATAGGAGAGAGGGATGCAGTTATAGTAGAGAGGGATCAGATGATGGCTGAGAGAGACCAAGCTAGGGCTGAGAGAGACATAGCTATGCATCGGGAAGAGATAGTAGTGCAAGAGTCGCAGGGGTTCATTAGTAGCTTCAGAGATGCAAACTTTTGAGATCTGGCAATGATGATGAGTAGGGCTCACATGGGGGCACAGTATTGGCAAGATCAGTATGAGAGAGTAGTGCCATTGAGGCAAAGAGTAGAGAGTTTCTATGCATCAAGATCTCATTCCCATAGGACATAGAGGACATAGAGTAGTGTAGGGGTGATGGGGCCTATGAGGTCATCATAGAGAATAGAGGGTTCATCCTCGAGGTTAGACAGAGGCCACGAGGCTAGGGATAGCACGGGATGACACTGATAGACTCACATATAGAGGGGCAGCTCTATGTTGCTTTTTGATTTCTATTATGCTCTTTCATGGTTCACGCCTACAGGAAATTAGTATTAATGTAAAGCATGGTCATGTACTCTGACACCTTAGTGAGACATTTATGAGATGGACTTATGTTATCATGACTATATGAGATGAATTATGCCTATGCTTTAGATGTTTTATATGAATTTATTTATGTTTTTTTGTGTGGACTTATATATGATGACATCATGTGTTTATTTATCATGTGTTTTACTCATGAATGAATGCCTAATGTAATGTGAATGAAATGGAATGGATGTAAATGAAATAAAATGAATGCAAATGAAATTTAAAATGATAAGGTATAAATGCCATGTTTATTGCTTTGGATCATTTTGGACTTTGGACACATGTAGGAATGCAAGATGACAATACTTTTTGTGCATTAGAGTACAAGGCCAAGGCAACCGATGAAGGAGATGCAAAAGACAAAGGGGATGAGATGAAGAATTGTTAGTATGATGAGAAGACTTTTTGCTTTTATAAAGTACACTATATGTCAAATAAAGCTTTATTTGGATATTGCAAATGGAATGCAATGCACAATAGCATAAAGGGCCAGAGCGCAAATGCAAGGCTTTTGTGTAAACAAGCATGATGCAGATAGAGAATGACCTTGTCCTTCCTGAGGAATATGTACCTACCCCAGACTTTCAAAGGTACATTGTAATAGAAAGAAATAGAAAAAGATGACCATGAACCATCCCAACCACTCTCATAGATCAGTTTATATCATCGAGTGACATAGGAACATGATCGAAAACAAAACAAAACAAAAATAAATCACTCACTAAAAAATGTGAGCCAACACCCATTCTTGTCCATTATCACTTTTTTTTAGCATTTTCAGGTGTTCAGATGGTGTTTGACAGGTTGATAATGTGATAGCTCTATTTGTGGATTAAGTTAAGAGGGTCGTAGTGATATGTTGGATTGATTGTTGGTTCATGTTTCTTAGATATTGTGATTGGCATTGAAGTGTAGTGCTTTGAGTTTCAGTTAGCAAAGTGCAAGTGTTTACGAAAATGGGATGGTTATCCACAGTGAATATGTACAAGGTTTATTGCAAATTTTTGATGGGTTTTGTGATTTTTAGGGTTTTGCGGATATTTGATTTTTATTTTTTGTGACTGCTTTTTTTAGGACATTTTATGATTTTTAGGGTTTATTTCAAGACATTTTATGATTTTTAGTGCTTTATTCAAGACATTATGTGATTTTTAGTGATTTTTTGAAGACATTATGTGATTTTTAGGATTTTTTCAGGATCATATTTGAATTCTTAGGATTTCTTCAAGATCATATTTGAATTTTTAGGATTTCTTCAGGATTATATAAGCATATACAAGTGTTAGCTCCAATATGTTATGCAATAGGTCCAATGGATAAAAGTTCTTAGGGATATGCCCCTAGTTCAAATTCAAACTCATGCACCATGTAGGTGATATGCCCCCAGACAAGATGCAAACTATGTACAAAGGCCAATGACAAAGTATGTGTAGACTAGTAATGTGTTAAGTAAGATAACAATGGAAATTAACCAGTTCCTGAGCCATGATAAGGGACCAAGGATATCTTGCAATAGGAAAGTTATGATCAAGGAATAATAGAGGGGGAAAAACTAGATGGAATCCTGATAAATGGAGGAGAAACAACTGATTACACATGGTGCTTGTTTGCCAGGTTTTCACCATGGTACTTGCCCAAAGCACCTGTTTACCAGGTTTTCACTTGTGGATGGAATTTTTCTCTTGACTCAAATTTTTGGTGCCAAGACACCTATTTGCCAAGTTTTCATCAAGGCATCCATTTTTTCATGACTTTTTTTCATTTTTTTTCTTTTCTTTTTTTAGGACGTTTTGCTATTTTTTTGATATTTTTTCATGACTTTTTTCTTTTTTTTTTTGGTATTTTCTTAGAACTTTTAGATAGAATCAAGTGTAGTACTTATGAAGATGCATGTTGTTGATGGAGATGGGTAATGGTTCACCCTCTAGAGTTGCGAGCTAATATACTCCAGATCCAAAAGATGCAGTAACTACATAAAGTCCTTCCCAATTTGGTTCAAATTTGCCTTGTTTTTCTCTATGCTGCTAAGTCTTGTAGTTCATCTTCAGGACCAAATCACTGACTACAAAATGATGACCATAGACTTTCTTGTTATAGCTGTATTTGAGTTAGTTTTGGTAAGCTTGCAAATGTGTCAAGGCAGATTGTCTCTGTTCATCAAGCATTACTACCTCATGGAGTCTAGATATTCAATAGTTTTCATCATCAACAATACCTTGTAGGGATACTCTCAATGATGGAATTTCAACTTCAATGGGAAGCATGGCCTCAGTTCCATAGACAAGAAAGTATGGTGTTGCACCAGTAGGAGCATTCACACTTGTTCAATATGCCCAAAGATCTGGATTTAGTTGGAGATGCCAGCCTAAACCTAAATCATTGACAATCTTTTGGAGAATCTTAACAATGGTCTTGTTAGATGCTTCTTCTAGGCCATTGCCCAATGGATGGTAAATATTAGAATATCTATTGTAGATGTTGTACTTCTCGCAGAGCTTGTCTACATCTTTGTTTTGAAACAAACTACCATGGTCAGTAATAATAGCCAAGGAGACTCCATATCGACATATGATGTAGTTTAGAATAAACCTTGAGATCTACTTGCCAGTGGTGAAGGTCAAAGGGATAGCTTCAACCCACTTGGTAAAATATTCTATTGCAGTGATAATGAACTTACTACCATCATAGGATGGAGGAGAAATAGCTCCAATAAGATCAAATGCCCATTGTGAAAAGGGCCATCATGATATGACTGGCTGCAATTCTTGTGCTGGTGCATGGATCAGATTGCTATGTATCTGACACTTATGACATGTTTTGGCAAATTCATGGGCATCCTACTCCATGGTTGGCCAATAGTGCCCAGCTCTAACAAGTTTCTTGGCTAGACTCAGACTATTGAAATGGCCTCCACATATAACTTTGTAAACTGGTGTAAGGCAGTTTTAGCTTCTTGCAAGTCAAGGCATCTGAGAAGGGTTTGGTCAAAGGATCTCTTGTAAAGGGTGTCATCGATGATGATATATCTAGTAGCTTGATAGATAAAGGCTCGACGATCATTTTTGGATAAGTTGGGTGGTAGGATTTGGGCATGTAGGTAATCATAAATGTCTTGATACCAAGGAGAATTGGGACCAACAAGTTCACACACAAACTATGATTGAGGAAGCTCGAATGCTGGAATCAAAAGTTGCTCAATAAGGAATTCACAACATTCCATATTTTGAGTCATATCAAGTATATAAGTGATGGTAGCCATATCATCAGCTTGCTTGTTGTGTGTTTTTGGTAGCTAACAAAAAGAGATAGTAACAAATTTAGAATTAAGGAAGTCTGCCATCTGCTTGTAGGGCATTAATTTATCATCTTTGGTCTCATAGTCATCATTCACTTAGTGGATGACCAACTAGGAATCCCCAAACACTTGTAAATGTAGAATGTTCCATTGGATGGCTATCTTGAGCCCCGTGATTAGTGCCTCATATTCTTCTATGTTGTTTGTACAATGGAATGCTATCCTGTATGACTTGGGGATTATATCTCCTTGAGGAGTGATAAACATAATGTCAACTCCTTAACCATTTTGTGTATGTGACCCATCAAAATAAAGCTTCCATTCATTAGCTACATCCATGTGAAATATGGATTCATCTGGAAATTCTATGAATATGGGATGATCATTTGACATAGGGGCTTCTGCTAATTGATCTGCTATCACTTGCCCTTTTATTGCCTTTTTGTTTGCATATTCTATGTCAAATTCACTAAGGACCATGACCCATTTGGCTAAGCATCCTATGAGAGTAGCCCTATTGAGGAGGTATTTTATTGGGTCGATCTTAGAGATGAGCATTGTTTTCTGATGGAGCATGTAATGTCTAACCTTTTGGGCTACAAAGACAACAATAAGGCATGCTCATTCAATTAGTGAATAATTTAGCTCATAGCCCACAAGTGTTCTATTGATGTAATATATGGCTCGCTCTCTTCCTTTTTCATCATTTTTTGCTAAGAGAGCACCTAATACCATATCTATAGCAGATATATATAAGATGAATGGTTTTCTTGGAATAGGAGCCATTAAAAATGGTGGATGTAGAAGATAATCCTTGAGTTGTTGGAAAGATTCTTGGCACTACTTATTCCATTGAAAGGATACTCCTTTACATAAGAGATGTTGAAAGGAGTGACACTTATCTGCCAGTTGTGCAATGAATCAGTGGATAGAGTGTAATCTTCCTTGTAGTCCTCTTAAGGCTTTAAAATTTGTTGGAGGAGGCATGTTGATTATTGCTTTTACTTTCTCAGGATCCACTTCAATACCTTGTTGAGAAACAATGTAGCCTAGGAACTTTCCAAAGACAACTCCAAATACACATTTTTTTGGATTTAGATGAAGCTTATAAATTTCCATTCTGGTGAATATTTGATCTAGGGTGCCCAAATGATCTTTCCTTTTATAGGATTTTCAAAATAAATCATCAACATAGTCTTCCATGAGGATGTGGATGAAATCATGGAAGATGGTGGTCATTGCTCTTTGATATGTTGCCCCAGCATTTTTAAGACCAAATGGCATGACATTCTAGCAATATGTTCCCTAAGGGCATGTAAAAGTTGTCTTGTGTTGATCTTCAGGCGTTATTCTTATCTGTTTATAGCCAAAAAAGCCATCCATTAGTGATAACATCTCATACCCAGCTGTCATGTCTACAATGATATCTATGTTTGGTAAAGGAAAATCATCCTTGGGACATGCCTTGTTAAGATCATGAAATTCGGTGCATATCTAGATGCCCCCAGAGTGTTTGCTTACTAGTACTAGATTAGATATCCACTCTGCATAATCAATGGGTCTTATGAAGCTGACATCCAATAGTTTCTTCAATTTAGCTTTGATGAGGAGAGAAACTTGAGGATGCATTTTTCTCAACTTTTTCTTTACTGGTTTCATTCCTAGTTTTAGTGGTAAATGATGAAGAACTAGTCCAGGATCTAATTTGGGCATGTTTGCATAGGACTAGGCAAAGTTGGTCTACCTCTCTAGGAAGAATTTGACAAATTCATCCTTTTCTTCTAGTGCTAATGAAGCTACAAAGTGTATGACTTTGGGGTGGTTAGGATTTCCCAGATTAATCTCTTCTATCATCTCCACAAGTAACACTAACCTTTCCTTTAATGGGGGTGTGTCCAATCTTCCATCCTCACATGCTTCAGAGAGGTTTCCACCCTTGGATACATCCTTTATTTTTACTTTTTCATTGTCTAATGGCACCTTTCAATTTTCACCAAGAGACCTACTTGTGTCTTTTTTTGTTATTTTCTGAATTTTGTGACTAGAAGATGGAGTTGACTCCCCAAAATATGCCATGATGTTGAGATCAATGGAAAATCTAAACTTATGATCACCTTGTGGTACATCTTCATTAAGCTCAAAGAAGTATGTGATGGCATCATCATTCTCAAACTAGTCAAACATTGGTGGTCCTTGTTGGTCCCAATCAATAAGTTCAAGGAAAACTAAGGAAATGCCATCATCGGTGTTGAATAAGTTTTGGTCAAAGGCATATATATGGATATTCACTTCTATGATGTCGTCAGGATCATGTTCAGAAGTAGGAGGGCTTAGATCCCAGAATGTTTCAATCCAAGGTGAAGAATTGGTTTGAGTGATAGGTGGATTGACATATTTATCTTCCATAGGTAGGCTATCTGGGTCTATAAACATATGATCAAGACCAAGGGAGGTATCAGGATCTTCAATGTTAGATACAGATTGGGTGGGTTCGAGTTGGTTTTTCTTAGATGCCTTGTCATCATTTGAAGCATTCACCTCCTTAGATGAGCATGACTTCGTATTAGGAAGACCCAAAAAAAATGGTTTGAATCCAAGTCCCAAGCTACGAGGTCATCTTGATGTAGTGATGGGTTGAACAATGCCTTGCTTTTGGAGTCCCAAGCCACTACATCTATCATATCCCCTTTTCTACATGATGGTGAATCCAAGTCAATACCTGTTGGGGGATTTAGGAGTGATTTCTCATTCCGCTTTAGTCTTTTCAATCCATGTAGAGGTATTTTCATAGACGTGTTCTTCATGTAGCCCACCTCCACTAGTGAAAGCCACGAAAGGTTTCTTTTGAAATGCAAACTTAGGCTTGTTCTGTATAAGCTAAGGTTTACCACATGACTTGGGGATAAAGGAAGTTTCCCAATGTGAAAGACATGAGACATGGCATACTCACTGCAACCTTGGTCTTGTATTTTAAGATTTCCTTTCGATGCAAGTGTGAGCATGGAAGGATCAACATACTTGGAGGAATCGAGGGGATTTTTTGCATGGTTTGTCGGGACCTAGTATGTAGTAGTTCCTCTAAGATTGGCACAAAACTGGAAGGGATCTGGATCACCTAGGATAGTTACCTCTACATTATTATAGGAGAACTTTAAGCACTGGTGAAATGTAGAAGGAATTACCTTCATAGCATGAATCCATGGGTGACCTAGTATCATATTCCAATTCATTTCTATATCTAGGACTTGGAATAAAGTGTTCTCAGTAGCTAGATTAACTTTGATAGGTAACATGATAACCCCTGTAGAGAAATGTTCACCATCATCATAGGCTTTGATTGTGATCCTTCGAGAGGGATCCACATTAGTTTTAGAATAACCCAAACCTTTGACTACTTTAAGTGTACAAATATTTAGCCTTGCTCCTCCATCTATCAAGACACGTCTAACTTTAACATTGTGGACATTGACTTCAAGGTGGAGGGGATCATTGTGGTTGGGTTTGTCTTTAGGAATATCCTAAGGGGAAAAAGTGATATGTTGTGACGTGGATAGATTCCCAACCATGGCTTGGAACTAGGCAACATCAATGTTATTTGGGACTACTGACTCTTTAAGGGCTTCATCCAAGATCTTCTTATGTTGGGGAGATGCATGCAATAGGTCCAAAATAGATATTTGTGCAGGGGTCTTGCCGACCTATTCAAAAAGGCTATAAATAGAAGAAGCAGGAGCAACAGGTCTACTAGGGGGTGCAAGTCTAGTAGAAGTAGTAGGTCTGGATGGGGCTCTAGGTAGGGTGATCTTGCTACAACGTGTAGTGATAGCTCAATGAGGGTCTTCAACTTTCAATGTGAATGTGGATATGTGAGAATCAGACTCATTAAAGAAATTGATGGTGCAGTCATATCTTGTGCATGTGTAATTCACATTACCTTGTGAGTTTGAGTTTGAACTTGAGGGTTTCTCTTTTTCATGATTACCCAAAGGATCTTTAAATATAGTGTGGTCAGAGTTGGATGCTAATAGTGATGGGTCAACTATGATTACACCATCATCAATAAGGTCTTGTATTGCATGTTTCAATTGGAAGCACGATGAAGTATTATGTCCTTTGGTGTGATGGTAATCACAGTACTTTTTGTCATCCCACCAATTTTCTTTAGTTAACGGTTCATCTTTGATTGGGGGTAGCTACAGAAGTTATTACTTAGTAACTATTGTAATACAGTCTCAAGTGGTATTCCCAATGGTGTGAATTTTCTATCCTTGGTTCTAGGATTTCTTCGAAGTTCATCTTGTGTGGAAGTCTCAATTTTTTGTTGTTGAGGTGTTGTTTGATTAGGATTTTGTGAATTTGTGGGGTTTGTGCCACTCAAAGTTAATTGAGGTTGTGTCGTGCTAATTTTTTGTGCATCCACAATGCCATCATTAGTCACATTCTTATTTTTGGAGAAAATTTTTGACTTGTCATTAGACGAGTTGGTGCTTGCATTTTCTTTGTTTATCTTGAGGATTCCCTTATGAATAAGAGCATCTTCAATACTAGCCCCTTTTTTCATCATTTTAGAAATGGTGCTTGGAATCTTGATTTTGAGTTCATACATTAAGTTTGGGACTAAGTTTTCAATGCACAAGTTAACTTGTTGTTTTTCAGGAATTTCTAGTGAGCATTAACTGACTAAGCTTCTCCAATGAAGTAAGAATGTGATGAATGGCTCTCCTACCTTTTGTTTAGTTGAGCACAAATCAAAAAGTGTCAGTTCATTGGTAATGTTAAAGGAAAAGTGGGAGATGAACTTGTCTATGAGTTCTAACCAAGATTTGATATTACCAAGAAGTTTGGAGTACCATTCAAGTGAAGGCCCACCTAGAGAATGAGGGAACAATCTCATGAGGTAAGTGGGCTCATCACTAAGTTTGGTACATCAAGCACAAAATTCTCAAATGTGATCAACAGGGTTGCCTTTTCCTCGATATTTTTCAAGCCTTGAAGCCTCAAAGTGTTTTGGGAATGGAGGCATATACAGACTTTTATCAAATAGATTAGGACATAAGTCCCTTTCTGTATATAGAGCCTGTTTCTTTTGGACTCCCAATGCCTCAACTTGTTTGGAAAGTTGTTTGAATTATTGTAATAGCTCTTCATCGAGATTTTGTGTGGTAGTCTTTCCTTAAAGTCTTTTGTGCCTATGAGTAGATCATTTGCTGTGGTGGGAGCTATGTCTACTCAATTCTAACATTTCATTATCTGATGAGTTTGGTGATGTGTCACTAGGTGGTGGAGGTATGTCAGTACCTCAAAGATAGAAGGATGCCTATTTTTGGGGAACTTGTTGTGGTATTTGATGAGCACTTGTTGTGGGATTGACTGTGATTGTTGTACCATATGTTTTTGTTGTACCATGTGTGCCAATTGTTGTTGGGATAACTCTATTGGTTGTATGTGAGACCATGTACATGCTTGTTGTTGTAGATGTATTTGTTGAGGTTTTTGTGGCACATGTTGTTTTTGTAACAAATGTTGTTGATATGTGATTTTTTGCTCAAGTCGTCTTTGGTATTCTAGTTGTTGCTTGATTTGCTCTTATTGTTTAGCAAACATCACTTGTTGTTGTTGGAATTATTGTTGATACATTGCATGGAGGTCAAGTGGGTTTATGTTGGATTGTGTATTAGGGATGTTGGATGTTTGCACCACTTGAGGTTGTTTTTGTTGTGGTTTATGTTGTTTTTGATACCTTGGATGTGTGTTGGAGAGATTAGGTCCTTGGACTATCATAGGTTGATGTTGTTGGGGTAGTTGGTTATGTCCTTGAGAAGTGATTGTCATGTTGGTATTGTTGCTTTGGCTCCTTTATGTGTTAGAGGTTCCTCCTTGTGACATCATATTGACTTGACTATGAGATGTGTTCTCATTGGGAATAGGTGTAATGTCAATAAGGCTTTTCCTTTGCACCTCAATAAGGATTGTTGTAGTTGATGTTTCACATAGTGTACTCATGGGAGGCTCCGTAACATTAGATGTCATACCACTTGGTAGGGTTAGGAGCAAAGGTGCACTTTATTGATTTGCCTTCAAAGAAGGTATTTCTATCATTCCTAGAGCACATGTCCCTTTAGGTGCATCTTGTTGTTGCATCATGTGACTAAAATCAAGTCTTAGTGTCCTTTTGGGGTGTTTAGGAATTGGTGGTATTTCATTGAACAAGGGGTTAACATTGATGTGTTCAAATGTACTTTGCAGGAGTTTGATGGTTGATTCTTGATGGGACCTTATAGGTGCCATTATCATTTTTGAAAACTCAAAAGATTGTTTTCCCTTATCTAAGTCCAAATTGATCATGGGTTGTATGTTTTCAATGGTTGTTTTGGTTTGATGTTTGGACTTAGGTCCTTCCACATTTGGGTTGAATTTAACAATTTCTTGGGTTACCAAAAGTTTGAAGTTTTTATGAAAGTTTTTGTCTTGACATGTCCTAGCCATTTCATCATCAGTGATGCCATAATCAGTGTTAGAGTCATCACTAAGGTGTACAATACCTTGTTGTATGTTTGATGTGTTATAGTTGAAGATACTTGTGTTAGGTTGGTTGAATTTGAAGGAATGTGATTGTTCATCATTGGGTGTGGTTGGCACACTTCCTCCTCTAGGTGGTATCAGCACAAATATAGGTTCAAAGTTTGGACTCCATTGAACCATCCCATGTGTAGGCAAAGTGTTTGAAGGAAACCTCATAGTAGGTGCATTGTTTAAGGTTTGTTGTGCCATAGCTTGATTATGATGATCTTGCAAATACATGTTTAAGGGGTTTGCTAGTAATGGTTTTGATTCCTCATTTTGGTCTTCATCAAAGGTCGATTGGGTTTTCTTGCTCTTTTTCTATCTTGGATGAGGTTTTGGTTGTGTTCGTGCCTCACAAAACAAAGGTTGATAAAGTTCCTTGTGTCTCTGAGCTGATTGTGTCCTAGTAAGTGCTATCATGATACCTAAGAATGCAGATGCAATGGATGGAAACCTAAATGGACTTTCTTCCTCCCAAGTGTGCACCTAAACTACCAATTGTGCCTTGAAAACACCAATTGCACACCTGAAGTGTGCAATTAGTAAAACAGGGTTACAGTTGGTAAAATAGGTCAAAACTTGATAATTAAGATGTGGGTATGCAAGACATGAGTGTTTTTGGGATTTTTAAGTGTTTAGGGATGTTATGAAATGTGAGGAAATGCTAAATGAACTAGGGTTTTGATGTGAAAAGTGAAAATGTCCTAGGGATGTTATGAAAATGCAAATGCAAGGTATCATTTTGAAGTTTGACTGGAGGGGATGAAAATGACTCTAACGTATTCAAAATGACAATTAGGGTTATGTTTTGGACTTGGTGAGGATGCCAAAGGTTGATGTATGGAAGATAGACTATGCAAAGGATGGTTTCCAAAGGTTGATAATGATGTTTGGGATATGCAAAATGAGGGTAAATGATCAAGAAGGCAATTTGGTTGATGGACACTTTGATAGGGTTTGGTAGTGAAAATGATGCTAAGGATTTTGATCAATGTAAGATGAAAGGGATATACCACTAGGGTAAGTCAAAATGACATTTAGGGATGCTAGCGATATGATTATGCTATGACAAGGGTATATGGAAAGTTTTGAATTTAGGTAATACCTTTAGAAAGTATTTTGTCTAGGAGCTTAACCTTGTGATAAAGGACTTTGGATCTTGACCAAAAAGTGATAAAAGATGACAAGGTCAAATCTATCAAGATATAGAAAAAATTTGACCATAGAAAGTGATAAGAAAAGATAAAAAGACTAGTCAAGATCCATTATCCGTCAACACTAGGAGATACTCTACCACTCATACTTTATCTAGATTTTTGACTAAATTAAAAGGTTTCGGGGGTTCAAAATGATGTTTTGGGGACTCAAAATGGTGTTGATGCTGAGATGATATGTGATCTAGACAATGCATATGATGCAAAGTAGGATTTTGGGTGCAAGATGCAGTTTTGGGTCAAGTGCGGGATGGGGAGGTACAGAGGCTCCTAGATGTTATTTTAGGGTTCCAAAATGTAGTTTGGAAGGAAAAAATGGTCTTGTAGGTGCCCAAGTGTGTCTTAACAGTTCCAAGTGTGCCCTAATAGTACCAATTTCATTATTGATGTAGTTGGGGCTAGTTTGGGCATAGTTGGTAGTTTCTGGGTGCAGTTAGTAAGCTAGGAAGAATGTTTGCTAATTTTGAAGGGTATATTTACCAAAGTGATATGCCAGGAAGCTAAGATGTTGGGGTTGATGTTAGGATGGGTTGGCAGGTGAAAAATAGAGGTTATGACCTAGGTAATGATGTCTTAAGTGAAGGTAATGAAGACTAGGTGATGCAGAATGCTGATCTGGGCAAGCTAATGCAAGGAGAGCTAACTAGGTACCTAAAGACATAGTTGAAGCTCCAAAATGTTATCAAGAATCCCAAAATGGGTCTGACGACCACCAAGTGCACCTAGATAGTGCAGACTACATCAATGACATAGTTGGTAGTTTATGACACAGTTGGTAGTTTCAAGGCGCAGTTGGTAAACTGGGCTGAAACTAAGGCAATTTTGGGAGCTATGATTTCCAGATTGATATCACAAAGAAATAAATAGTAGGGGACAATGTTAAGACTAGTATGAATGCTCAAAATGATTGTTAGGACACCCAAAATGATGGATAAAGTGTTCAAGATGATGAATAGGTATGCAAAGATGCAAGGTGGTGAATATAAAGTGCTGATTTTGAGATGGAATGCAAAAAACTAAGAGAGATAAACTGAACACAAATGGATACAATATGAAAGGTAATGGATACTAAATGAGGACTAAAAGGTGCAATATGAAGTCTATATGATGCATGAATGAGGCCTAGACTAGGGTAAATGTAAGTGGAGTCTATGCAAGGATGAGATCTACATTTTGCCAAGCACGTTTAGGAGCACAAGTTGCCATGTTTTCCAAGGTTTGAACGTGTTGAACCAAAGTTTTCAAAGTTTGGACAAGGGATGAAATGTTTTGGCAATGTGTGATGTTTTGAAAAGTGTTTGGAAGTTTCCAAGGTGTAAATTTGAATGTTGGCTTTTATCTTGATTATGTTTTACACATACACAAGACACATTAAGACAAGAATAGTTGTTGTGAAAAGTGAACAAACATGCCACAACCTAGGCTTTTAGGATTGTATCCACTAAATTCCTACTTGAACCAAAGTTCAGCCATGCTTATCTAGAGTGGAAAACCCAGGATCTTGGCACCACAAGCTCCCCCTTATAGTGCACTCACTTCTCAGGGCTACTAAGATCTGCTTCCCAAGGGACTGTTGTCTCTACTAAGGATTGCGAGAATGTAGGATGTCTTCACAAGCATGGGTGACCCCTTGAGCCAATGGATAGAAAGGATTTTTGCTACTAAAAAATACTTTTTAGTAAGGGCATTTCATTTGGCAAGTGAATGATAAACTTTAGCTGAAGGTCTCCTAGCCCTGAGAACCAAGGTTTGACGCACCACAAGGGTACTGGAGGAGAGCTATCATGCAAAAATACTATTGACATGGCTTTCACCATAATCAAATTTTATATACCAGCTGAAATGTTGACATAGCTTTTGGCCCATTACCACTCTAAGGTCATCCCCTGGCATACCCAATATTGAGTATCTTGGTCCAAGGTAGGCCTCCTCTAGAAGTTACATTAATTTCTCTTACACCCAAGATCCACGAATGGTGAGGGGAGAGGATATGTCCAATGTAACTCCTAGGGATTTAAATACTATAGAAACACTAAGAAGAAAAGGAAATTTTCATTTTAAGCACCAAACAAAGTGTTATCTAATCTAGGAAATCCAAACACATGGTTTTAGCAAACACGCAATGGTCTTCAAAAACATCCTACAAAGCAAGCATTAGTAGTCTGTTATGATCATGTCTTCATCCCATGATTGCCACATGCTGCAAGTAGACAATTAGTAACACAAAAATTCTCTAATCTATGTTATAGAGGCAAATAAAACCTTACATGTAGATTCTGATTGATGTGTGTGTTCTATGAACCAAGTGTGCTCTTACAGAGCAGATTGTACCCCAGAAGGCCAAAATGGCTCATAACACCCCCAAGTACACCCAAACAATGCAAACTACATCAATGACATAGTTGGGGCCCAGTTGGGCATAGTTGGGAGCTTAGGTGCAAACTATGGGGAATTGGTGCCTAGATAAGACCCAAAAACTAAAAAAATTTGACACCTATACTACCAAGTGTGCCCAAATAGTGCAAATTCATCAATGATGCATTTGGTAAATTTTGGATGCATTTTGTAAGTTAAAAATAGAAAAAAGAGGTTTTGGTGGCTTCTAGACTCCTAAAACTACTCCTAGGGGTCCCAAGTGTGCCCTAACAGAGTAGAGTGCACCCTAGGACAACAAGTTGAAAAAATGCATAGAATGAAAGGGTACAACCATATTACGAGACCCCCTAATTAATCTAGGTTTGAAAACGAAGAGAAGATAGTCATTATACCCTTCCAAGTGAGCTCCTTCCTTGCACCTACAAGCACAAAACAAGAAAACCCAAGTTAGATATGCATGTTCACGTCGGGTTCACCAAACGTTGCACCTAGAAAATGGGTTAAATGCATAACATACTATGAGAAATCACAAAACTCAATCAACATACATTAGCACCCACTAGTCTACCATGAAAGCCAAACTAATCAAAAGAAGCAAACACAAGGTTAGAAACCCCCTCCTTCATTTGTAGCTCCCATGTTCTTCTTTCTTCTCCAAATGATGTAGCTCCAACTTGCTTATAGTGCACACAATATTGAAGCAAAGTCTATGAGAGGGATAATTCCATGAGAATACTAGAAGTGTGATTTTAAGCTTTGAAAGAAAATGGTGTGTAAATGCAAAGAAGCTAAGGACCTGAAGAATACTCAAGAATTAGGACCTTCAAAGACATAAGGACTGGAAATGAGAGTAAGAATGCTCATTTTATTATTGGCATGGAGGATGAGACCATTGGATTTTTCACCCATAGATATGCAATGTGGCAAGAGATTCCTTTGAGAATCCATGATGCATATGACAAAATATGCCACTTGTAAGATTCTATGACGCATGGAAGTCAAACTTGGCTAAACGTGGAAGAAAATCTATGATGCGTTATAAGACACCTCAACCCACTTAAAGCCAAGAACCTATGACAAATGAGCCAAATAAGGACATGCGTAAGGAATAAGAATATTTAATTATGACATATCTTATCCAAGTGTCAAAGGAGAATCTATGAGATGTCATATCCAAGTGTCACTATGATGCAATATTTTATGGAATGTTTGAATTAAAAATCTTTTTATTCCACAAAATAAGAATTAGTAGAAAATAGAATTAATGATAGAAAATGGAGTTTAGGAAATTAAGAATTTCCATGGTTTGTAGATAATGAATCAATTAACTAATAAAATTAATTAATTGATGATGATAATTAGGAAGAATAATTAGAAAGAATAATAGGATTAAATTATGGGTTATTTAATCCTATAGAGAAAATTAGTAAATGATTGGCCAAATTGATTAAATGAATAGGACCATATCCTTTGATGAAAGTATGATGATGATATAGATCAAATTAGATGATGACAAGTAGACCAAAGCCATGGTTAGATTCATTGATTGAAGTTGATAACATGCCAAGGAAACATGACATGGATTGATTGATACATAACATTTAACTGACATCACAAATGTTACAAGATCAAGGTTGATTGATAAGGTTTGATCATAATAACATCAACGGACACTATCAATATTATTAAAATGGTTGATGATGCCATGATCTGACATTGAAAGCCTCAACAATGTCAAAGATCTGATGACGTGAATGATCATTTGACCTAGCACTGAGAGCCACGATAGTACTAAGGTCAGATTGATAATATTGATAGGTTTCCAAGGCACTGAAAGCCACAAAAATACCTAGGATTAGATAAATGATGATTGATTTGGGATGTTTGATATGCTTTCTGATGATTAGGACTGATTTCAAGTGATTCTGAGTTGATTTAGGGTGATTTTGAGTGATTTCGAGTTGATTTTGGGTGATTTCGAGTGGTATGAAATGGTTTTGAAATGATATGAAATTGATGTGCAGAAGGATACCAATGATAAAGTATAATCAATTTGGCCAAAATATTGAAGTTAGTAGAATGATAAAATGGGACAAATTAGTATGAATAAGTGATGAAACCATAGATGCAAACCATTTTTGAGCATCTACAGTTAGTATTAGTATTTAAACACTTATAAGCTTTACTTCTTGTGGAATAACCTAGGAATATACCTTCTTCACTTTTTGCATCAAGTTTACCATTTCTATTGTCCTTAATATTGTAACACTTACTTCCAAATACCTTAAAATATTTGACATTGAGTGAGTATCCATAGCATAATTCATAAGGTGTGAAATTTTTACCTTTCTTGAGTTGTACTCATTTCAAGGTATGATAGTTATACTAACAACTTCTCTCCAGTATTTTAAAGCAACATTCTTCTCCATCATCAATGTTCTAGCATAATCAATCATATATATGTTCCTCCTTTCAGCTATCCCATTTTGTGGAGGGATCCTAGGTGCAGAAGTTTGTCTTTTGATTCCTTTATCATTATAAAATTTATTGAATTCATTTGATGTAAACTCTCCACCTCTGTCAGATCTCAAACATTCCAATCTTTTATTAGTTTCCTTTTCAACTTTTTCCAGATACCACTTAAACATTTTAAAAGCATGATATTTTTCTCTCAAAAACATAATTGTCATCATTCTTGAGTAACCATCAACAAATATAATAAAATACTTGTCACCTTTGTAGCTTTGCACATCAATTGGTCCATATAGATCAGTATGAACTAATTCCAAAATTCCTTCTGAAGCATGAGTCTTACTCTTAAAAATAGACTTTTTCATCTTGCCTAACTGACTTTGCAAATCACATTATCAGGTTTCTTTAGTTTTGGAAAACCTCTGACTCTTTTCATTTTATTGATACTAACCAAGTTGTCAAAATTTACATGACATAATATTTTGTGCCATAGTACACATAATCAAATTGTACAATAAGACAAGTAGCTTCACTCATGTCAAGATAAAATAGATTACCTCTTGTCTAATTTCCACTCCCAATGATTTCTCCATCAGCATCATAGATCTTATCTTTCTTGTGTTTAAATTCAACCTTGTATCTTGAACTATTCAATTGTGACACACTCAATATATTATAGTTAATTCCTTATGCATAGTAAGCATTGTCACATATGATCTTTTTTGTCAATCTTATTGATCCTTTACCTTTCACTGGACAGGGTGCATCATTACCAAATCTAATACTATTTCCATTATAATTCTCAAGGGTAATTAACTTAGTTTTGTCACCAATCATGTGATGAGAACATTCGCCATCAATGATCCATCTTTCACCTTTGGTTACATAGGATACTAATGTATTTGTCTCATCTTTATCTAAATCATCTTTGATAGCAACATACACAAATTCATCATCATGATCATTTGATTCTTCATTAGATTCTTCTTTATCAATGTAACAAGCTTTCTTTCCCTTGCCTTTATATCCTTTGTCACTCTTATCTTTTCTACCTCTAAATTTTTCTTCATTTCTATTGTTTTTCTTCTTAAGACACCTTGTTGTAATATGACCAACTTCATTATAATTAAAACATATGATGTTGATGCAGGAGCATCCAGAGGTATAAGGGCAATCTTGTGTCACCCAAAAAAAAATGTACTTAGACTTAGTTTCTATTTCATGTGTTTTCATTTCTAGATACCCATTTGGGTCAAATAAAGGTCCCAACTCTCACAGTTCCCCTATCAATGTTCTAGGATAGAGTATTTGAACACCTTGGGATATGTGTAAATGCCAAAAATAGGAGTATGTAATTGAGCCATCATTTTGGTGAACTAGGAGGTGTAAATTGGTTAGATGAATGTAATTGCAATTTAGAGCATTCCAAAAAAAGAATCAGGTCAAAAGGCCCCACGGTTTGAAAGTTATCGCAGTTTTTCAGTTTTTGGAGACCTCCTAAGAATGCTTCAAAGTTAGGTTAGGAGCATTAAATGACCTTGAAAAGGGCTGAAAAATGTGTGACAAGAAAAGCTAGTTCATAGGGCTATAGAGCACTTCAAGAGCTTTCTGAAAATGTAAACGGTTCGTCAATCGAAGCTACAGTTCAAAAGTTATGCCTCCTGAAAGTTTGATTACCATTTTTGGATTCTTCTAGATTTGCGCCAACTTCTAACGTGGCTTCTGGAGCCTTCTACTTGGTCGATGGATGCCTACTAGCACTTTCTAGAATGTACTCCTAGTCCTTAACCCTTGGGGGTCTATTTAAGGACATTTTAGGCATTGTAAAAGGCAGTTCGGAGTGGAAATTGAGAGGAGGTACCAAAAGGAGAAATTATCTCCAATTTTGTGCTATTGTAAGCCCTTAGGGCATGTTTTGAAGTCTATTTTCTCTGTACTAAATGTACTAGCTTATTTTCATAGTTAATACAATTTCCCTTTTCCTGTTGTGTCCATTCTATGCTTGGGTTGTGTCCCCATCAGATGTGTAACTTACATTTATATTTTCCTTTGCCTCTATGAAATATTCTATCCAACAGTGATTCTAGTTCTTCTAGATCTTCATCATTTATGTCACTATGACTAGTAACATGTTTGACCTTTTCCTTTCCTTTAGGTTCTTTCAATGACAACTTTTCTTTGAAAGAAGAATTAATATTCTCATATTTAAAATTATCAAAAATTGAAAGTTTGAAAGTAGTGAGTCTACCAACAAATCCTTCAAGGGTTAGATCATTACCAGGAGTACACCTTAGTTCTTGTATAGTAGAGACTCTAATAGCATAGATAGGTAGAAGGGTTCTCAAAACTTTGTTGATGATAGTCTCATCTTCAATAACTCCATTTTTTCCTTTGATTGCATTTACAACATCTTTGATTTTTGCACAATACTTGACTATAATCTCACTATCTTGCATTCTCATTTCATCATATTTTCCTCTTAGACTTTCTACTTTGGCTTTCAACAAATTCTTGTCTCCTCCATAGATCTTTTGTAGGGCATCTCATATTCTTTTAGAAGTGGTACATGTTTTTATGTCTTCAAACTCTGAATAGCTTATGGAAAATATAATCTCCAATATTTCCTAGTTGCTCTCTTTCTTCTATTTAATTTTTTTAGTAGTTAGGGCTCTAACTAATTTAACATGTTTAGTGGTGATAGTTTTCTATGCATAATCTCCAAGTCCTCCTAGATGCAGCTTCATCAAACTTTTCCATGCCAAAAAAATTTCCTTGTTTTTCTTGGGCACCTCATTTCTATGCATCTTGATCTTTATCTTCAAGTACCTTCAAACCTTTTCCTTCACAAACACCAAATGCTCTGATACAAATTATTGGAATCCTTTAGAATAACTGAGAGGGGGGTGAAATAGTTAGCCAAGGCCCAAATGTATAGATAAAAAAAATTTAGTACTTGACAAATACATGTGCATGCATTGATCATCCAATATCTCAAGCCATAGTATATTATTGTCTTAGGTCAAATTATCTTTGCAAAATGTAAACATGAAATACCACAAAATCATTCACATAATTTGACACAAGGATTTTATGTGGAAATTGAATTTGGGAAAAATGACCAGTAGCATGCCACCAATTTTCACTCTTCTGAAGTGAGCTTTGTGAGGAGCTAACCCTATTAAAGGTTACAATGCACACTATTAAATGTGACCTTGATTAAAGGATTTAAATCACCTTGTTAGGAGTGATCCTTTTCAAAGGACTCTAGAATATTCCATTAGAATATCACCCTGTTAAAGAATTTACTCATGATTGTTAGGTCAACCTTAATCCAAAGGATTTATCTAGACTAATACAATTGTTAGAAAGTAATAGTAGGACTTGACTAATAACAAAACAACTAACTTGTAGATTATAGATCTCTTATTCAGTCCTCCATACTTCTTTGCATTCAATATCCTTCATCTTTGATTGCTTGTTCACCCTTCAAACCTTCACCTCCTCAAGTCTTCTTCCTTAGTATGCCAAATAAAAATTCATCCCTTCAGCCACTAAATAAAGCAACACCTCAAGACTCCTTGTCTCTCTCTAGTTCATACTATGACACTTTGCTTCTAGCCTGTTATCTCCTTATATAGATAATTTAGATTTTTTTCCTTTTAACCACAATTATACATCTTAGGGTTAGGTTAGATTCATTGAATCTACCCTCTTTTCCATTTTGTTCCCTTCTAGAAACTTCTCATGCAATCCTCTTCAAATTTGTCTCAAAATGGTTTACCTCAAACTCTATGCCACTAGCTCATCATACTTCTCTTCCACTTGCTTCACATAATTCAAGAAATTAAATTTGTTAGCTTAGATTTGTCAAATCTTTGATCAAACTCATTTTACTATCACTTGACTATAACATGTCTTCTTGTAAATCATTGTCTTCTGATGCTCAATTAAAACTAGGTTTCTCAACATGCACTAAGTCTTACCGATACTTGACACACACTAAACTTTATTCACTTCACACCTACTAGATTTCTCTTTGCTCAACACATATTGAATTTTCTCAGTCGCAACTAACTTTTTTCTTGGCCTACAATGACTTGCTCGGCTTTCACTACTTTCTTAGTCAAGCTTGGAAAACACATTTCTTTGCTTAGTCTTCTTATTTTCTTTGCTCAAGAATCCTTTCATTATAGCCTTAAGTAGATAAACAATACACTATATCATCAAAGCCTTACTTGATCTTAGTGCTTCTTTTATACACCATATAACTCAACCTTTCTCTAGGTACTCTTTTTATCCTTTCTTTTCAAATCCTCTTCATCACTCAATCAAATGATAGCATTCAGACCAAATTAGAAATTGTCTCACCAAAAATTAGTAATTTTGACATCAATGAAAAAATAATGATTGTTCCATGATAGGTTTTATCAATATCCTCATTTCTACACTTCAATAATCTGCTTTATTTCAACAAGTTTGGTGGGCATGTTGTTGTCATCTATCTGTAATTCAGCCAATTTACCTTTTGCAAATAATAGCTTATTATAAATATTTGTATTAGATTCAAATAACTATAAAATAGAGTTGTTGGATGGCTTAATTTCGGCCTAAATCGACTATATGTTTTCCTAAAAGTCATTTGTGAATCTTGCCATATTACATAAAATATTATACAAGTTTTTTATCTTATATACAAGCTCTTCTATGTTTTTTACATGTTCCTATAGTTCAACCTTATGCCTAGAAATGGTTGTAGAGATTTTCTTTATAACTTTATTTTCAAATTGCTTTGTTGACCATGTCATTAGTTTCTCATTGGCTTCAATATCACTAGAATTTATTTGTTCAATAATCTATACAAGCTAGGAAATAATTGTGGTTTACCCATCAATATTTTGTACTTCAAATGCATCAATAAATATATCATTTATATCATGCAACATTTAATTGTTGTTACAATCTTCTCATTTCTTCTTGTTCCTTATTCTTTGCTAAAATCTCCTACAACATGATTATTTGCTCCAAAGTGAGATTTCCCAAATCCCATTTTGGTATCTCAATGATTTCATCTAGATTGATAGTAATATCTAGAGAACTTTCCTTTATTGTTTTTCCTTTACTTTCTAATGGAGTGTTATCTCTTGGCACTTATTTTGTAGGAGTAGGTAATGGGGTATCACCACTTAGTCTTGTCTAAACTTTAGTGCTTGAGATAACAATTGTAGTTCTTGGCACTATATTCTCTACTTCTTGTCTTATTTCCTAGCTTCCCTCATTATGAGGTCTTGAAATATTTGGTCCTTCTTGACCTATAGTAGAAGTATCTACATTAATGTCTTTACTTGTTTTCTCTACATCTTTCTCTTTCCCTTCAATGTCTGAGGGATTTTGTTTCTCACCAACTGGTATGTCAAGTGTGGTGGCTTGAATAGGTGAAATGCTTCCTTATGGGCTTGGTACACCTAAGCTCTCTTTGTCACTATGATCATCTTTGATGGTTAAGGTCTCTATTGGTTTCTCTTGTTATGCTCCTTTAGTGGTGAAATCAAAAATTATTTTCCACAATAACTCATTTTATTATACTATAGCTTTAATCTTATTCTAAAGAATCATAAAAAAATCTAAACTAAAGAAAAAATCAGATCATATATTTGTCCAAAGATGTTGACTTGTGATCTTTTGACAACTCATGCATAATTTTTGCCAAAGTGTGTTCTCTTATTTATTTTTCTACTTTAGATGCATGTTTCAACTTCCTTTCTAGTTTATTTTAAAAATGAATCTTCTTTTCCAATTCAGTAGATGCTAATTTACTATTAGCCATCATAACTATCATGGCCTCCTCTACTTCAGTTTTATCAACATTATTCATTGTATCATACTTTATAAATCAAAAACTTAATAATCTTGTTGAGCTTCTAATGTTGGCCCATACCTCATCAATATTTGTTGATCTTTTAGGTATTGTGACTCAATCATGTCCCACTTCATTTGATTGGGTACTCTCTACATCTTTCTCTTCACCTTCTTTCTTCTTTACTAACTATCTTCTCTTTTTTTGGCTCACAAGGGCTTGCTTTTTCTTATTTTTTTATGCTAGAGCCACTCTACTTGGTAATCTTGACTACCCTTTTATTTTTTGATAGCTCATCACTAGCTACTGCTTCCCTGGTTCTTGGCTTGGTTGGTGCATGAGGAGAGAGAGGTTTCACTATTGGCTTCTTTGTAACCTCCTTTGCTTTAGGCTTTATGATTTTCACATTTTTAGCCTTCTTTTCTAGTGGAGTAACCACCACTAGGGTTTTACCCTAGTCTCCTTCTTCTTCCTCTTTCTCATCACCATTGTCTATGTCTTCATCTTCATCTTCACCAAGACCTTGAGTAAGCTTCAAGATTTCCTTGCCTTTGTTATGAGTGCCTAGTTTCTCCTCTAGGTCTTCAATCATTTTCTTTATTTTCTTCTCTTTTGAAGCTATTTGATATCAACTATGATTCTTTCCTTAGATTCTTCATACTTCCTAAATGTTTCTTCTTACACACCAATCTTTTCTTTAAGTATTATATCAATATTTTCACTCACATTATTACTATCAGCTTCATAATCAAATGATTTGAGCCATGCTTTCCTAGGCTTCATTGCATGTAAAAATTAATTATCCATATCTACTAGAAAGCATACATCATTATAGTATTTCATCACTATCTCTACTATGATCCTCATCCTTTTCCTCATTCTTTGTTTAAACTCCTCAAAATACATATCCATTACATTCTTAAAATTTTCTCCTTACTAAGTTATATATTCACTAATTTGTCTTGTGATAGGGTTGCCTTGCTCCCAAACAATGTTTCCAATAGCAAGAAAATAATTTTGAACATAAAAGAAAATACACATAATCAATGATCCAAACTTACGAATCGAATTCTTTTCCTTCCTGATTGATGTTAGATTTTTTGCCAACTATGATCTTTTAAATTCAACAATATCATATTCATGACCTTTCATAAAAATCTTTCGTTCTTCATCAACTACCATACATGGAACAATATTCAATCTACTCAACTGATAGAATTTGTGAGAAATGACTCTTACTGTGAGCTCAATTATTGGATTTGTGATGGTAGAGATGGAGAACCCTCACTCATTCCACTTAGCCTATGTAGTTGCCTCAATTTCTTCTCTACTCAAATATTGTACAATCTTCTTCTTATCCAAAGTTAGATACCATGTAATCTTGTGAATTGTCTTCTTTGATATCTCAATAGATCTATTTCTAGCCATAACTTAATATCATGGATTTTTCTTAGAACCTCCTTAATCCATTAAATCTTGAAATTCATTAGAAATCTATGGCATGAGTTAATCCTTTCCTCTCAACAATTTTGAATTCATCCTTCAATAGACCTTCATCACATAATTTTTCATATGCCTCTCAAATCTCATAATCACCAACTAATCCAATCTTGCACATGTAACAACTTCATACATCATGAATCATAATTAATTAAGGTGGTATTGATGATAACACACCTATTGAATCACTTTTCATGACAATCTCAGGAATAGCACAAGATTTTGGTGGAGGACAAGCATCATTCTTCACCAATTGAACATTACTTACCTCTACTCCTTGACTCTTTCTTGTAGATGATGAAGTTTCCATGTTTCCTTGTTAGGGTTTTGAAACTTCTTTCTTTGAGAAACTTGGAACTTGGCACAACTTAAATCTTCACTCGATCAATATTTTTCCTTAAAATTACTTTTGTAAATTGATCAAATCGCTTTATCACTCAAATTTCTCTGTGCTCTCAAAATTTGAATGCAAGGTGTGAAAAATGTCTTCAAATGTTTAATATATACTTCATTTTTCTTGAATTAGGGTCTCCATTAATGTTGTGTACACTGCTAGGTGGAATCCAACTTTCTCAGTCAATATTATGCCTTTGAACTTGGTCTTCACTATATAGCTTGGTCTATTCCATCTAACTCGGCCTATGCATCAATTTAACATTGAAGAACTCATTCCATATTGGAATGATTGGTCAATAAAGATAATTTTACTAATATTCATCATCCATTGTATAAATGATTCTTTTGCACTATTCTTTTCATAGAAATGTTCTTATGCATCTTTTCTTATGCAGATATGAACTTTAGCACATAGTATGTTAGGAACTCATGTAAGTTTGATCATTAAATATACAATTCCTTACATACCTTGCTTGATTAGTTTGAGGTGGTGTGATCACCTTCTCCATTGGATAGGGTAAAATTAATTTCATTTATTTCACTATCTCCAACTTCCAAATTTTACTTCTAGGTTTGATTCATGTCCTTTTTTTGTTTAGCATCCACTTTTTTGTTACCCTTGTTCTGTTCATTATTTGGTACTAGTGCTTGGGTCCTATAATTCTTATTCACGTGTCCAATCTTGTGACAATTAGATCAAACTCTCTTAGGTGCATTCATGTTTGTCTAGTAGGATTTTTCCTATGATCTGAATTCATATGCTCTATGTCCAAACTTTTGACAATTGAAACAATAACGTTCAAATCTAGGTGTTGTAGATCTATTCCCCATTCTTGATCTATACTCATCTATTTGATGTCCTTTCTTCTTGCAGTAAAAAGAAAAACCAATTAACTCAATTTTAGGGTTTTGCATACCATTTATGCTTCTATAGATGTTTGCAGTATGTCCAAGTTTACCACAATGATAGCATGTAGGTTTTTCCTTTGACTTTGCATTCCTTAACTCTCCACTCTTAGATGATTCTCTTTCTTCACTAGATGAATGTTTCTTTATATGTTCTTGTCTAGTAGTGTTTCCAGATGACCTAGGTAATTTCATCAGCTCTTCAAGGTACTTTATTGCTTCATTGGGCCTATTCAACCTTTTCACAAGTTCTTTCTTAGTTTTTAATTCACTCCTTAGTAATTCAATATGTGACCTCAAATTTTCTATTTCCATGAGCTTCCTATTTAGCTCCTGATTTGCAAGCATTAGTTGATTCATCATGTCTAGTTGAGTGTTTGTAAGCTTTTGTATATTAGATGACCTTTTCTTCAAGTCTAGTAGTCATTAGTCTTTTATCTTCCTCAACCACAACCTTGTCTTCTTCATCTTTCCTCTTTTATTCAATCATGTCATCTAGCATTGCTGACTAAATTTCATGTTCTCTCTTTAATCCTCTCACTTCTTCATTCATGATTTTTTTCTCCAGTAAATCTACAATTGGTGCATTACTCTCATTAGAATTTCTAGTGTCAAATAGTCCTTGAATATCAATTTCTTCATAATTCATGTCATTTAGTTGAATGGCCATATCCTTTATCTTTCTCAGAGATTTCCTTAGCTCCTCTCTTGCTACCTCAATTTGTTGTAATATGAGCTAGATGTCAATCACTTGATTGTCAATAACCTTTCCTAATTTGTAAGCCTCCATCTCCAAGATTTGAACTCCCAAGTTGATAGACTTTCTCAAGATAACCAATACTCTAATACCAATTATTGGAAGTCTTAATTAGGAAACAAGATATTGAGAGGGGGGGGTGAATCAGGATCTGTAAAACTTTTATTCCTTAAAACAACTTTATTGTATTCACCACATTTTTCATCTTGTGTCTAATTCATTCAAAACATAACTTGTAAAATCAAATGTTGTAACATTTAGATCTAACTATCAATAACATGCATGAAATTTAAATACATAACACAAAGATTTGGTTACCCAAGAACCCTCCAAGGTGAAGGAAAAACTAGAGTGGGGATGACACCTACAAATCTTCACTACTATAGCAATAAAGTTAACCTATTAGAGTTATAATCTTGATCACTTCTGATGATCTATCCTATGAGGGGTCTACTCTATAAAAGGTTTTTAAGATGTTAGGTCTTACCTTGTATGAAGATTTTACACTTACAATAAAGTAAGGACTCGGTTAAGAGATTTACCAAAGGTCTATTAAAACCACCCTGTTAAAAGATTATCCTTGATTCAATCTATAATAACTTTCTTAGTACTTCATCCTTTGGTTTTTACTATAATTGATGAGTATGGATCTCCTCTCTTCAATTTTGATCTGATCTTTGATCTAATGTATCTTTACTGAGTCCTTCACTACTTCATAAGGTTGTTATACTTTGTTCTACAATATCAAAACTCAACTCTTTGGCCTTCTTTTCAATGTCCACACTTTCACACTTTGATCTACTCTTTGATTGCATGCATGTCTTTCTCATAGATCTATCTATTTAAAGACTTCTAAAGAGCTTTCTAAATGCTTCCTTTTTTCCTCTTCATCTGATTAGTTGTTCATTCTTCATAGGGATCAATGATTCACGTCATAAACATGTGACAACCTTTGTAAAAAAGTCTAAAAATATTAAATTTCATGTATATGTCAGCTTGAAAAGGTTTACCTCAAAGTTTATATCATTTCTATCTTGACTATCAATTATGTGTTGCTTGAGACATGTTGTCTCTAATGTTTGGTCATAATTATTCTTGATTTTTTTGCCTAGCCTTAACTATACTCAACACCTTCTATATAACTTAGCATCAATGTGCCATGTATGCTTAGCATTTATTAGGCTTGACTAATACTAAAAATACTTGATGACCAAGGATTTTCTTGGCTCATATAGAGCTTGACATATACATGTTTATTTACAAGTCTTCATATGATTTGGCCTATATAGAGTAGCTTGATCACAGTGATGAATGAGTGACCCTACCTAATATATGACTAGGTGTTGGATGCTAATAGACAACAAGATTTAGAGATACCAACACTAATCGCCTAAAAATTGTCACTTAGACTATTAGCCCCCTTCTCAACATTTTGTCTAAATTATTTAATCATTTTCCTAGAACAAATCTCTAAAAATAAATTTATATGATTTTAACCTATAGTTTAACTATAATATCCTAAGTCCATATTTGAGTAAAAGAATATTTCCTCTTTTAATTAAATAAAATACCCCATTCTTCCAACCCACTCCAATGTTTACACATAAAGTCTTTTCCCTATTACAAATTAAAAGAAAAGATTTTGTCTCACATGAAAAGTCAACTCATTTCCATTGGTGGAAATGGTCTTGTACATGGATCATGCCAAAATTCAACCCCCACCCTTGATCACTCATTTCTTGATCTTGATCTCAACCATCCATACACCTTTAAAAGGGAGAGCTATCCCCTTCTCTAAGCACCCTAATTTTGAGCTATTGTTATGTTGAAAGTTTACTTATAGGTTTCTTTGGAGCATTTTGTGGAGAACTTATATTATCTTATATCATTCTTTCATCCTCATTTTAGCTTAGGTTCATTTGCATTATCTATTTTATTTGCAATACCATAAGTTCACTTAGTTTAATTAGGATGGTTTGGTAATACTTTCATGTTACTAGTATAGTTGAATTGTGCATCTCATTCTAGCATAGTCTCATCTTTGCATTGTATACTTGAGTGTTCTTTTGACACTATTATTCTTTCTCTTGTCTAAAGAATCTCCCATTTCATGGTTTACTAGCAAGGGTTGCATCTCTAAGGCTTGAATGAGAGCTATTTTTATTCTTATGCACATACTTTTGGGCTCCATGACTAGGGAGCTCTAAGCCACAATTCAAGCTTTGCAACCCAGGGAATACCTTGGATAGAATATTTTAGAGGAGTGCACTATCTTAGTGTACATTTTTGGTGCCCACCATGGGGTAGGACATCTTGGTTTTGCCTCTCTATCTGCATTTTTATTTTGCATTCTTGCTTCTTGTTTCTGTACTTTTTTTTTTCTCTAAAGATGAAATTATCGTGTGATACTTTATTAGTATCATATGACATTTTCTAGTACTTCAGTGTGATAATTTACCAATTAAAGTAGCGCACATCCATTTAAGAATTGTTGCACTATTATTGTAAATTCTATCACATAGATGTTATGCAAAGTATTGTATAGAGGAAAAATATCACCTCTATATATTGAAAAGTATCATAGGATACTCTATCAGCAAAAAAATATCACCCTATCTGGAACTAATTATTGTTTGGGTTATTTGACCAATTTTTTAGTCTTTAGCATTCTAATTTTATATTTCTCAAGTTTATTCACTATCTAATAGAGCTCTTCTATAGGTTTTATCTCATTTTTGAACTAACCTTTTGATGGACTAATGCATTTATTTTCTAGGGTTGCCTAAAAAATTGCTTGCAAATTTCTATAAAAGAGTGCATGTCAAAGACCTTATGCTAAAAGGCTACTAATGCATGTTTGCAAGGCTTCATAAAAAGAAAAACAAAAAACCAATTGTGCTTGTTGATTATTTCATTTTAGATTCAGAAATATACTAGTTGTTCATTTTCCATAGGCACATAAAATTTGCGAGTAGGGTCTTTTGGTGGTAGGAAAGTATTCTCTTCACCCTTGAGGTGAATCATAAATCTTGACCCACCTTTAGATCTCAAAAGTTAGTGGTACACTCCACTTTTTAGTAGTTTTAATTAAGCTTCTCAGTGTGTTTGGGGGAAGCAATTGGAATGGGAGATTATGTTCTTCACCCTTGAGGTGAATTAGAAATCTTGACCTCCAAAAGTGGATCCATTTTTTTGCTATTTCCTAAAGAGATATTACCTTGAGAGGGCCTTCTATTTGTGGAAAGATACCAATTGGAATGACTCACAGTGAGAATGAGCAAAACCTAGCTAACCCAACCCACTATAATCACAAACCCCTTAACAAAGGCCAAAGCCTTGGGGGGTGTAGCACTTTTCTTCACTTAGTAGAAGTACTTGTGGGATTGGGACCATTAGGAAAATACTAAGAAAGATTCTTAAGGTACTCTAGTGGCCAAGAGGTCCTTTACCTACTGCAAGGTAGTGTGTCTTATTCATAGGTACAAGAGGAGTGTTGTGAACAAGACCCTTTCTATGTTTGTATAATTAAATATTCACTAATTACACTTACTTAAGCTTACTTAAGATAATGCATTGCATAGTAGTTTGTGATTGAGACATTTAGGAGTTTGCACCTCAATTAAACACATGGTGTAGGAGAATTCCACTCTAGGTGGTCATATTTGTTATCTCAATCCACCTTTAGTGCACTTATCACATTATCATCCTCATCATTGCATATACTCAATTGCATAATAGAGGATGATCCACCTTTGGTGGACATTTGAGTGCACCTCGTGTGGGTGATACCTTATCTTCTCCTTATCATTATCTATTATCACCTCTCCTATATAAGGAGGCCTATTATGTACACTTCAAATCAATCCATTGGATTTCAATCAAGTCCATTAGAAATAATAGCATTCTTGCATCTTCATGCAATTATCTTGTCATTCTCTTGTGGAAGCTATCTTGGTCTTTCATTTGATCTTGGGGGTGTTGTAGAGTCACCTAAAACTCTAATATGATATCAAAGCTCTCATGGTGTGAAGACCTCTTCTCAAGAAGTAAAATCTTGGTTTGACTTATTGTTGGTGCAGCATTGGCAATTTTGACATCATAATTTGGAGGAGATTTTGGGAGTCATATTTTGTGACCTTCTATTGCAAGTGAAAATTAGAGCTTGTTGGTGCAAATCAGAGGATGGCATCATATAGAGGAGGTTCAAAAACCCATAAGTCAAACTTTTTTCCATCCAAATTAGACATTTGAGGCCAAATCTAGAGCCATTTGATTTTTAAAGGTGCGGAAGTGGCAATTCAGAAAAAATAATTTTAGAGGCAGTTTTCAAATAGTGATATCTCCCTCATATGGATTCCTTTTTCTGAGACTTTTTTTTTGGTGGGTAGAATTTCACAATCTACATAGTGGTGTTGGTAATTTTGGATCCATGTCTCTAAATTTTTCTAAAAATCACAAATTTTCTACAACTTTCAAGGCTCTATTTGGGCACATTCGATAACATTTTCAGGTGCAATATTTTTGAAAGTGCATGAATTTTCCTCTACTTTCTAGATCTGTAATCAGATTTTAGTGATTTGAAGTAGGCATATCACTTTTAGAAAAAGGTCTTTTTTGGCTATATTTGCAATTGGTGAATACTCAGATTGCAATTTTCATAATTGAATCAGATATTTGAAGGAGTTATTAGTTGATTTTAGTCATTCTTTGATTCATTATGGATTTTTAAAAAGTTCCATTACTCACTCCATATAACTATCATGAATAGAAACAAGTAGTTTCTAATTAGTTGATGAGTATTGGATTGCTTAGAATGATTCTTGGATAGGATGTAGAACCAATTACAAGTGTTGTAGAAAGAAGGAAATGGTTTGATAGAAGGGATAAAGCACTTGGCTCTCTTAAATCTACCATATCTAATGATTTGCTATATCATATTACATCTTGCACACATCCTCATGATGCCTGGACTACATTAGAAGGAATCTTTGATAAACTTGATAGAATAAGAAAATTGAAATTGGAGAATGAGCTTATAGGTCTAAGTCCTTGTGATTTTGATAATATTCAAAACTTTTTCTCTAAGTTCAATTCCATTAGATTGGATCTTTTTGATTTTATTATTACTAAAGATTATGAGTAATTGATATTATCTATTCTTTCCAAGCTAGGTCCTACATATTCAATCTTTTTTTCCACATTCTATGCTACTATGGATGCTATTGGTAGTGCATACAAAGTTCCTTCTCTTGATGAATTTTCATCTTAGCTCACAAGGGAACAAGAAAAGTTAGCACACATGGGTCAATTGAAGTCTTCAAAGCATTAAGCATTGGTTGCAAGTGACTCCTCTCCAAAGGCTCTCAAAGGAAAGGGAAACAACAACACAAGGATCCTAAGCAACATGAAAAAGGTTACGACTCTCTTTCACAGCATAGTATTGTTCCTTAATCCTCTTGAAGAGAGTAAACATCTAGAAGAAAGAGAGATAAATGTTCTTATTGAAAAAAGTTAGAACATGATGAGCATAAATGTTTCCATAAGAAGATTGATGAGCTCACCCATATTCTTCAAAAGAACGATATCCAGTTGCCCTCATTAGTGTCTTCTTCTTCTTCTCAATATCAAGCTACTGCTACATCTACATCATCATCTAGAGGCAAAGGAAAAGCACTCATTGCTTCCACACATCCTTAGCAAGGTAAATGGCTTCTTGATTCAAGTGCATCATATCATATGCCATCTTCTATGGATATGTTTTCTTCTATTGAGCCTTGTGCTTCTCCACCTATATTGATGGATAATAATACATACATGAAGGTTTGTGGGAAAGGTTCTATTCTTATGGGATAGGGTACATTTAATGATGTTCTTTGTGTACCATCCTTGACCACTAATAACCTTTCTATTTACCAAATCACTCATGGGGCACAAGGTAAAAATTTTGAGTTCACTCCTAATTATGTCTATATTAGAGACATGGAGACTAGAGATGTCATAGCTATAGGAGTTGTTGATCATACATCATGCTTGTATTCTTTTGCACATTTTGTTGATAATGATAATGATATTCATTATGTACCTAAAATTTTATCAAGGGTGAATAATTCATGTGAGAAGAACATTGGACACTTGAATCATTTTGTTCTTGAGACAAGTGTTGAACTTCCTACTCCTCCACCTCCTGCTTCTTCAAACATGAGTTCTACTATTCAACAGGATGATCTTTATGCTTTAGATCTTGTAGTGTGGGATGAATTCTTGGATGCTCTTTTAGATGAGTCTCATAATGTAGATTTGGTTAATACATCTGAGAAGGTTTCTCTTAAAGATACCAGTTCACCTTCTTTGAAGATTGGATTTTACAACTCTTCATGTTCTCTTAGTTTTTCACATCTCATAGGTCAACTTGATGGTGTGAAAAAACCTTTGAGCTTGGAGACACCTATTCATTCTTCAAAGATCCATACATGGAGACCTTCTTTTTCCTTCCTCACTTTTTACATGGAGTGGTTTCTTCATCTTTTGGTGTATTTATCTCTTCCTAAGGAGAGACATGTTTCTTGTAGGCATTGGATTATTTTTTTCTTGTAAGTACTCTTGATATACATTGTAGCTTCTTCATTATGGAAGGGATATCATGTTTCCTTATTTCCTTCCTATGGGGGGGTCATTCTTTGTATATACATGATGTATGCAATTTTTGGGGGGTCTTGAGTACTCCATCCATCCATGCATCTTGTTTTCATCTCTTTTTGGAGGAGGGTTTTTCCCATGAGGTTTTCTCTCTTTCTCCACTTTATGAGAGATTACATTTCATGTATTGCATTTCATATTGTACATGGATACCTAAAATGGCCTTTTAGTCAAAACCCATCTTGCATTGTGAGTTTAAGTGCATTCCCCTAAGTTGCACTTAAGGGGGGGTGTTGGTGTAATTTAATATTCACTAATTACACTTACTTAAGCTTACTTAGGATAATGCATTGCATAGTAGTTTGTTATTAAGACACTTAGGAGTTTGCAACTCAATTAAACACATGGTTTAGGAGAATTCCACTCTAGGTGGTCATAGTTGTTATCTCAATCCACCCTTAGTGCACTTATCACATTATCATCCCCATCATTGCACATACTTCATTGCATAATGGAGGATGATCCACCTTTGGTGGACATGTGATTCCACCTTGTGTGAGTGATATCTTATCTTCTCCATATCATTGTCTCTTATCACCTCTCCTATATAAGGAGGCCTATTATGTACACTTCAAATTAATCCATTAGATGTCAATCATTCCTATTATCAATAATAACATTCTTGCATCTTCATGCAATTGTCCTACCATTCTCTTGTGGAAGTTATCTTGCTCTTTCATTTGATCCTGGGGGTGTTGTAGAGAGTCTCCTAAAACTCTAACATTCCAAACACCATAGGGATAGAAGCTACCTTATTTATCTACTCAACATCTTGGTGCAAGGACCAATCCTAGTGGATTACCCAGATCACCCCAAGATTTTACACTCACCATTTGTGTCTCCTTGGTTGTAAAATCAATATCTATATTGAGAAAACACTTTGTGTGAGGTGAAGGGGAATTTAACATGGGCCAAGGTGTTGAGTAATGAACCATGAACTTAGGTAGTTTAACTTGGAATTTGTCTTTGAATGTGATAAGACTTGTGTAAATGCTCTCAAACATCAAACATATTGTTAACATTTATAGGATTTTTCTTTTGATATTCCAATTTCTTGTGTTAGCAAGGTTTCTTTGTCCCTTGTCCAACTATTTGTTAGAAATTCTTTTAGAATAATTGAGAGGGGGAGTGAATCAGTTATTTAAGGTCCAAATTTCCAATTAAAACTTTTCCATTCAAGCAAAGTGAGCCTATGAAACTATTCATGCATCCAAGCTTAACCTTTCCTACTTAGCAAGTTACTATAAATTAACATGCAATCATAGCACATGAAAGGTCAACACATAACATAGTGATTTAGGTGGAAACCTAATTTGAGAAAAACCACCATCAACATGCTACTCATTTCTCACTCTTCTGAAGTGATGCCCTGCGAAAGGCCTGCCCTATTAAAGACTACAACACACTATTAAATGTCACCTAGTTAAAGGATTTAACCACCTTGTTAGAAGTGGGCCTATTTAGAGGACTTTAGAACATTCACTTGGAATGCCACCCTGTTAAAGGATTTACAAATGATTATTAAACTGAACTAAGTCCATAGGATTTTACCCTAGCTTGCACAATTGTTAGAGAGTAACAACAAGTGATTTTGACCTGATTCAACTCACAACTTAACTTGTAGATTTTAGATCATAGTTCATCTCTTCAAAATTTTCTTGGCTTTTAGTCTCTACAACTCTAACAGCTTGCTCTCCTTTCAAGTTGCATCTCCTTGAGTCTTCATGATTGGTGTACCAGTGCAATCTTCTTTCTGACCACTTATCAACATAGAGTCTCTATGCACTATTCTTCATTCTCCTCTTGATGTCTTCTCCTTGACACCTTTTAACCACTTTGCAATTTGGAACCCCAACTACTCTTACTTCTTGGCTTGTGACTCCTTAAATAGAAGTCTAGAATTTCTTTTCCTAATCGATTCTTCCCTCCTTTAATTTTAGTTTGAATAAATTAGGTAAGATTCAATGAATCTAACCCAAATGTTGTTTTATCTAGAAACATCCTCTCGAATTCACTCAAAAATGGTTTACATAAAATTTTGTGCCTCTAGCTCATCATCCTTATCCTCCAACTAGTTCACAAAATTTAAGGTAACAAACTTGTCAGCTTAGATCTAGTGAATCTTTGACTTTTCCAATAATGCAACAGCTCAACACTATTGAAATTTTGGTGCTTGGCACATACTATGTTACTCGGCATTGACTACATTCTATTGATGCTCAGCACATACTATGGATTCAATCAGCATCCACTAAGTTTTACTGATGCTCGGCACCTAAACATGTTTGGCTCCTTTTGTATCACTTGGTACACACTATTTTTTGGATTTTCTCGGCACTAACTGAAAATCTATATAGCTTGAACTAGCTTTCTTGGCACTCACTAATGAACTTAGTTAAGCTTTGTAGACATCCTTGTTGCAACTTATTCTTCCATTGTTTCTAAGTGTGGTCAGCCTCTGTATCTTCAAGTATGTTATCAATACATCATTTTACCATTGTCTTAATTGATCCTTGCACTTCATTACAAAACCATAACTCAACCTTTCCCTTAGGTACTCTTGTTACATCTTGTTGATTAAATCCTCTTCATCAATCAACTAAGTGATAGTACTTAGATCTTATAAGAAATTTTCATTCCAACAAATAGCATGTTTGACATCAATTACAAAACAATGATTGAAAACATTCTTTATCAACCATCTTCCTTCTTTGCAACAATCTCCCTCTTTGATAGTATTCATTTTCAATCCAAACTTCCAACACTATTTGAGACATGTTCATTTCCCTTACTAATTTCAAACCATGGTATTTTCTATTGCAAACTAAGGTTATGTGTTGTCAATACTACTCTCTATTCTAAGACATTCAAGAAGTCAAACTGAATCATGGATCTTTTAAGCTTTAAGTTGTATTTTACATAGTTCATTGACCTATTATTGCATGACTTCCTAAGAAATATTGTGTGATACTTCACACCTAAGAAAGTATTCCATGTTAGTTGATAACTATATCACACCATAGTTATAAGGTCTATCAAACTTCTTTGTAAAAACTATCACATGAACAAAATGTACCACCCATCTATAGAAAGGATTATCAAATGATAATTATTGTTGATCTTATATCGCCTATCTTACTAAGAAGTATTTCCCAACCTCAATTTCTTGTAGAATTGAGTTATAATTGTGTCATAGCTGATTAAGGGGTGTTGTCACTTCCTTCTACCCAAATTTGGTTCAAAATCCTCATGTTTGGTGTTGTTCTAAGTTGAAAGGATGGATCTAGTTTGTCAAATATGAGCTAAAACACCACTAATGATCACTTGTCAAAATTTGGTTACCTTACTATTCTAGCTACTTGCTATCAATCTTCTTGCTCAACTTCTTGGCTCAAGTTGTTAGTTTTGTAAGTTCTTGAGCAGTCTTGATAAGCCACTCACTTATTTTATCTTTAACAAGGGATCATTTTGACATTATACACTCTAAATCTGAAAATATTTTACCTCATCTCATTAAGCAAAGACATATCCTTACATGTCAATTACAACTAGGTTTCAAGTTGATCAAGGAAGTCATCCTTCATTCACCTTTTAAAAATTGGCAACTCCAACTAGGTATCCTCATAAGAAACCTTGTGAGGAAGAACACATCTCTGACAAGCCAAAAGAGGATAACACTTGGTATAATCCACTCTATAGCTTTGAGAACCCCTTTGATACTCCCTTTAACACTCCTAGGGTCAAAGACAATGTTTCACTCACCATGCATCCTAAATAGAGGAATCATTTCCTAGAGAAACTCTTTGCACAAAAAGAGGAACAAGCATGTTTAGATAAAGAAAAACTAGAAGAAGTTAGATACATGGCTTCTAGAGAAATGCCTTATCAACAAGCTGAGACTAACACTCATGTGCACATACACCTGGTTATTATAGTAATCCTTTTGAAAGAAACCCTGCTGGTGGAAATGGTGGAAACAACACACCACCTAGCTCTCCAAGAATACACACAAAAGAATGCCTATTGCTACATAGACCCTCACAATCACATCATAGAAGTGAAGTAAATGATGAAATCACTAGCGAGGATCTTATGAAATTCCAACAAGATAAGGTTTCCCAAAGGTTGATGCTAAAAGCCTTAGAACAAAATGGTGACTAATATATCCAATACATGACGTCTAGGGGTTGGAAAATCCCCCATGACTATGATGTTCAGAGGATCATTCGAAAGAGAGAACCCACTGAGGTTGAAATATTGAGGGAAGAGATGTGAGAACTCAAAAACCACCTTGCTCAATTACAAGTAGCCAAATAACAACCTAAGACTTATTTTTTCGAATCTATATGTGCTCTTACATTCGATGGGAGTCACTACATGGTCCCATTTCATAGGGACATAGAGGTTCCCAAATATGATAAATATGATGGAAATCATGACCCCCATGATCATGTATGACACTTCTATTCTCTTAGCATGCACAAAGACACTTACCTCATGAGGTTGTTTCCTAGGAGCTCAGGAGACAGGTTATGGATTGGTTCAAAAGGTTTCACCTCCCCTCAAGTCGTTTGATGAACTAGAACAACACTTTATTTATAAATATTCCTACAAAATTCAACATCCTATCAAAATTTTGGACTTGTGTAATATTAAATGAAAACAAGGTGAGCCTTTGCTACATACTTATAATGTTGGAGATCGTTGCACTCTAGGTACCCTCAGTAGATTCCTAAACTAAGAAAATTGATATCTTTGTTAATACACTTGTACCTAAGCTATGTTATGATCTTAGAAAATAATTGTTTACCTCCATCAATGACATTATTGAGAGTCTTACCATATTGAGGATGTCACCATCAAGAAGTGTGACATCATTCTCAACAAAGAAAAGAATGGCAATGGAAATGGCAAGGACAAGAAAAACCTTGGAACAAGAATAAATGTGTAGTCAGTGATGGAGTCATAGATGCTCCTAAGATGAAATATTTTTCCTTCTATTTATCTAATGCAATTCAAGCTACTAAACAACAAGAGACTTCAAAGTCTCAATCCTTTGACAATTCTAAGAAGTTTTCTAAGCCAATGTCTCTACACATCGATGGTTGATTCATATGAGGTAGTCCTAAAGATCTTTCTTGCTAACAAAATTATCACACTACATGATCACTAGTAAATTTGGACCTATTTTTTGATGATATTTGGTTGATATTTTGATGGACAATGGTCAAAAAATTGTATCGCTATAATTTCAAAAAAAAATCAACTTAATTCAAGGCTATCAATATATCAATAGACAACCCTATCAACAATGATCCCAATCTCTTTCATCAAGTAGCATCAAATCACTACTAGGAAAATTCAAAATTTTGACAATTATGACATTGTTATCAATGACAATTCTCATCTAAAATTTGACATTTAGGAAATTTTTTATCAATGAGCTTGTCATGACCTTGACAACAAGTCTCATTGAAACATCAACAATTAGGATATTGGTATTGATGAGCTCTCCATGCCATCAACGATGGGCCTTGTCGATACATCAACTTATGGTCATGAAAATTCAACAACAGCCCTAGTTTATTTTTAAATCAATGAAAAATTTTCAAAGAAGGACCTCTCCAACTAAACTTAGAGTTGTCACTCAAGGATATATTTTGCCCAAAATAGATAGTGGAAGAATCATCACCATAGGAAACTTATTGATTTAATGCAATGATTATTATCTCTATTCTATGAGAATCAATAACATATATATTATGTCTATTCTAATCTCATTTCCTACTTTGGACTGAGAATACAAGGAAAAATGAAAATTTTACATTGTTAGCACCCTAGATCTGGTAGCAAATTAATAGTTGCAAACCACTTTCTTAGCTCAACTTTCTAGTGAAAATATAAAGAATCATTGGGGATGATCAAACATATGTTGGTGATAATCAAACCTATGTTGAAGAACTAGAAGTTATATTATATCACTACCAAAAGTCCTTTTCCATAATCCATGTTGCTTCTAAGGCTCTAGGCCCAACCCAATCCCTAGCTCCTAACTTGGAGATGGCATCTCTCAGGAATTGAATTGGATCTTTAGCACATGAGTGGAAATTGTAAAAAATCTTTAAGATATGATGTATAAATTTTTGGGAGTGGATTAGTAATAGTTGATTGATCATAAAGATTGCATGTTATTGGTGCCTCTCTATGAGAACATTCTTATCAAAATCCGCCACAACCCCTGATTTCTTAGGCCTTCATGACAAAGCATGCTCTAGCATCTTCTTCAAACTTAGCCCTTGTTAAGACTTGTGTCACCATTCCCACAAGGAGAAGACCCTAGAAACTATTGGAGCTACCAACACACCCCCAATACCTTGAAGGCTTCATTCCATGAAGAGAGAGATCTAATAGAATTCATGAAGTCGAATACTAAGCTGGAAGTTAAGGGGTTGAATCAAAATACAACACATTTACCACATAAGCCAGCTTGGGTTGATTTTCATGGTTTATGTTAGTGTGTTATTTCATTTTCTAAATGTAGCCAGATACCTAGTAGTTGATAACTGAACAGTTTGATATGTTATTTTTTAACAATGCCTGATTCTACAATGGTGTGGAATTGATTGATGCTTTAATATTTCATAACCCAGACATTCTTCACTTTTATGTTTCCTCACATTTTTAGTTGTATGAACAGAGAATCCTTCATTTTCTTAGCAAAGTGAAAATAATACACCCTTTAATTACACTTGATAAATTGTACAAAATGGAACTTCATTGTTAGTAAGCAAGTATCTATTCACCCTGTAATTTCTAAAAATTCCTATACATAATGCAAGATAATTTCTTTTACCAAAGAAAACTAAGATTTCTATAAAAGATTAAGTGAAACAAACATTTTGAGAAGCAACATATGGCTCACCATGCACACATTCTTCAATATATCAATTAAAGATAGGATTATGTGCAATAATGGTGCTTTCAACATTTTTATGGGTAGAGTGATCGATCCCTGTCATTTTACAAAAGTGATATAACCGTGTTGGAGACATCAATGTTGGAGCATCCCCATCTACAATAATGACAATAATACCTATGAGAGACAATAATGATATGATATAAAAATAAGTTATAGCTAAAACATTTTTAACAGGAAAAATAAAACTGCTAATGTTTTAACTAGATCATAAATTTAAAAAAGGGATTGTTAGTGTAGTAACAAACCTCAAGTATCAATATTGTCAAACTCAAGCATTCCAACTTAAGTTTCTCAAGAACAAGACAATGGCTGAAGTCAAATCATTCATCGCCAAAATAAACATTTAACACAAAATTGTTGTTGAACAAGAATTATTTTAGAACCAAGTATGACTTTGACAATAGGGGAAAAAAATTAAAACCCACCTTAAATCTAATGTCGTTAGGTTCTCATAGGCCAAACTTACATCCTGTAGGTTTACACAATGGAACAAGTTCAAAATAGAAAGATAAGTGTATAAAGCAGACTTGGGAATAACAAATTGCATGATGTCAAAAAAAAGTGCAACAAAGAATCTTAAGTAGGTGTGTTGAATTTCGTTACTATGTAATATTTCCAATCATAGATGTCTTCTTCCCTAGCCTCCAAACACAAATTAAGGTCATTCATATTTGTGTTTCCACTTAATACTACATCAATGAGATACAAGAAACATGCCAAGAGCTCTTTAACCATGGACCAAGAAAAACAACAATTTGATAACTCTAACACATAAATCTTTGGAAGAGACTTTCCTCTATAAAGAGGCACAAGTGCATTATCCTCAAGTCTTTTACAAGCTTAGAGGTTCAAAACTAATTTGCATAATCAAACAAAAAAAAATATAGAGCCTTCGATCGTGAAGGTTTCCTTAAATAATGCACAATAGAACTTTCTATTTTAAAATAATACCTCTAACAATGGGAAAGAAACTATAATATGCTCTAGATTTGTCAGGTATGTAAAAGACAAATCTAAAGTTTTCAAGGAGGAAAATTTCTTAAAGATTGATAGTCTATCTGGTGCAATTAATGTGCATAACATCAAAACCAATGACTTCAATCAAGGATATGCACTAGCTAAAAACTCCAAAAAGCTATCATTAAATGCTCTACCATATAATCAAACACTATAAATAGTTATATTGTCATCCAAAAATAATTGAAGTGTTGCAAAAAATTAGAGAAGCCTTAATAACATTCTACCCAATTGGAATAAGATGGAGAAGATCATTGATTGTCATTCCTCATTCAACACCAAACATGTAACAAAACAACATTATGCATGAACCTTTAAAAACATTGTCATTGATACTTTCCTTCTAGATTCAAACCATAAATAGATTCAATATTTACTTGTAATTACCCTCAAATGATGGAGAGATGCTTTCTTTACCCTACAACCTCAATTTCTCATTCAATGTTCCTACTCAATACCCTACAACGAAATACAATGAAATCATGATCAATTAGCATTATAACAACAACTTTAAGAAGACTAAGATCAGTATGTTACCAATATGGTTGCAATTAATAGAGATCAATTTTAGTGAATGGAGAGGCATGTCACATTTCAAAAAATGAAACAAAACATTACTTTTAATAACATTAAAATGTAGAATGTAGCAATAGTCAAAAAAAGAAACTTAGCGATAGAACTATAATATAAATAGTGAAGAATCATTGTCTATAGCCACTTAAGCATCCATATATCTTTTGTTTTTTTCCCTCCCATCCAAAATAATATTCAACCACTCTAAATCAAGAATGTGCATGCACCAACATTCCATATACATGGACAACAGGTGGACTTGAAAATATGCACCACATTTACATTAATGACCTATATCAAAAATGCAAACATGTTGCATTTTTCAACTCCACCTGATGTCCTATGTATATCAATTGAAATTACATATTGAACTAGGGCCTCCTTCTACATTTCCTAAAACCAATACAAATGAAACAAATAACTCCAAAATACAAATTTATGGAACAAGTGATATGTAATAATTGTAATCACCTAAAAATGGTCATCTAGACTATTAGCCCCCTTCTCAACATTTTGGCTAAATTAATTTAATCACTTACCTAAGCCAAATTGCTAATAATCAATTTATTTGATTATAACCTATAGTTTGACTATGCTATCCTAAGTTCATTATTTGATTAAAAGAACATGTCCCCTTTTAATTAAATAAAAGACCCCATTCTTCTAACCCACTTAAAGTGCACACATAAAGTCCTTTTTCTATTTTGCAATTAAAAGAAAAGGCTTTGTGACTTTTGTCTTATATGACAAGTCAACTTATATTCTATTGGTTGATTTGTGTGTGCACATGGATCACTCCTATTTTTGAATTCCACCGTTGATCATCCACCATCTTCATCTTGATCTCCACCGTCCATACATCTTTAAAAGGGAGAGAGCTTTCCCCATCCATGATCCATCTTTTGAACATTGTTATGCTACAAGTTTTCTAACAGGTTTCTTTGGAGCTTTGTGGAGAACTTCTATTTCTTGTCTACATTCTCTCATCCATGGCATTCTAGCTTAGCTTAGTTTTTATTTTTACATGTAGCTTAATCTCACATAGCTTAATATTTGGATTGTAACACTCTCATCCATGCTTAGAATAGCTACACTTTACATTTCATTCTAGCTTAATCTTCATTTGCATTGCATTCTTGAGGAACTCCTTGGGACATTTGCATTCTTGCATCTTGTCTTTGGAACCTCCCATTACATGGTTTACTAGCAAGAAGAGTATCTCTAAGGCTCATCTGAGAGCCTTCTTATTCTTAAAATATACTCTCTTGCACTCCGTGGATAGGGAGCTCTAAGCTGACATTCGAACATTCCAACTCATGGAATCGTTTGGATAGAATGGTTTAGAGTGTGACACAAATCAAGTGTACATTTTTGGCGCCCACCGTGGGGCTTGAATCAAGTTTCTAGCTTCATTTGCTTTTATTTTTTATCTTTGGTTTTTACAGTAGCATATTGGATCTAATCAAATGCTTTTGTAGAATTATCACTTGGATTTTAAGGCCAACCCATAAGTAGATTGGTTTGAAGGCCAAAATTCTAGTTGGTTTAAAGATTTGATCATATCTTTTAAACCTCTTGGATTTTGGTTCTGAATTTTTTTTTGTAAGTTGCGTATATACTCAAAATGTCTCAGTCCAATTTTTAGAGCATTGTGACATGATTTTCAGGAGTTATGGGTTTTTCTTTATTTTTCATAAAAAGTCATTTTTGATCGCAAATTAGCTTATTTTTCAAAAAAATTTACATTTCCAGAAAGGCTTTTCAATTATAATGAGGGTTATTTCTTTGTGTTTTGAATTTTGAGGTCATATTAAAGATCAAAAACTCGATTTGATAAATTTGACCTATTTTGACAAAATTGATCTCTAGAGTGCAAATGAAGAGATTTTTTAAAATTTCTTGCATTTTTGGAAAGCTCTCTGATTTTTAATAGGGGTCTCTTCTTTTCATTTTCATTTTTGGATACAAAATCATAGTAAAAAAGTCCAATCTTGTTAACTAGGTCAAAATCAAAGAGTAAAAATGAGAGCATTTGTGATTAACTTGCACTTTCTTTGCATGCACTTGGTTGGAAGATAAATTGGATTTTTGAGGCAACTCACCACTTTTTATTGCATATTTTTATGTTATTTTACACTAACTTTTGGTGCTAACAAGTTGTGATTATAGGTTGCCATCCTTATGAAAAAAAAAAAAATTTGAAATATTGCATAAAAAGAACGCATGTCAAAGCTTCAAATGCACAAGGGCTACTAACGATTGTTTGCAGGGCTGCCCAATGCATAAAAACCCAATTTTTCTTGTTCTTTACTTTTACATGTATGACACATACTAGTTGTTTATTTTTAGGCACATAAAACTTGTGATTGGAGTCTTTTGGTAATAGGAGAGTATGCTCTTCACCCTTGTGGTGAATCAGAAATCTTGACTTGCCATTTGATTTCAAAAGCAAGGGGTAACTGAATCTTCTTGGTGTGTTCGGGAGAAAATGATTAGAATAGGAGAGTATGCTCTTCACCCTTGTGGTGAATTAGAAATCTTGACTTCCAAAAGTTGATCCACTCTTTGTGTAGTTTAGAATCCTTTAGAGGGCCTGCTCTCGGACAACCTGAGAGGAACGACCCAAGTGGGGACAAGTAGATTACCTGGCTCTTCCAACCCACTATAAACTCAAGGCTACCAAGGACACAAAACTTTGGTAGACATATTGTTTGTCTTCGCCTAGTGTGATTGCTTATGGAATTTTGACCATAGGGAGATCACTAGGCAAGAATGCTTAAGGTACTCTTGTGGTCGCGAGCTCGATTACTCATTGCAAGGTGAGGTGTCTCGTGATTGGGAGCAAGAGGAACACTATGAATGGAAGCCCTATCTAAACACCCTAAGTTAGTAACTACCTTTTTTAACCGCTCAACTTCTTAGTGCAAGGATCGATCCTAGTGGACTACCCGGATCACCCCAAGATTTTACACTCACCATATGTGTTCCCTTGGTTGTGCTTATGGCACTTCCATGACAAAGCCAATATCTCTTGTGGGAAACCACTTGCTGTGAGGCGAAGGAGCATCAAGTGTGGGCCAAGTTGTTGAGTAATGAACCATGTCCTTTAGATAGATATTGCTTGATGTGTTCTTGAATGTGCTAGACCTGTGGAAATCTTTGGAACATACACATGATGATAGTTATATGGCTTTCTTTTAAGACCTCACATCTGCTTGTATCATGCAAGGTTGCTTTGTCCCTTGCTTGATTGTTTGAAGACTACTCCATGTGTCACTATCTTGCTTGGAAAGAAATTGCTTTTGAATATCAAACTTGCTATGCTATCAACTATTGTTAAACTTTGTCAACCAAGTCAAAACATCAAATGCAAACATTTTTTTGTGTTGCTTTCTAAGGGGAGTCTCATCATTTGATTTTTATTTTTTATGTCTCTAGTTCTTTAACATGCTTAAAGTGACTATTTGGTCTTGGTACTCTTGGTCTTTCTATCTTCATGGTCTATGTCCACTTGCTAGTTATATTTTTTCTGAAATGGTTGCCTTGATTTCTTGACTACAATCTTGGGTTGGGAAAGTTGTTCACTTGTCACCTTGCTTGCTCTATCTATTTGGCTATTTGGGCATCTTGCCTTGCTATTGACTTGTGTCATTCATGTCGTAAGTTTCTTGGACATATTTTTTGACAAGTCACTTTAATCTCTCTCTACTATCTTGGCAAGTGAACACTCTACCTCCTATAGTTTCAACATCAAGTTATCTTCTAGGCTCTTTTATGCTTGGCTTTGCATCTAAAACTATGGGATCTAAACCTTGTGCTACCAAACTTCAACTGAATCTAGATGATCATGATATCCTCCATGTCACCAAATAGTTTCAAGATCTATATGTGCAATACAAACAACTAGAAGAGACAAATGATCTTTCTTACCTTCATCTCTCTAAGTGCATGATAGAAATGAAGTCTAAACTTGAGAAAAGGTTGGAGGAGAAGATTACATTGTTACATGAATCTTCCTTAAGGTCTTTATATGCATGTGAGTCACCTTCTTTGAGGTCATCCTCTTCTTCTAGGTCTACATGCTCTACTTCAAGACATCAAATGTCTTCATCTTCTAGATCTAAAGACCTCTTTAGAGGACAAGCAAGTGATACCTACTTTGAGCCTATTCCAAAATTTCATGATGGGCCTATCTTTGACCAAGATAATGATAAAGACATGAATGCATTCTATTCATTTGAGAAACAACAAGAAGATCCTAGACATACTTCTAATAGAACTTTTTCTCCCTTGGAAGATTCTTATGATGACACTTTGCAAAAACTTCTTAGCAATAAGATCATCATGTTACCAAAGTCTAGCTCATATGGAAACCCATTCTTGGATATCTATTGTGCTTATCATCAACATAATGAGCATAGTACTTCAGATTGCATTGAGCTAAAACATAAAATCCAAGATCTTATTGATAATGGAATTATTGATACCTCTAATGATTCATGTGATGAGGATACTTTTCTTGAGCAAGATTACATTAATGAACTTATGTCTAGTAGCAGCTCTATTACATCTTCCACTTCTTCCAACACTCGTGCATCTCCCAACACTTCAAATCTTTCCAACATGCCTCCATCAAATAAAGAATCTAATGCTTTCCACATTGACTATGTGTATCCTCAAGGGTTATCTCTAAAAGAAACTCAAGCTAACCTTCACTTGGCTGCAAACATTTTCCATGCTACTAATCTTAAACATCCTCAACCTTCATGCACTACTATGCCTAATCCAAGCACTACTCCATTCACTCTTCATTCTCCCTTGTCCTTAGAAGTGGCTCCATGTCAAGAGGACTCTCAAAAAGAAAAATCTATAAATGTCAAGAAAGATCAAGATCAAGCACCCTTTCATATCTTTCAATATTTTTCCCCTCCATATCCTATAACTTGTCCACCTCCTAAGTATGATGAAGATACCACTTCCATTATCTCCCTTGAGCTTACTGAAAATTATGAGAAAAGTTCTCTTCATATGCTATCCAAGGCTACTTGTCAAGATCAGAGCATCCCCTCATGTTCTACTTCTCCACATCCACTTCAAAATTGTGCTCAAGCTTCAAGTGCTTCTATTAAAAATGTTGTTCCTATCAAAGGTACTTATGAGTCTATTGATGGCTTTGACCATGTTGCTCATTCTAAAGATGTTGATATCCCTTCCCACTATCCCTTTGAATTTCCTAAATCTATCCTTGGTCCATATCCATCTAAGCTAAAGCATTCAAACCTTCCATCCATATTGGGGCCTTATGTTCCTCCATCTCCTACATTCACTCCTAGCTCATTCCCTAGCTCTCCTATAATACTTCAAGATCAACAAAGACACTCATCCTTGATGACTTTTCAACCATCTATACATCTAAACCAATCATATCAGCCTTATTCATCCACAAATCCTAAGTCCTTTGGAAGTGAGAATAAACATAAGAATCCATTGAAAAATGAAGATCACTATGTCCCATCTAATCGACATGTGAATGCTAAGAAGGAGAATGCACAAAAGAGACCGCAAAGGTCCACTACTCAAAGAGCTAAACCAAAGAAAATATGGGTTCCTAAATCCATCATTATACAAATGCACTCTCAAGCACCCAAAGAACGAGGAAAATTTAAAGCTATGTGGATTCCCAAGTCTCTTTTAAAAGACTTGAATATTGAAAATATTTCAAAGTTGACATTCAAGCTTCCAAAGGCTTCCATTCCATCTTCTTCCTAAAATCTTCCTAAAATTATTCCAAAGCCTTCCACTCCACTTTTTTCTAAATCTCTTCTACCACCTCATACATCTAAACCTCAAGCTACTTCATCCATGATTCCTCCATCATTCCAATACCCTTCAAGGTGTGTGTCAATGTTGATCTTGTCCAATATTTCAACTACCCTCATGAAATCCTCTAAAGCTTACACTTACTTTCTATACATGAACTCTTATCCTCAATATATTCTTCTTACTACCATTTCTCTTTCATCACCCTATCAACATCTTTGAGCATACCTTTCTATGGTCTTGTCTTATCATGACTTATCTTTCCTATAGGAGCACTATCTACATTCAAAAAGCTTGAGCTCTTTCTAAAAATTCAAAAAAAAAAATTTGAAAAAAAGAAAAAGAAAATGTGCCTTGGTGAAAACTACTTCTTGTGGCACCTTGGTAGCAAAAGTAAAGAGAAATAAATGCATCCTATGGTGAAAACTACTTCTTGTGGCACCTTGGATAAGTGCCATGATGAAAACCTAGTAAATAGGCATCATGTGTAATTCTTCTATCATCCATCTATCCCCTCTTCTCTCTTTGATCTTGACAATGTTGAGCTATCTTTGCATATTGGCTATCTTATCCACAAGATTTTCTATTGTGCTCTCCCATTCACTCATAGCCTCTATCTTGAGCTTTATTCTTATTGCTCTATCCCATTGCTATACTATCTAGTTGACCCCTTGGTCTTGATCATAATAAATGAAACATGGTTCTCATAGGTCTCTTGACATGGCTACTCTTTTGGACTACACACTTCATGCTATCTCACTTGTTGGCTTCATTGCTTATCCTACATGCTATCTTTCTCATTACTTCCATTGCTTATCAAAAATATGCTTCATATGACTATTTCACCTCTTTCCCTAGCTTGGGTACTCTTGAGGAGTCAGTCCTTGAGGATCACTTTCACTTGCTTCTTACTCTTTTTTCATCCATCTTTGCTTATCCACTGGATCGTTGCTCCATCATGTCCTACATCTTGCTAGACATTGGGAGAAAATAATGTGATCTTGGTTGAGAACTAGTAATCTCTAGATTATTCTAAAAAAAATTCAAAAAAAAAAAAAAATCATATATGATCCTGAAAAAAATCCTAAAAATTAGAAAATGTCCTGAAAAAATGATCATCTTAGTGAAAACCTAGCAATAGGTGCTTTGATGTATCACCAAAAAATCAAAAATACAAAAATACAAAAAAATTGAAAAAAGTCCTGAAAAAATTTGTCAAGTGGTGAAAATCTTGAAACAGGCGCTACTTGAAACCCTCGCACCTATGTCTATCAGTCTCAATCACCTACTTTGCTACACATTTCCTAGCTTGGAATTATTTCTTGTCCTCGTTTTGGGGGCACAACTACTTAGCCTATTGAGTATTCTTGTGCATTAGGGTTTCTTTGACAACTCACAAAATAGTGTTTCTCAACACTTCCCCCACATTGACATCAAGTGTTCTTCAACACTTTTCAGATAGTTTACCTACGGTCTTCAATGTCGCAATATTTCTCACTATCAGAATCAAGTCTTGAAGAAATGGCGAAGTGACTTACACACGCGCACTTTAACACTTAAACGACTGAGCTATGCTGATCTTTATCTAGTTTGTGTGCTATCTATGATGATTTCTTTGCCAGGTGTTCCCTCCCTAATAGTCTTTCAAGGATGTCATTGACTAGAAGACTGGGGGCATGGGACATATTTTCTTGATTTCTGCTTGTGGGTATACTTTTGTTTGTCTATAGTGTTGTAAGCATTTATGCTTGACCTATTCAACACTTTGACTTATAAATGTATCATCCTTGACTGTTTTGCAAGACCGCACTCAGGGTTTATCCTAGCACTTATGCCTTGATACAGGTGTAATCTTGCTAAATTAAACTTAGGGAATCTAATTGCGTAGTTATCTTGACTTACATGTCTCTGATGCTTAGATTGAATTTTCACATACCTATCTGATATTGATCATATTCATATCCTCATAGTTATACTAGTGATAGTTGTATGATCTCATGATGTCCCTAATAAATGCTCAATGATGAAATTAAGAGTCTAAATGTTATGCGCTTCTTGCTGGTAAACCACTTTGCATATTAGCTTGCATTTTAGGTTCATTTTCTAGCTTAGTCTTGCATTCTTGCATATGGGGAGAGCTCTATCTTCATCTTTTTGTGGACATATCAGCTAACTCCTTTCATATATTTCTTTACTTTCTTCTTGTTCATGTCTTTTCACCTTCTTAATCTTTCGCTTCATCTCTTTTCTATCTTGTCATCACATTATATAAATTTTTGACCTCTTAAATAATTTTGACGTCCTAGATTCATTTTCGGGATTGAAATCCAAATTCAAGTTCATCTTGATGGTCAAAATTATATTTTAAAATTCTACTTTCTTCTGAGCAGTTAGCTGACCTTTTGAGGTCTAATCTCTGAATCATCACTAGGGCATCTTCATTTCTTCATGTCTTCATCATTTCCATACTTCATATCTACTTAAATTCACTATTTCATATCTAAAATCACCTTTGTACTCATTTTGACCTTAATAAAATGCTATATCCTTCAAGGTCAACTCTAGTCAAACTGGGGCATTTTATCAATTTTTTTATATAGTCATTCTTGGGTTCTAATCATCTATCTGTCATCTTGGACATTGCTATATTCTAACTTTCTCATTTCTAGCCAATTTTTGCATCCCCTTACCTCATTTCAATTTCGATCCCAAGGGGGCAGAAATACTCTATTACTGATTGTTACAACTATCTATTTCTTAGGAGCATTTGTTTGACCTTATCACTTGCTCTCGATCTATTCGCTTTGCTAGATGTTAGAATTCTTTTCGGATCTTAACATCATCTTCCTAATGTTTAGTACTACTGCTATCAGGTTGTGCATTCAAGACTTGCTATCTATTTCTGCATTTCATTCTTTGGAATCAGATATCTATATCTATCATCGCCTACTTGGCTTCGATTTTCTTTGACATAATGTGTTCCCAGATCGATCACGCATTAGTCAAAGAGGGGCAAATGTAATCACCTAAAAATGGTCATCTAGACTATTAGCCCCCTTCTCAACATTTTGGCTAAATTAATTTAATCACCTACCTAAGCCAAATTGCTAATAATCAATTTATTTGATTATAACCTATAGTTTGACTATGCTATCCTAAGTTCATTATTTGATTAAAAGAACATGTCCCCTTTTAATTAAATAAAAGACCCCATTCTTCTAACCCACTTAAAGTGCACACATAAAGTCCTTTTTCTATTTTGAAATTAAAAGAAAAGGCTTTGTGACTTTTGTCTTAAATGACAAATCAACTTATATTCTATTGGTTGATTTGTGTGTGCACATAGATCACTCCTATTTTTGAATTCCACCGTTGATCATCCACCATCTTCATCTTGATCTCCACCGTCCATACATCTTTAAAAGGGAGAGAGCTTTCCCCATCCATGATCCATCTTTTGAACATTGTTATGCTGCAGGTTTTCTAACAGGTTTCTTTGGAGCTTTGTGGAGAACTTCTATTTCTTGTCTACATTCTCTCATCCATGGCATTCTAGCTTAGCTTAGTTTTTATTTTTACATGTAGCTTAATCTCAAATAGCTTAATATTTGGATTGTAACACTCTCATCCATGCTTAGAATAGCTGCACTTTACATTTCATTCTAGCTTAATCTTCATTTGCATTGCATTCTTGAGGAACTCCTTGGGACATTTGCATTCTTGCATCTTGTCTTTGGAACCTCCCATTGCATGGTTTACTAGCAAGAAGAGTATCTCTAAGGCTCATTTGAGAGCCTTCTTATTCTTAAAATATACTCTCTTGCACTCCGTGGATAGGGAGCTCTAAGCCGACATCCGAACATTCCAACTCATGGAATCATTTGGATAGAATGGTTTAGAGTGTGACACAAATCAAGTGTACAATAATGACACAAATTGTAATACCATTGGCTTGAGTTGCATATGCATGCCATCATGGTCAAACTAGTCAAGGGGGTAAGGGTAGAATTTGGTCTTCTTAGTTGTTGGGAACATTTTCAATTCATATTGCACCTATTGTATGAGGTCAACATCTAAATGCAATCTCCTTAAAAAGTTCATCAAATACCTCTCTCATTGGCTAGATGGTTCTAATTTTGATTGATTGAGAGGGTATTGATATATTTATGATCCAATGGGTCAAATTCAAGGACATATATGTATAAAGGGTTGGTGCAAGGGGTTCAAAGGAACACTAGGGTCACAAGGTGATCCAAAAAGTAGCATGACAACTATTAAGAACTTTAAGGTCATAAAATAAAGTAACCATGGCCATTAGATCCATTTGAATGAAGTTTGAATAAAAAATGAGTCAAAATAATAATGTTACCAATATGGTAAAATAGACCTAACAAGGGCTAATAGATGGGTTCAAGGATAGCTTTAGAGTTTAGTTGATGTTTGAGTCTAAAGGGGTAATAAGAGGATATTTGATGTAATGGAATAAGAAATACATGTTAAGGTTGCAAAAATGGTATAAGTTGTCAAATTCACAACATAAGGGATTAAGAAACAAAATCAACCTATTATGTTTATAGGGTAGTTACAAAGGTGGAGGTTGTTTTTAGTAAATCCTATTGGTCTATAAAAGATGTCAAAGCCTGATGATAAGTGTAAAGGTCACATGAGTTTTAAGCATCAAGGAAAAGTTTCTACATATATGTGTGTGTGTGTGTGTGTGTGTGTGTGTGTGTGTGTGTGTGTGTGTGTGTGTGTGTGTGTGTGTGTGTGTGTGTGTGTGTGTGTGTGTGTGTGTGTACATTTTGACTGACATAACAATGCTTTAAAATGGTTCTTTCAAGGTTTATCTATTAGTTTCTAAATAATATTTTTGGATAAAAACACAATGAATGCCCCTAAATGATATTTATTTGTAGAGAAATAGTAGTCAAGGGTTCTGGAGTCCTAGTTTGTGGAATTAGGACACATTTGAAGGATGAAGTCATGATAACAAGAAAGGGATGACAATAAGTAAATTGTTATGTGATTGGTACTTAGGTGTGACCAAGGGTTGATGGAAAACCAATATGTGGAGCATGGTGGTTAGATGGAGTTTTTTATAGGATCTAACCATTAAAAGGTCTTAATAGAGTCATTAAGTGATTAGATGATTAGTTAAGGGACTTGGTGTTGGTTCAATCAGTTTAGTGGTCTAAAAGGATATGTTTGATCTAAGAAGTTGTATCTCACTAGAATAATTAAATAATTTTTCCATATACATGGGAAAAATGTGTTGAACCACTATGTTTTTCATCATGGTGGTAGCAGAGCAAGGGATTAGAGCCTTGCAATTTGGTGAAGGTAAAGAGGAAGTCTAGGAGAGACAAAGATGGGTTTGATAAAATCAAAAAGAAATATGCTTGAAGCATACAAAGCATTGAAGGGATCATTTAGTAATAGAATGAAGAAAAGAGAGTAATATGAGAAGAGGAAAAAAGTGTGAGGAAAGGAGGTAGATCTATACTACCGAGAAAGAGATAGATAATGAGGCTTGATTCCATAGAGAGGAAGATGGGGTTGAAGAAGAAAAAAGATAAAGAACATGAAATGATTTGGTTCAAGATGTTTAAGTACTAATGGATGGTGAAGAAGATGAAGAACCTAGTGCTAAATAGGTTCAAGGTGTTGAAGCAGATGTGGTAGACAAAGGTGCTAGTGAGAATAGCAAGGAAGCAAGTCCTGCAGGGCTTGAGTATGATGAGTTAGTGGTGTTTGGGATAATGATGAATTTTTTGATTGAGGAGAAGGGTACAATGGAAGAGATTACCCCTATGATAGAGAGTATGGAGGCTAATGATGTAACCTTGATGGTGAATTAATACTTAGAATTCCAAAAGGAATGGCATGAGGTAAGTGAAAATTTGGTACAAGAAATGATCTCAATGAAAAGTATGCAATGGTGTTGATGATGGGTCATGAGAAGATCATGGAGGTTGTTTATGCTCCAAGAATGGAGATTGGATATATTATTGTTACCAAGATAGAAGAGTGTCTTTGGGTGGAATACTTGGTGAGCTTACAAATGTATGCAGGTGGGATGATGAAAATGAAGATATCTAACTAGATGAAGAGAAGTGAGCAGGATGGAGTGTTCACAATACCAAGGAAAAATCTTCCCAAGATACCTTCCCCCTAAAATGCCTTTGCATGTGTACAGTCTCACCATAGAATATTATCTTCAAGCAGCAAGATTGGCTATTTTTATGAAGTTGAGAAAAGTGTGTTGGTGGAGTTTGGTGATGACCAAAGCAGTCAATTAGACATGTCTACATCATCATGGAAGAAATCATAGTCATTAGTGACTATGGTGAAGTTCTCCAGCCACTTGATGATGGGATCATATATTGGTGTTTAGTTTTGATAGTTTTAGTTTGAGCTTCACTTGGCTTCAAGAATCCTTTCATATTATCTACTTAACAAGGCCAACCATATGAAGGTGGAAGCTCATTTGGCCTCTACCCCCACCCCTATAATCGCTCTAAATTCCTCGTTAACAACTAAGTAAATATTTCATTCATTCATTTAAGAAGTATATTGTTGAATCATTATAATCATATAACATTCATTAACATGACATATAATTAATGAATACATACAAACATTCATCAATAGTTCATAAACACATAAATAATAATATTTACATAACATTCATTAAAAAGACACATAATTCATTAATACATATACACATTTTTCAATAATTCATGAACATATCAATCATTATAATCACATAACAATATTCAATAACATGACATAAAATTCATTAATAAGCAACATTCATAAAAAAAATTCATCAATGCATTCATCATCAAAGAAGGTTTTTAACATTCATTTCTTCTTCTTCTTTTTCTTTTGTCAAAGATAAAGGCTAATAGGCACATCATGAGTATCTTTGGAATTCTCTTGTGGCTCTTGTGGTTTTGATCTTATGACATGAGACTTCCTCTTCTTTTTTTGAGGGAAAGGCTGATGCGCCCCTGCAATAAGAAATATATGGGTTTAATTCTACACATTTTTAAAAATGTTATAAGTATTTCATTAATCTAAAGAATATAATAGGAATTTTTCTTTACCTAATAGTGCCACATCATCTACTATCACTTTTTTTTTGGCCCCAACCTCAACATGTTCAACACTAACATCACACTTGACTCCGCCACCATGACATTCTACATACTCAAGAATTATCACATAAAAGTTACACCAATTGCAATTTAAAATGTTAAATTTTATTAATAATTATATAATATTTAACTTTCAATAGAAATTGAATATGTACCTGTATCATTGTGATGCACATCAAGCCCTTCATCATGTGTAGGATTTGTTCCTTCATCATCATGAGTAGGATATGTGATGGGAGTAGAAGGCTATAGTGAAATGTCATGTGCATTGTAATCATTCTTTGAAATTAACATCAAATAGATTATTTCTCATGAAGTTTTAATTTATGTTATTATTCAGTAATCCTATTTACCCATGTGTGAATCGGTGCACTAGAAATCTACATCTCTTTGGCCACTAGAATCTGTGTAGTGGAGGGAAACCACTACTTTATAGCTTTTCTTGAAGCCAATTTGTTTGTCCTCTTCTATGGGTGCTAGATTAAATTTAATACTCTGGATTTTTTGCACAATATCATAATATTGAATGTATTGCTTATTTATAATTATATATTAAACATTTGATATGAAATTTCATTTACTACTACTTACAAGTCGTGAGTGAATTTTTATATATCCACCAGAGCTAATATGGTGTTGACCAACCTTCTCTTTCCTAGCTTGTGTAGCCTTCTATGTGTCCTACAACCTATTTATGTAAAATTTGAAATATATTATAAATATGTTAGATTATATAAATATAAAGATCACTAATTTGGGCATAATCACATTAATACTACCACATACCTATTTTTGTTGGGTGGTGGGTTAATTTCTTCATCTCTTAGTCTTGTCTCTTTTTCATCTTCAATGATTTCATTCCACTCTAGCTCTAGAACTATAGGAGGACACTTGTACTTTGGGTTGAGTTTTAGAGCCCTTCTGTATTGGTCTCTCATAGTCTTTAGATGTTCAGAAGCTTTTTTAAGAATTTGGACTCTATTCAAAATATTTTGACCAAAGAGCTCCTCTATAGATTTTATGAGTTGATGTTTTAATTTAGGGCCTTGCTCATTCCATCTTTTAACAAAAAATGAAATTGTTAGATAAATGAATTAGTTCAAGTTGCATGCCTTGAATATATTACAACAAATGGATGAATGGAAAAATGTATCAACCAATTATATGAAGCTATGTACCTTTTATGTAATGTGGGCCCAAATATACTCGATGTTAAATCATAAAAAGTTTCATAAAAAAGATCATTTCATGCAAAATCATCATAGGATCATTAGTCAAAAATGAGTTATAAATAAGTAAACTACAGTTACACTCTAAATAATTACAATCTTAAAGTACCTAGAAGCGTAGGCAATTTTAAGGAAATCATATCTTTCTTGGCTATCAATAATGATGCCTCCAACAATCTAGTAGAAGTAACATGGGCTGCTCCAGGAAAGGTCAGTAAACTATCACCAATATTGGTATCTATTCTATCATCATGAGAAGGTGTACCTATGAGTGCACAAAGTCAATCAATGTCATATTATTATCAAATGAACAAGAAAGTACAAATCAAATCATATTTAATGCATTAAAAAATGTAGCAAAACAAGGATTTACCAACTCTAGTTATAGCAAGTGTGGATGTTTTTATTCTCCTTATTGTTGATCCTATAGTCGGCAATCTCAGAGTGTTGGTTGCCCTTATGGAGCGAGGTGTAACATCATCAACACCTAAAAAATAATCATATATATAATGTATTGTCTTTTTAAAATATAGATTGCAAAAACATAACAACAGTAATATAAAATTTTCAATGATAATCATGAAGAAAATAATGTCCCTTCTAATGATTGAAAATTGAAATCACATACCTATAGGAGCTACACTGGTACCCTTTTCAGGTGGAACAACTTGGTAAGTTTTCAAAAATTGTTGTAACAAAATATACATGTTTTGGTTCATGATCCATAAATTAGTATAAAACATAAAGCTTTATTGAACTATTGTCCTAACAAAAGATCCATTGTCACTTACTTCCTAACAGCATGCTCTCTAACATAATTCATTTCTTGTCACCTCTTTGTCTTCTATTGGATTTGGATTCATCAAAACTGAAAGAATCTATAGATTGATGCTCTTGAGAATCTTTTTACACATGCTTATAGGGTCATCGGTATATGCAATATCATCATCGCATAATACTATGGCTGCCATATCAGCAACTAATTGCAACTAATTCTTGGATCTACAATGAAATAATGGGTTTGAAGAAAAAGGTGGAAATTCTGCAACATAACCTGGATACTATCAATGCTAAACTTAGTCATATGGAAGGACAGATGGGAGACATCCCTAAAAAACTTAACAACTATGAGCAGAACCTCACAATGTTAATCAAGGAGAGTAGCACTAAGATGGAATAGGTCACCTCAAGTATTTGGGTAGCCGCTACTAGCCTGGGAAAAAGGGCGAATGAAGATATCATTTCGGTTGAGGGTTCGAGCAAAAGAACAAGGCAGAGCTTGAGGACGAGTGCTATGAAAGATGTTTCTACTATGGATGTTGTTTCCACTCAAGAGACTACTACAATTGGTAAGGAAGCAACTAAATTGATCCTAGAGCTGCAATAGTGGCACTGGGGTGGGTTCTCTAGTTTGGTGTCTGTCTGGTATTGATTGCTGGTTAGGGACTCTGGTCTTGGTTTCTGGTTTTTTATAGTTTAGACTATTTTTGGTTCCAAGTCCCTGTAAAACCTGGGTTAGTTTGTTTTTGGACTTTTCTAGTGGTTTCAGGTCCCTGTAAAACCTGATTTTGATACTGTTCTTTAGTTTGTTACAGGTTTTTTCCTGGTTGGGCTATCTTGCTTTATCTTTCTATTTTTTGTTAAAGGGTTTCGGGGTCCCTTCAAAACTTGCTTTTACCGTTATCTAAAACTAATTGCTCTTGTGTAATATGTTCTTTTCCCTTTCCCTAAGCATCAAATTATGACAAAAACATTAGTAAAACAATCAAAATAAGTCCAAAACCTTAATGAAAATAACATAATAATATGACATTTTGTAAAATTAAAATTACACAATTTTTTATAGAAAAGTTTTACTTGCACTAGAGAAGGGGTGGGAGCAAAATCCCTATCTCTGTCAATCGATGGATTGGCCATGTCACCTTGCGATAAAGAATATATATAAAAACATTAGCATAATGAAAGGAATAGTTGACTTAGCAAAAAAACTTATTAATAAAATGGTATATTATATATTAGAGTTCTAATTGGAAATAATTAGTTTAAATATTACATATATACTACTTACAAGTCCCATGATAGTAATTTCTTTGTATCTATTCGATTCAAATTGTAATCTATTAGTAGCTCTTCCCTTGAACTTATTGATTTTATCACACATAAAATTTTGATTTTCCTCACGCACCTTGAAAATGCAATTAGGTTGCTTATTAGTTGACCTAGTACTTGTACTATGTATAAAACCTACAATGTTTCCTATTGCTTTTGGCCTTCCATTATGTACATAGCAAGTCTTTTACTTTTATCATTTTCTTTTCATTGTAGATAATTTGCTAACAGTGCATGCCTACGCAAACTTTTTTATATTGAACTATCTGCATCCAATTATTGTAATAGTAACAAGGTCCTACATACTCCATCAATTCAACAACTTTTTTATAACTAACCTTTATGACATCCATGGAAAATAGTCCCAAACCATGTAATGATGATGGAGCTATGTGATATATCATCTCATTAATACAAAAATCAATCTTAATTGGAGGCAATTCCTTGGGTGCCCATTCTTTCTAAAGAAGTGCATACCTCAAGGGAACCTTGATATCACCCTTTGTCTCATCATCATAAGAACATGACCCCACTTGAGCAAGGAAAAATTGCATGCATTTATTGAATTTTCTTCTAATATTTTGACCTTTAGTTTGTCTTTCTTTCATAGACCTACTACATGTCTCACTATCCTCTTCTATTCCCACATTTCCCTCACTCAAGGAAGACAAATCTAACAAATACCTATTTGGTGGTACCTGTGCCCCATCAAATGAGAGATATAGTTGAAGGAGAAAAATATTTTGCTATAAAATGAGGCTAATATTGATGAAGTTTTCCTAAAGTTAATTTTGAAGGTAAAGAGAAAGCAAGTACATAATAAACTTATACCTCTTGATCCATGTCACTATGTACGATCCTCATCAAAGGGGTATAGTTTCCTACATATGTAAATCATTTCTCTTAAGTTCGTTACAAATTACATGATACTTATGCTACAAATTACATAGAACATAACATGAACAATATGCATACATCATAATCATTATATACTTTTTAATTTGTTAACTCTACAAAAAAACATATTATAAGTAATCAGCACCAAGAATTGAGCATCATAAAAAATATTTCAACCTAATCAACACCTAAAACATTTCTATCAATCATGTCAGTGATCATTGTCTTTTTCCATCTCATCATCATCATTGTCATCATCATCCTCATCATCATCACCATCACCAGCATCATCATCACTGCCACCACCACCACCATCATCATCACCACCATCATCATCAATGTCATCAACATCATCGTGAACATCTTTGCCATCATCATCATCATCTCCTTCTTCATATTCACAATCATCATCATCTACTTCATCTTCCACTTCTTCAATATCTTCTTCTTAAATAACATTATACTTTACTAGTCTTCTTCTTGTATCATGTCTAACAAAAAATGATCAACCCATTTTATGTGGAATGCCAAAGTAAAACACTTCCTTACATTGGCTTGGAAGAACATAGAGCTCATTTCCAACTAGCTCAAATGACCTTGTATTAATCATTGAAAATTCATTATCATGTTCAATAACATTTCTATTAGGATCATTTTGATTTAGTGGTAGCCTATACCATTTGACAATGAATAGAACTAGTTTGAAGGAATTAAAGTCGCACTCAATTATATCATCCAAAATTCCATAGTATCTATTTTCATATTGTTGAGGATGAATGTCATTTCTAGATAAAATATTGGTGACCTCAAAGATTGTAGTTATCCCAAAATCACAAGTTCTCTTAGTGTTATCCACCTTGTTTTATGTGAATTTTACAGTCATTATAGTGCATATCTTTGTGGTGCTTGACCTATTTTTTTCAAACATGTCAAAATTAGGCATCCATCTATCAGTTGATATTAAATAAATGGTTCATGATAGATTAACTTATGCGTACCTTTCCACCTCTTAAATCATTTATTAGATCAATTACCATTGGCATAACATTGGGATATCCATTACAATGAGCTTCTTTAACCAATGAATCAATACCTTCCCATGTTAGTGAGCAGCCATTTTGTTGAGATCGTTCAATCCATATCATCATCCAATCAAAGATTGTTTACAATTTACAAATTAAGTGCATACCACTCATTAGAAACTGTATAAAATAAATAGACTAGTTAGAAACAACTTTTATTGATGATGGATAAGAATTAATTAACTGCATTAACATCTTATAATTACCTCTTAATTTACTCAAGCTACCTTTCCCCATAAAGTACTCTCCTTTAAATCTGTTAATGGATTTGGGATCCCAAATGCGATCTACATGGATCTTTGATGCAAACTTGGGAAGATATTCATTAATGAACAGCATGGTCTAGTATACCATTTATCCCTCCACCATGGATCCCTCAGGACATGCTCTTTTTCAAACCAAGCCCTTAAAAAAATTGAAGTCTCTCTCAACAGAATTAAATCTCCACACAATTCCATCTCCTCAACTAGATGTATGAGGTAGTGTTATTGTGCTTTAAAAAAATTTGAAAGTACACACTTTTGCATCTCACATACAAGCTGAGAAATTTTTCTCTTCCAATGCTTTATATATTTTTTATCAATTTATTTAGATGACAACCACCTAGAAGATATTCATCACATAAAAACATATTAACGAGACTCTACAAAAAACTATACAATAAATTATAGGAAAAGAAGAGCGAGATGAAAAAATAATAGCTATACAACAAATCTAATAAATAACACCTCTACCCTCATGTATTTCCCAAGATCATATGTAACACCCCGCCAAGGGATCCAAAAGAATTAACCTAAAGTTTCCCCAAAAAAAAAAAAAAAATTCAAACAAGAAAGATAACATTATACACATCAAACAAATTGTAGTGGAAGCAATAACATGTAATCATCTAAAAGCATACATAACAGGTTACATTCCTTAATGATCCCATGACATTGAGTCACACTTAAATTTAATTGAAACTAAGTCTAACAACCACCACATCCATATGAATGAATAATAGAAAGTACAAAGTCCATAATATTCATTTGTTCTAAGTGCCTCTTGGCAAATGAGATTCAGAATGCTCAATCATCCACTATATGTGTCACAGGATATGAAAATCTTAAGAGAATATACATATGTAAAAATAAAGATGCATCATCCTTATTGAAATTATGATACAAGTACAATAAATTGAATGAAACTAATAACATACATGATACATCCATCCATTAATAAAGATATAACAATCATCGTAAAAGATAACCATCCATCGTAAAAGACAAATAATCTAAGTGTGTGGTTCCTCCCAACTGACAATATCATCATTAGACCATCATGGGCCCTAGCCATCCCTCCGTGTGTAACATCCCAAGCCACTGAAGAGATCATCAGTACTATCATAATAGGGATGTCACTCCTAAACATGCTACAACATATGCATAAAGAAATCTAACATGCTACATCATACGCATAAAGAAATCTAGCATACAAGAATAAAGCATAAGATGATCCTACAAAGTAGATAACATCATCTGTCATATGCTAATCATCAATATAAGAATCGCATCAGCAAATAACATCAATCATAAGATTTAACATCCATCAAAATGATCCAAAACAAAATGAAGGTAAATGCCAATAAAGAATGTGCTAGAGGAGATAGTCTCAAGTCAAAGATCCACATGTCAAAAGTACATTATCCAAAAATCACCAGTCAACATCAATGAAAGTAAATTTCTACAATAATCATATCCAACCATAAGTACACCACTAGAGGTACACAAAATATACAGAGGAGACTCAGGCTACATTCTAGGGAGTGTCATCACATGGTTGCTTGTGTTACATTAGACTGGTCTCTCAATAAGCCTCGGACCCACAAGCATTGACTTACCCTAGACTGTTTACTCTAAACCCTGGACCCTCAACGTAGCACATGTGGAACCAAAAAGCCCTCTCATAAAGATGAGGCAATCATCCCATTCCCATCCTTAGTTTATAGAAGCACTTAAGGCATGGGCAAGTCAAATATCTCTAACTTATCTTTTTAGTGTGTTTCGCCAAAATTATTAATTACTAGATTATCTCTTATTAAATAACTTGCAATATGTTACCCTGGTACTGACCACTTTGGGCCCCGGACCCCTACTACAAGCCACTCTCAAGACATGTACCTAGACAACCTCTCTTAAGAATATAAAACACAATTGTGTCCCATACCACAACACTCATAAAGATCAGACTAAGTTCCTTGACAAGAAACCTAAAAATAGGCTGGTAGTTCCATTCAAGTACGCATAAATGCTCCACAAAGTAAACCTCATAAATATAATTTTCAATTTGAATCACAAGACATATCATGACATCCATCCATATAAATAGTATAAAAGAAATGTCACAAAACCTTTGGTGTACACTTATGAAATCACAAATCAAGAATCATATAAATCACCTCAGTCCTAAACAAATGATTGGAAAGAAAAAATATTCACATTAGTTCTCCATGAATAAATGGATAGCACCAAAAATATATTCATAATATTCACAACAGTTCTTTACAAGCAACTGAAAAGCATTAAATGATAATCCACAATATCCATCAGTTCTCAACAAGCAACCAAAAAGTATTTCAAAATAATATTGACTAAAGACCCCAAAATGGTCAAGTCAAATCATGTCACAACATGACATCATCAAGATCAAAACAAACACTTCAGTCCCAGCAAGGTGACTGGAAAGTAATCCCAATATAACCGATCGATGACTAAAAAATGGTTAAGTCAAATATGGGGTTTCAATTTTCATTTCAAGTATATCTCAAGTATATAAAATTCGCAGTTTAAACCATAAGTCACCCTATTAATTTTTTTGAATTACCCCTATAATAAATTAAAAAATTGGAATCAATTTCCTTAAATTCCTCTTCGGATAAACATTTTGAGTTGCTTCAAATCATTATAACTAATGATCTCTCAATGCATTTAATTCCGATTAAACAAAAATCATTATCATTATAAAATGAATTATTTTCCATTTAATACTCCCCTTAAAATTCAACCTCCATCAAAATTCCTTCTATTACGTTGATTAATAATTCATTAGATTACTCTCCTTCAACTATTAACTAATCTTAATTAAATCTAATTTAATTAGATTAGTTAATAAGTCATATAGAACTAACAAAAAAATTTAACTCCACTTTAAAACATTAATATTTAAATTAACAATAATAATAAACTTGTTATTAAATATTATTAAATAATAACAAGTTATATTATATTCTTATTAATAATCATTATTATTTAAATTAAAACAATATTATTGAACTCATTAATAAATATTGTTAATTAAATTATTAATTAAGATAAAAATAACTTATCACAAAAAGTTATTAATTAAGATCAAAATCATAAAAACAAATAGCGCTCATATTAACAAGAGTCACATATAAATGAAGTCATATAAGCTTATTGGACTCACTTCACTTGCCTTTGTCATCTGCAACATGAATAAGGTTCACTTCTCATACTTATTCTCAATATAATGTAGAAGATCCACCTACTATATGAAATGTTTTGATTTAAATGAAACTTCCTTTGTTTACAGTCATGGAGTTGCATTATATTTTCCTCCTTGAAGTCATAGCCTAATACATATGTCAAAACATGCTACAAAAAAGACCACAGAGGTAGGAGAAAAATGCCTCGAGCAAGATATGGATACATTATTAAACATATATATATATTTATTTATTTATTTATTAATGTTTTAATATTATTGATAACAGGGAAACTTTTAATAACATAAACTATGAACCATGACCAATAACAAATTACAATTGAGCAATTTAAAAATTGCACACAGACTGTATTAAGCCATGCTCATGAATAAAGAGGTCATGCAACCTGTGGGTTGTAGGTACTCTGTGATCCTGCAGGTACTCTACAGAGCCATATATGTACACTGCCAGGTGAAAGGGGTTGGGTGAGTTGTAATTTTTTTTTGTTTGTTTTCTATTTACTAGCAATACATAGTCTAAACTTACATGGGCACTATAGTGAGCTTCAGATCGACACTATAATGATCTTCAGATCTCATGTGATTGAGTATTTCTTCATAGATAGGAATGGCTCATTCTTTATATGTGAAGTCTTATCTCTCCTTAACTATTAAATCACCAAGATCTTGGTGCCTAAGTAATTTATAGATTCATTTGATTCAGATATGAGGTATGATCAATCTATAGAATATGTAATCCTTAATAATTACCTACAACTATGATCTATAGTGACCCAAAGCGTTTAATGTATATTGTTCTAGCTTCTTTGACTAATGATTTACGAGTCCGCTTGTCTCACAGGCACTGCTATAACGAGATAATCAATATAGAATAAAAATAGCCTAGTTCGAGATCTGACAAATGAATGGCAAGGTTTACTATCAGATTTGAATCATCGTATAGGTCAATCACCACCAAGGATCAATTCATATACTACCAAATCTTAGCCGGCCAATGAAACAAATCCATCAAGCCCGATGATTTTCAAATGAGCGATAAAACCTTACACAATTTGACATGAGTGTGTGGATTTGGGTTGGTCTGATTAGGAATGAAAATGAAATTGAATAATTAAAATAAACACAACTACAATATTGTCACCATGGTCCAAATCATAGGGTAGCCACACCCTACAAATTCTTAAATCTTATTTTATTTTATGAGCATTTGAGCATATGCCAAATGGCAATGTGACATGCACACCTTTGTTTTGGTACAATCAATGCAAATGATTTTGTAGTAAATATATGAATAACAAAATATATTCATTTTGTTCAAATTCATTTTTATATGAATAAATATATTTATTTTTATCAAATCCAAGATCTAATCTGCTGGATGAAAATAACGCATTTATTATTATTTTTGTCAAAACCTCAAATTATTCTGATAGAGAATTACAATGTACCCACGAAGATTTTCTCAATCAAATTTGAACCCTTCTCAATAAATTTATCTAATCTACTAAAGAGGAATATACAAATTCTGTGGGTTTCCCATAATAGGATATTAAATATTCAAAACAGGAATGCATATAATTGAAAATATTCATCACCGAATTCTTCAAAAAGCATTTAGTAGACACGAAGAAGATAGGAGAGAAATGAGAGTATTTAAAATTTGTGAGAATTACAAGTGTCTACCTGGACACTTATGCTAACCACTACACTCTAGAAAATTGTAGAGAGATGCCTCCTCTCAAAACCTTCTATTTCCTAAGAATTCCTTCTTTCTCCAAATTTCGTGGCACAAGCACCCAGTAGGCCAAAGAGTGTGATCAATACGAATGCTCACTATTATTTGAAGCATGTAGAAGCATGTAGGAGCCTCTCTGCTTTTTATACACACTAGGAGAGCCTATATATAAAGGCCTCTAAGATGCATCTAGAATGTGTCTAGAAAGAACTAGGAGATAAGCATGACAACTAAGCACTTATCTTCCATAACATGATGAGGTGTCTACAATATTGTAGACACAATGTGCTCAAACAATGTGCTAACTCCTAAGTGTAGACAACACGTGCATAAAAGAGGTGCACATACTCCTAGGTGAAAAGGTATTAAAATAATACACATTACTTTATTTAATATTCACTTGACTCTTTTTTAATTAATTTATTAATTTTAAATCTCATGCACTTTTCATGCAATCATGAAATTTTAATAAATTAATTTCTTTTCCACTTTAAAATTTATTTTCAAAACTTACTTAATAAGATATTTATTAACTTAAATAATAATATTATTTAGCATTTATTTAAAAATGAACTCTAAATATATTATTTTTAAGTTAAATAAATATTATCACGTTTCAACTTTAAACTTATAACTTTCATCTCCAAATTTAATTCTTTAATTTAATTAATTTCTCAATTAATCAAATTAAATTAAATAATAAAATGACATATTAATTTTCCTTTTAATTAAATTCCATTAATTAAATCTTTTAATTAGACTTAATTAATAGAAAATACACCAAGGACTCACAAAGTAAAATACGAAAAATCCATCACAGCAAAATGCAAACTAGGGTAGGCACTACATCCACCCCCCCTAGAATTAGGCTTACTCCTGGAATCCTGCAAGAATGAAAAAACTAAGTTACTCACTCTGTTGTCTTCACTACAAAGAGACATGAATCAACTCAAAAATTCAGAACTCGTTATGTGTCTTTCCCCACTGTACACTAAAAGCCAACAAGCCTTTTACTACAAGCTAAGGTGCACACTTAGGGCAATTGATTGCTCTATGACTAGGTTGTCCACAAGAGGTGCAATCTCCTCTAAATCCTCCCTAAGCCCTAGATGCATGTGATTGATGAAAACTACCAACACTAGCATCATGACTGAGAGCCTAAGGAACTCAATCCAACTTGTTGCACATACTACATTTCCAGTTGCGATAGTTTCCTAACTGTGAACCACCACTCTTTCCATGAAAAGAATTTCTTCCTGGCTTCTCCTGATTACCCTTAAAGAAGTTAGGGGAATTTTTAGAACTTCTAGCTCCTTGAGACTGGTTATCCCTAGATTCTCTTGAATAAGGTGACCCTCCAGTTTGAACACCTGGTAGGCCACCTTGACCCGAAGTCACACTCATCTCAACCAAAGTAGCTCACAATATTGCATCCTTAAGGTTTTTAGGTTGGAATATCTTAACACCCCCAATGATGTTAGCATTAAGTCCTCTAATGAAATGTTGGACCATCAATGGTGAGCTATCACTGATTCCTACATAAGACATAAGCTTAAAGAACTTATGTTCATACTCCACCATAGTCTTGGTACCCTATGTCAAGTTATGAAACTCATCTACCCTTTGTTGTTACCACTGCTCCGATAGAAATTGCTCACGAAAGTGTTAGAGGAACAACTTCCATGTGACAGTCTACATATTTATCCCAAGTTTCTTCTCCTCTATATTCCACCAAATCATTGCAAAGTGCTCTAAGTGAGTGATGGCATATCTTTCTTTGACATTGGAGTCAAAGTGTTGCATAGAAAAACACCTATCTAGTGTGATCAACCAATTCTCAGCATCATATCCAATACCTTATATGTTTAAGGGTTTGACCTTGACCTGTAGTAGGTCCTTCATCTAGATGGACTAGCTAGACTGCCTTCTGCTCTCTAGGTCCCTCCCTCAAGGACTCGTGGACCTTTCTCTATCTCCTTGATGAGCTCTATCCTGCAAGGGTAGGCATAATAGAATTTCCTTGACCAAGTCTCTAATGACCAGTTCTTCTATCTCATCATGTTTCTTAACACTATCATCCCCTCTAGCCTCTTCCTGAATAGGATCCCCTATATGGACCAAGGAAGGGATATGATGACTAGCTCTCCCATGACTTCTACCATGTCGAAAGCTATGACCCCTAGCAATGGATCTAGAACCAAAAGTCATCTCCCCTACAACACCTAAACACAACAATGACATCTAAGAATCCATCATAAACATAAGCTTATAATTTATTTACGTAAAGCAATAATCTAGAAAATTTTATAAGTTTTCTAGTTCCATGCACAGAATATTTTGGTTCCAAGTTTGATGTCAAAAAAAGTTTGTTGTTTAAATTAGTTGCAAGTTTACTAATTACTCAAGTGATAGTGCACATTATGCCCAGAGTTCCCAATGTTGAAACTCAGGCTCTGATACCAGATGTAATACTCCGCCAAGGGATCCAAAAGAATTAACCTAAAGTTTGCCAAACTTTTTTTTTTTTGAAACAAGAAAAATAACATCATACACATCAAACACATAGTAGGGAAAGTAATAACATGTAATCATCTGAAAGAATACATAACAGGTTACATTCCTTAATGATCCCATGACGTTGAGTCACACTTAAATTTAATTGAAACTAAGTCTAACAACCACCACATCCATATGAATGAATAATAGAAAGTCCAAAGTCCATAATATTCATTTTTTCTAAATGCCTCTTGGAAAATGAGACTCAGAATGCTCAATCATCCACTGTACATGTCACAAGGTATGAAAAGCTTAAAATAATATACCTATGTAAAAATAAGGATACATCATCCTCATTGAATTTATGATACAAGTACAATAAAGTAAATGAAGCAAATAGCATACATGATACATCCATCCATCAATAAGGATATAACAATCATCATAAAAGATAACAATCCATCATAAAACACAAATAATTTAAGTGTACAGTTCCTCCCAACCATCAATAGCATCATTAGACCATCGTAGACCCTAGCCATCCCTCCGTCCATAACATCCCAAGCCATCAAAAAGATCATCAGTACTATCATAATAGGGATTTCACTCCTAAATATGCTACAACATATGCATAAAGAAATCTAACATGCTACATCATACGCATAAAGAAATCTAGCATACAAGAATAAAGCATAAGATGATCCTACAAAGTAGATAACATCATCTTCATATGCTAATTATCAATATAAGAATCATGTCAGCAAACAAAATCAATCATAATATTTAACATGCATCATAATGATCTAGAATAGAATGAAGGTAAATGCCAACAAAGAATGTGCTAGAGGAGATAGTCTCAAGTCAAAGATCCACATGTCAAAAGTACATTATTCAAAAATCACCAATCAACATCAATGAAAGTAAATTTCCACAATAATCATATCCAACCATAAGTACACCACTAGAGGTACACAAAATCTATAGAGGAGGCTCAGACTACATTCTAGGGAATGTCATCACATGGTTGCTTGAGTTACCTTTGACTGGTCTCTCAATAGACCTCGGACCCTAAAGTGTTGAGTTACCCTAGACTAGTTACTCTGAACCCCAGACCCTCAAAGTAGCACATGTGGAACTAGAAAGCCCTCTCATGAAGATGAGGCAATCATCCCATTCCCATCCTTAGTCTATACAAGCACTTAAGGCATGGGCGGGTCAAATATCTCTAACTTATATTTTTAGTTTGTTTCCCCAAAATTATTAATTACTAGATTATCTCTTATTACATAACTTGCAATATGTTACCCTGGTACTAACCAATTTGGGCCCTGGACCCCTACTGCAATCCACTCTCAAGACATGTACCTAGACAACCTCTCTTAAGAATATAAAACATAGTTGTGTCCCATAACACAACACCCATAAAGATCAGACTCAGTTCCTTGACAGGAAACCTAAAAATAGGCTAGTACTTCCATTCAAGTACACATAAATGCTCCACAAAGTAAACCTCATAAATATAATTTTCAATTTGAATCACAGGACATATCCTGACATCCATCCATATAAATAGTATAAAAAAAATTTCACAAAACCTCTGGTGCATGCTTATGAAATCACAAATCAAGAATCATATAAATCACCTCAGTCCTAAACAAACAATTGGAAAGCAACAATATTCACATTAGTTCTCCATGAATAACTGGATAGCACCAAAAATATATTCATAATATTCACAATAGTTCTTTACAAGAAACTGAAAGGCATTAAATGATAATCCACAATATCCATCAATTCTCAACAAGCAACCAGAAAGTATCTCAAAATAATACTGACCGAAGACCCCAAAATGGTCAAGTCAAATCATGTCACAACATGACATCGTCAAGATCAAAAAAAACACTTCAGTCTCAGCAAGGCGACTGGAAAGTAATCCCAATATAACTGATCGATGACTCAAAAATGGTTAAGTCAAATATGGGGTTTCAATTTTCATTTCAAGTATATCTCAAGTATATAAAATTCTCAGTTTAAACCATAAGTCACCCCATTCATTTTTTTGAATTACCTCTATAATAATAATAAAAATTGGAATCAATTCCCTTAAATTGCTCTTTGGATAAATATTTTGAATTGCTTCAAATCAGTATAACTAATGATCTCTCAATGCATTTAATTCCGATTAAACAAAAATCATTATCATTATAAAATGAATTATTTTCCATTCAATACTCCCCTTAAAATTCAACCTCCATCAAAATTCCTTCTATTTACGTTGATTAATAATTCATTAGATTACTCTCCTTCAATTATTAACTAATCTTAATTAAATTAAATTTAATTAGATTAGTTAATAACTCATATAGAACTAACAAAGAAAATTAACTACACTTAAAAACATTAATATTTAAATTAACAATAATAATAAACTTGTTATTAAATATTATTAAATAATAACAAGTTATATTATATTCTTATTAATAATCATTATTATTTAAATTAAAACAATATTATTGAACTCATTAATAAATATTGTTAATTAAATTATTAATTAATATAAAAATAACTTATCACAAAAAGTTATTAATTAAGATCAAAATCTTAAAAACAAACAACCCTCATATTAACAAGAGCCGCATATAAATAAAGTCGTATAAGCTTATTGGACTCAAGTCACTCGCCTTTGTCATCTGCAATATGAATAAGGTTCACTTCTCATACTTATTCTCGATATAATGTAGAAGATCCACCTACTATATGAAACATTTTGATTTAAATGAAACTTCCTTTGTTTACAATCATGGAGTCACATTATATTTTCCTCCTGGAAGTCATAGCCTAATACATATGTCAAAACATGCTACAAAAAAGACCACAGAGGCAAGAGAAAATGCCTTGAGCAAGATATGGATACATTATTAGACATATATATATATATATATACATATATATATACATATATATATACATATATATATACATATATATATACATATATATATACATATATATATACATATATATATACATATATATATGTATATATATATGTATATATATTTATATATATATGTATATATATATATGTATATATATATACATTAATTAATGTTTTAATATTATTGATAACAGGGAAACTTTTAATAACATAAACTATGAACCACAAACACTAACAAATTACAATTGAGCAATTTAAAAATCATGCACATGTTGTATTAAGCCATGCTCATGAATAGAGTGGCTATGCGGCCCGTGGGTCGCAGGTACTTTGCGATCATGCAGGTACTCTGTAGACCCATATTCGTATGCTGCCGAGTTAAATGGGTTGGGTGAGTTGTAATTTTTTATTTGTTTTTGCTATTTACTAGCAATACATAGTCTAAACCTACATGGATCTAACATTCGGCACTATAGTGAGCTTCAGATCAACACTATAATGAGCTTCGGATCTCATATGATCGAGTATTTCTTCGCAGACAGGAATGGCTCATTCTTTATATGTGAAGTCTTATCTCTCCTTAACTGTTAAATCACCAAGATCTTGGTGCCTAAGTAATTTATAGATTCATGCTGATTCAAATATGAGGTCTAATCAATCTATAGAATATGTAATCGTTAATAATTACCCACAGCTACAATCTGAAGTGACCCAAAGCGTTTAATGTCTATTGTTCTAGCTTCTTTGACTAATGATTTACTAGTTCGCTTGTCTCATAGGCACTACTTTTACGAGAAATCAATATAGAATGAAAATAGCCTAGTCTGGGATCTGACAAATGAATGTCAGGGTTTACTATCATATTTGAATGATCGTATAGGTCAATCACCACCAAGGATCAATTCATATACTACCAAATCTTAGCTAGCCAATGAAACAAATCTGTCAAGCCCGATGATTTAAATGAGCGATAAAACCTTACACAGCCTGACATGATTGTGTGGATTTGGGTTGGTCTGATTAGTAATGAAAAGGAAACGGAATAATTAAAATAAACACAACTACAATATTTTCACCATGGTCCAAATCATAGGGTAGCCACACCCTACAAATTCTTAAATATTAAATTATTTTATGAGCGTCTAAGAATATGCCAAATGGCAGTGTGACATGCACACCTGTGTTTTGGTACAATCAATGCAAATGATTTTGTAGTAAATATATAAATAACTAAATATATTCATTTTGTTCAAATTCATTTTTGTATGAATAAATATTTTTTTTTATATCAAATCCAAGATCTAATATTCTAGATGAAAACAACGCATTTATTATTATTTTTGTCAAAACCTCAAATTATTCTGATAGAGAATTACAATGTACCCACGAAGATTTTCTCAATCAAATTTGAACCCTTCTCAATAAATTTCTTTAATCTATTGAAGAGGAATATACAAATTCGGTGGGTTTCCCATAATAGGATATTAAATATACAAAATAGGAATTATAACTGAAAAAATTCATCACTAAATTCTTTAGAAAGCATTCAACAGACACAAAGAAGATAGGAGAGAAATGAGCATATTTAAAATTTGCGAGAATCACAAGTGTCTACCTGGACACTGATGATAATCGCTACACTCCAAAATTTTTTAGAGAGACTCCTCCTCTCAAAACCCTTTGTTTCTCGAGAATTCCTTCCTTCTCCAAATCTAGCAGCACAAGCACCCAGTAGGCTAAAGAGTGTGATCAATACAAATGCTCACTATTATCTGAAGCATGTAGAAGCATGTAGGAGCCTCTTTTATTTTTATAGACACTAGGAGAGCCTGTATATAAAGGCCTCTAACATGCATCTAGAATGTGTCTAGAAAGAACTAGGAGATAAGCATGACAACTAAGCACTTATCTTCCACAACATGATGAGGTGTCTACAATGTTGTAGATACCATGTGCTCAAATAATGAGCTAACGCCTAAGTGTAGACAACACGTGCATAAAAGAGGTGCACATTTTCCTAGGTGGAAAGGTATTAAAATAATACACATTACTTTATTTAATATTCGCTTGACTCTTTTTAAATTAATTTATTAATTTTAAATCTCATGCACTTTTCATGCAATCATGAAATTTTAATAAATTAATTTCTTTTGCACTTTAAATTTTATTTTCAAAACTTAATTAATAAGATATTTATTAACTTAAATAATAATATTATTTAGCATTTATTTAAAATCAAACTCTAAATATATTATTATTAAGTTAAATAAATATTATCATGTTCCAACTTTAAACTTATAACTTTCATCTCCAAATATAATTCTTTTATTTAATTAATTTCCCAATTAATTAAATAAAATAAAATAATAAAATGTCATATTAATTTTCCTTTTAATTAAATCATTAATTAAATCTTTTAATTAGACTTAATTAATAGAAAATACACCAAGGACTCACAAAGTAAAATAAGAAAATCCATCACAGCAAAATGCAAACTAGGGTAGGCACTACATCATATATAACTTGTTTGACACTCATGTTGTTGAATTTGTGTGAAAGAGATAGAGGTAGAACGCACTACAATAATAATAATAAAATGATCTTTTCCATATATTATAAAATAAAACAATAAAAAGTACATAATTTTTTACAAATTTATTGTAAATAGAGAAGAACATGACTTACCTTGATGAAGGTATGTGAATCATGTATTTTCAACCCTGGCCCAAAATCAATTTTCTTTGATATGAGACTGCTTATGTTTACAGCAAATCCTATGGGAAATTTAGTTTTTTTTTATGGCTTCAAATATAGCATCAGTTTTTTGCTATGTTAATAACCAAGGAATGGCACTTGTATTAATCTAGTTTTTAATTCTATTTGATTCAAGGAAAAACTTCAATACATGATTGGATTCATCAATCTAATTAAAAATTTTGACCAATTTTTCTTTGTCATGCCTTCCATCTAATATTTTCCATAGTATTTCTATTATATTCTTTCCAATATGCATAACATCAAACAAATGCACAATTGGGAGGTGCTTATAGTATGGAAAACTACTAAATTGTTTAGGATAGCTTTTAAGTCCTTTTGAAATTTCATCATTAGTGGCTTGATGACCATTACAAACATCAATTACATCATTACTAAACAAAAGATATTATCCAAATTTTAATTTCATACAAAAATCTGCATCATATGGAATGCCATTACCTCAATGATTCATTCTATTATATTCCAACTTCCATGTGTGAGGTGTCATTCTTTGTGGTTTTGATGTTGTCTTTTCTTTCCCATTGAAAAGGTATTTTTTGATAGTTCGATACTTATGATTTTTGTGGAGAAAGTGTCTATGCTCATCGAACACCTATTTTCCTAAACTTTTTGAATGACAAGATTTCATCTTTGGATCACAAATTGGACATGAAAATTTTCCCTTTATCTGAATACCTATAAGATTGTATATAATTGGATGGCATTTGTACTAGAAGATTCATATTTAAAATTATCACACGTAACTTAAACATACAATGAAAATGTGTTTGCACTATTACATACCAAAAATATGTGTTAACCATTTTACATACCACAAAAATTGTTAGTCTAAGGGCATCACATATTGTCCATACAAGCATTGTACAGACTTGAGATTGGCTTTCACCAATTGGTCTAGAGATGTTGTAAATAGTGACCCCATTCCATAACTCCAATAACTCATCAATCAAGGGCTCAATATATACTTGCATATCTTTCACTTGGTACCTACCTAGTTTAATGAATATAAACAAAGTGTATTTATTATGGTCATTTTGATACTATTTTTATAAATTAATTTAGATGACTATTAAATAGAAAAATACCTGGTACAAGCATTTCCAACATTATCTACTTCCTCTTTATGAACATCCAAGGAGGAATGATATTGTTAATAACAAAAACATGTCAGATCAAGTAAATAGATCTCATCTCTCCAAATAGATTGACACTTTCTACTGCCAATAAAATCTTCAGATTATGAAGTTCTTTAAATATTGGCCACCTATCTTATATGTCCTGAAATGCAAAACCATCTGTAGGAATTTTCATAATTTCATCTTAACTTGTGTTGCATGCATGGTAATCCATAAATTGTGTCAAGCTAGTGCACATAAATAATCATTGCAGATGTGGAATAATGGGAATGTACCAAAGAACCTCGTGAGGCACCTTTTTAGTTCTTTGATCTTATTGATATCTACTAATGTGACAATCAAGGCATTGTGTTACAAATTCATATTGTTTATAATATATAATATGATCATTGGAACATGCATGTATTGTTTGATACTCTATTCTGATATCTTTCATAATGGTTGATAATTATCAATAAGAGTGAGGTAGAATGTTTGATGGTAGTAATAAACACTCACCTATCAACCTATGGAAAAAAAATTTAATATAAAGAACATTAATGGTGCCCTAACATAGAATATGACAAAAATGACACTATACCTTAGCATACATGAGATTGCTACATTGGATATATCATTCGTAACCTTGAAGTTTACTAGAAACAATACAGTGGAGAGGAGCATTATTTAGGAGCCTTGGTACAGGGGATCATATGCCTTTTTAATTATAGGTATATCAAGGTTCTCTTCATCATCATCATTGGATGTGCTACTATCATCATCTTCATCAACTTCATTAGTTGTGCTAGTAACATCTTCTTCAATCCTATTCTCTGTCATATTATTAGTTGTACCCATACCAACATCTTCAATTGTGTTCTCCGCCTCATGATCATCTTCTTCCATAGTAGCATTACCTTCTTCTTCAATATCCACACCTCCATGTTCCACCGGTTCAAAATCCACATTCCTCGAAGGACAAAAATTATTTCCCCCTTCAATGTGTTCATGTTACCTACAATGTCTCTGAGTTGTTGTGATTGGAATTCTTTGATTCTTTAAGCCCTTGCATTTTTTGTAAGGAAAATAACATTTTCCATCACCTTTTTCTTTTGAATTGAGACCACAATCTATCAATTATCACCTTTTTTTTTTTGGGTTCATATTATTAGACATTGACTTTCTTCACAAGAAAATAATCGAGCTATAAAATTATATCAAATATAAATATACAAGCATCAGTAGTATCTTTTATATAATAAAAATTAATTAAATAATTAAATATTACTATCTCTTTAGTAAGGGTGTCATCTAAACAAATCAAATGAATTATACAATATAAATATATATATAATAATAAGTAAAACTTTCTGTTGGTGTAAATAATTATTCACTATTTACACTTACTTAAAGTTTACTTAGGTTAATGCATGATTTTTATTTTTATTTATTAGTCACCTAGGAATTTGTGCACTCTTATGAGTTGTCATGTTGACAACATAGGAGTTCGCACCTCTTTTATACACATGGTGTCTAAAACATCTCCACTTGAGATAGACCTCATCATTCTTATCCTATTATCTAGAATGATGGATAAGACTTGTGCTTAGTTGTCATGCTTATCTTATCTCCTCACTCTTTCTAGAGACATTCTAGGTGCTTCTTGAGAGGTATTTATATACAAGCACTCTTAGTGTGTACATTCATCACATAAAATACAAAGCAATGTATGAGGACATACTCTGATATATTGATCATACTCCTTTTTGGTCTACAGTTGTGCTTGTGTTCAAGTTCTACGATCTTGGGTGAATCTTGCCCTAAGGAAAATTCTTACATGGTATTAGAGCTATACCAAATTCTTACACTTTCATTAAAAAATGTCACTATACAGATAGATATTCCACTTTACATAAAGACATAGGTAGTTTCTTCATGAAAAATCATTGGTACACATAGACGTCATATGTTTTATTTATAGTAAATAACATTGGATTTCGTTCTTTATTATATTGTTGACCAAGTTTTATTTACATTATTACATATTGAGATCGACGTGTACCGAGCTCAAAACAATCTATGGATTGATCTTCAAATTATCCGCAATGCATATTTGCCTAACTAATATGTGAGTTTTATGGGATAGTCAATGGGGAATAGAGAGTACAGACTCAAAGCAGCATTGATTTTTAGAAAACTTAATAAATAGAAAACAAAGTTGTTATATTCATCATATTTGGAATGTACAAATAATTGATGGTGCCTAAAAAGCTATGATCCCTATTGTTGTTAGCTTCGATTGGAGAATATATGGAAATTAAACCATATTGAACCTACAACTAGTTTTATTTAATCCATAAGAAATGAACGTACCATAGTAACATGTGAAATGTTTGTACACATGTATGGGAATCAAAATAGACATCTACAAAGGTGTCAATCACTAAACATTCAATAGAGTCCATAGGTAGTAAAGAGCTCTTAATCACGAGTATATTGTGCTAAGGATACAATTAAAGCCTTCAACATTCATAATTATGTTACTTTTGTGGGTTGGATATTTAGATCAACTATACAATATCATTAAGAATATCTTTAGATGATGGAATTATGTGTCTAAACTTTCTAATTATATGCATGTTTTCCTAAGAACTTTCTTATTATTTGCTTTGCTTGTCTGATTGAGAGAACATAAATGGCTTTTATTGCAATGTGTTTAAACTTTAAAGAACTAGTTTATATATCAAGAATGTTAACTACAAATGGAAGAGGATGAGAGTAACATTGAATAGTTATGATGTCTCAATGGATTATGCAAATTTTTTTTGTGTAGCTAGACTCTTGAAGTCTAATTCAAACATTTTAGCAAGGATGTGAGGCATTGAAAGTGAAGAAAAAAGCCAGACCATAATAATTTTTTATTAATAATATTTTTAATTAATAATATTTTTTATTATTAAAATATGCATTATAATTTTTTATTGTAAAAACAAAGCCAAACAGTGTGCTCAACATCTAATCTTAACAAAGATGAGCTTGTCATCCTATTCAATTAAAGATCCAACTCTGAAATCAACTGTTACCAGCATAAGATTAGTCCAAAGTATGTTTAATTCATCCAAATTGAAACAACAAAAATAGAATTACAATTTTTATTATCAATTCTTTTACCCTAGAAAGTGGAACTAATTTACTAGAAAGAATGACTGAGTGAAAAGAGGGTGAAGGTGGTTGAGAATAGAAATGTGTTTCACAATTTGGTAATTTCTTGTGAAGGCCACGACCACTTTATGGAATAGAAAAATAATAAGCAAACTAAACACAAAGTCTACCAAAGCAACTAGTTGCAAACCAAAAAAAAATTTTACTAAAGAAACTAGTTGCAACTAATTGAAGAAAGAAAAAATGAATAATATCTCCTTTTACATCATCCATTCTCACCTCACATTTAAAATAAAATAATTAATACCATGATTAGGTTTTACATATTTACAAACCAAAGCTGATGGAGGGGGCCTATACCATAGAGATGTAAATAGAAAGTTGCCTATGTTGAATACCTTGGCAGGGTGCAAACATGACTAGTAGGTGTTCTTATTGCACATATTTTTTATGAAAGTAGTGACAACAAAGAGTTGTCATGTTTAAAAGATATGAATGAATTTATAGTGTTGTTCACTAATGGTGCTTGGTTAAACTTGTGATGTGTGAACTTGATCAATAGGTGTTCTTGTTGCAATTAAGAAAAAATAGAAAGTTGCCTATGTTGAATGCTTTGGAAGGATGTAAAATTGACTATTAGGTTTTTCTATTACACATGGTATTGTGGAAATGGTATCAGTGAATAGTTATTGTTAAGCTGAAAGATTTGAATTTTTAGTGTGTTTGCTATTAGTGCATGATTAACCTTGTGAGATGCAAACTTGGTCAATAGGTGCTATTATGTAGAAATTTTCCTTTGTCGATGCCTTGGAAGGGTGGAAACTTGAATAGTGGGCATTCTTATTACACATGCTATTTTTCCAGTAGTGTCAACAAAATGTTATAATGTTGCAAGATTTGAACCTTTAGTGTTACTCCTTAAGGTGCGTGACTAATTGGTTGTAAACTCACAAATATGTTGTGAGGGAAGTGAACTTTACTTGGTAAAAAAGGACGAGGCATTTGTGATGAAATCATTTATTTTTCCTTGAAAAGAGGACCTTTCAACATCTTTGTGAGTGTTTTTATTTGAATGAAATTGAGCATTTGTGGATTACAAAGGTCAATGGCTTATTTAGGTTAACAAAGATAATTTTTGATAAGGAATTTAGTATGTATGTCATCCTTCAAAAGAGGTGCACATCTTTACTTATTTGAGCCTTACAAATATATATTAAATTGTCTTTCATGTTGTGGGAGGATAAGATTTTGCATTCTTTAGTTGTGAAAATTAGGTATGGAGTTACTCGAGAATGAGCTATTGATTGTTATAGTTTGGTGTAGAGTCTTTTTTAGATGCATAAGATAACATTATAATTTGATTTTGGTGAGGAGAATTATGTTGGGGTGTCTTTGGAAATATCCATTTTTTTAATATGTTGTAAAGCTATAGGCATTTAGTTGAAAATTTAAAATATTGAGTTGCAAAGATATGCTTGTGTTCAGGTTTCATCTTGACTATTGGAGAATTGTGGTCTATAGGAATCTTTGGGCATGCCATACAAGTTTTGACATTATGTAAGTGTTCTATCCTTCCTAATGAAATGGAGGTATGAGTTCTTGTATAGGTCTATGTGATAATTTTCATATAACATTGACAACTTAGTATTGGAGGCTAAAGAACAAAATAAAAGAAAGAGATAATATAAAGAAAAATAAGTTGTACTCTTATCAATGATGCAATAATGAATCTATTGAGTACAATATCTTAACTAATTTATTCATTTATAATGTACATGTGCTTTCTTATATAGTCGAGATAATAAGAGACCATGATAAAGAGAAGTTATTTTACCCCACTTATGTTCATTTCCAAACCAAAACTAATGAGTTGCAACCAAGTGAATCTACTTCATAATCTCTTTAACACTTCATGCTCATTCTTACAATCATTTGATTAATTCTCTAAATGTTGGATTGTATGGTACCTAGCTTCAAAATAAAATGCTCCCTTGTAAACAACCCCTTATCAAAAGTTATGCAAGGTCTATAAAACTAGAATTGAAATTTTAAAAAATTGATCTCTAAATTCAAAGGATCATATGTTCTTCTACATTCACATGCATGTCATTCAATGGGAAAGGAAATACCATTTTTCTCCTTAGTGAATACATTTTTCTAACATGAGCTTCACACTTCTACTAATATGAAAAAATCCAATGCATACCTTGGTAGCTTACTATGGGATATGTCATATCCTTTGACCCTTAAATATGTGAAACGTAGAAACTGATCATGCACGAGTTTTTTAGAAGTGAAATGAACCATGATTGTAAAAATTATGACAAACTCAAGCACTATTTAAAAATAAATAAATACATAAGCATATATTTTATAAGTGAGTACACTATGGATGAGTGACAATAGTAATTGTGCATTCCACGAAAAATAAATTCTTTTATCACAAAGGTATTTTTTTAGAGGTAGCCCCATTTACCTAAAGGATATTATGCATGGGGAGAGGCACATTATTAGATAAGGATATTTGGAATGGCAGGAGGCCCATTTTCTAGTAATTTTTTCTTTCTCAGTCCATTTTTTAGGGGTTTTAACTTTTCTCTATTCATGCTCAAGCTCTATTTTGGCATAGACCCACCAAAATTGTCTAATACTTACTAAGTAGAGATTTTTTTTTAAAAAAATCTAATTCCCTCCAAGGCTAAATTTAGGTTTTTGATGGTTATAAATGTATCTTTGAGCATATTGACATTGAAAATTTGGAGATCCCAAACAATGTTTGTTACATTAGGTGGAGGATCAGTACCGCGTTCTATCATAGCAGAGACATGGATGATATAAAAGGGAGGATCAATACCATGTTATAACATAATAAATAAAAATTTAAAGACTTTTACTTACCTTCAACAACATTGATAAATAGTTTACTTTTAGTTTCCCCACACTTGCAAAATTTCTCGCACTTGTTCAAGCCTTTCCTGAGTCTAAAATTTTGACAAGAAACTTAAGTCTCATCAAACTTTTGACAAGATAATTAAGTATCATCAAAATTTTGGCATTTTTCAATATCATATTTCAAAAAGTGAATTTTAAAAACTAAGTTGGCCTATTGTCAAAAATCTAGGTTGAAAATGGAACCCAAATGTACTAATGGATAATTCCAAGACCCTATGACCCACCCATCAAGCCTACTTGGTGGAGAGATGATCACTTTTACAACTATCATAGGAGTAAGGGACACAACACTGATAATTATTTCAAGCTTAAGGATGTGATCCAAGACCTCATTAATGGAGGAAAGGTTGTTACAAATGGATTGGTCAAGAATTCTAATCACAAAGCCTTCAAGCAACCACTACCCAAGTACAAAAAGGGGGAGTCATATCAAGATAACAAGAAGAATCATGATGCTAAGGTCAATTACACTTACACTAATATAGACAATGTTATCAACATATTGGAACTGATTGAACACATCTACATGATGGGTCCTAAATTTGACAAAGAAGCAAACTATGATACTGATGATGAAAAGCCTAAGTAGTCTTGAAAACACACAACACTCAGCAAAACTATAGATACATTAGGCCTAAGGTAACTCTTAAGGTGGTGGAATCACTAGGGGGAATTCTAAGGTTTTCCTTAAAGTATCAAATGATCCTAAGAATGCCTCTTCCTCCAAATAGGTGGTTGAACCATCCATATCTAGCTATGACCTTGTCAATTAGTTGTAATGAACCCCTGCTCAAATTTATATCTTTGAGTTTCTAGAACTATCTCCTTTACACAAGGAGATCCTTGAAAGGCCTTACAAACAACTAATGTTCCCATAGATATTGATTCTGAGATGTTCCAAGCTATGGTCAATCACATCTCTTTGCCTCATTTTCTCACTTTCTCTGAATAAGTTGACAAGTCTCTTAGTCATCCACACAAGATAGCTCTCAATATTTAAGTCCAAATCTTTTGCACTCAAGTTTGTCGAGTCCTAATAGAAAATGGTGCTATGCTAAACATTATTTCTTTCAATGTAATTCAACAACTCAGAATGTCTAAATTTTCTATTGATCCTAGACAAAAAATCAATATCAAGGCATATTATTAAGTTGAACTATCTTGTAAAGGCCAAATTGTACTACCTATCTATGTGGGTCTTATAGAGAAAGATGTGGTCTTTCAAGTTCTAGACATCTTTCTTGCATATCATTTGTTGCTAGGAAGACCATGGATTGAAATGCAAGTTTTTCCATCAACGTACCATTAGTGTATAAAAATCTCATTCAATGGTGCAGAGATTGTCATTCCAGGGGACAACTCCATGTCCATTAACATGCTTACTATTGCAAAAATTCTAGTACCACATAATCTCTCTTCTTGTGAGGTTAGACCATCCCTTACATAAGGCAAGCAAAAACTTAAATTGATGAGCCTTGGTGTGGGAGAATACACTTTAGATTCTATTGGTGCATTGTTGATTTCTCCATGATCTTATGGGAACCTTCTAAGAAAATGAAGCCCTCAACTTCTACTATGACTATCTTTGAGACCTTTGTCCATTTGTCCATCCCTTTAGAAGCAAAGAAGAAAGACCAAGATATAAGAGATTGGATCTATAGAGAAGAGGATGTTGAGGAAGTTACTATTACTACTCCTATTTCTCCTAAATGATATGGAAAAGGATATAATTTTTTTAAGAAAATGGGCTATAATGGTCAAGGATCTTTGAATACTGACAAAAAGGCTATTGTAGAACCCCTAAGTCACACTAAGGGATGAAAAAGGAAAGACACTACTAGTGTGGGCTTTGGGGTGGATGATGAATTACCAAGGTTTGATAGGAAGGCCCCTGTAACTAGTGAATCAAAATTTGATGATCCACCCTTTTCTACCTCTGCCACACAAGAAGAAGACTTCATGCCTTCTACTTTCCTTCTTTGAGGAGAGGAACTAATGATTACCAATGATGATGCTAAGGCTTCTACATCTAGACAAAATTTATTTGACAAATCTAATAATGAAGATCCTACTAGAGGTAGAATAAGAGAAAATATTGCTCAACTGCTAGCCTAAAATTAGAGTAATAATTTTGGTGAATATGAATAGGAGTCTCTCTCATATGCCTCTTGTGAATTAGGAGTATATGGCATACATTCCTATGTCATCCAACCCAACATAGTTGATGAGTCTATTATAGGGTCTGATTAGTTCGGCTCACAATTTTCTTTAGTGGATCACATTGATCTCTCTAGGCCTCTAGATTCCTTTGGAGTTTTCTCTATATGATCAACTTGTCTCATCACTAGAGATGATTCCTTCCATGTCAACAATCTTGAAGCTTCCACCTCCCTTTCACTCATACACATCGATCTCATAGGTTGTCATGTTCAACATCAAAGACCAGAGCTACCATCCTTCCAAAAAGATTATGAGATCACCTACTATCTAAAATTCTATTGAACCTATCTAACTGCTAACCAAAATGACTATTTTGCATCTCATTCTAGCATAGTCTCATATTTGCATTACATTCTTGAGAGTCTTTGACACTAGCATTCTTTCTCTTGTCTAAAGAATCTCCCACTTCATGGTTTACTAGAAAGGGTTACATCTCTAAGGCTCATTTGAGAGCTATTTTTATGCTTATGCACATACCTTTGCACTCTATGACTAGGGAGCTCTAAGCCACAATTCAATCTTTCCAACCCATGGAATACCTTGGATAGAATGGTTTAGAGGAGTACACTTTCTTAGTGTATAGTTGTGATCACAAATAATGTGAGTAAAAGAAAGAAAGATGATGAGTTTGATGATGAAGAGGAAGATATAGACAATAATCTATTATATGTAATATTGAAACTAAATCCAAATGATTTGGGTTACAAAGATAAATTCATATAAACAAAAAAATTTGTTGAGAAAGTAGAGAAGGATAGATTAAAGAGAAAGAAACTTAAGAAGAGTTTTTTGAGAAATACCATTGCTATATTTTTAGTCTTACTACCAAAATTATCTATTAATACAAACAAGCCACTGATATATTAGTTTAAAACATTTGTTGATGCAATAAAGAGATTGAAACATGTTCTAGAAGTTGAGTTAGGAAAGAAAGTTAAGAAGAAGTTGCAAAGTAATAGAGATGAAAATATAATGTAGAGGAATACACAACATACCACTTTATTATCTAAACTAGTTAAGCAAAAAAAAGAGAATCTAAATGAAGGAAGAAAGCTATACAGGAAAACATGTATCATTTTAGATTTCATTGGAGAAGTCAACTCCAAGATAGGAGAAGTAAATGTCAAAATTGTTACATGTACAAATCAAATAGACATCAAGAAAACAATGATAATGGAATGTACATCAAAATTCATAGATTTATCTTATAAAGTGCAAGAGATAAGGCATGAAGAAGATCAAAACAAAAGAAACTTACTGGAATTGCAACATATGATAACACCAATACTGGACATATGCAGAAATAGTTGAAGATAGATGAAGAGCTAATCAATCCACATGAGCACAATACTACAAAAGTATAGAAGAATAGGAAATACATCTAAACACCCACATCACTTCACTAAATAGACTCAAGGAGACATGAAACCAAATTTTGATGAATATAATAGTGAAATACACAACTATTTTTTATATGATATGAATAGGTGAGTATCCTTGGCAAACAAGTTTTTACTATAATTTTTGGCGTTGCTGCAAAAAGGGGGAGAAGTATCAAAAAGGGAGGGGAGATAAGTGTATCAAAAAAAATTAGCTATGGGAAGTGAATAGATAGTGGGATAATATAAGATCAAGGATATAAGGGGATCTAATTTTGAGAATTTTTTAAGTTTTTCTATCAATTTCAAAGAGGGAGATTGTTGATTGAAAAAATCATTTAGAAGTTATTTAGGAATATTTTGGAATATGTTTGTCATTTCTGGAAAGTTATGAAGTGGTAAAGGTCACTATTGATGATTTAAGACATTGAGTAAAATAGGTAAAGTTTTACCATAGAACAAAAGATACTATTAGTAAACTAGTCACCTAGCACTATCGGTCCAAAGGAGTGATAAGAATTATTGGTAAACTAGTACTATTGACAAACAATAAACAAGATGAACATGTAAAAGGAGGACAAGTTTTGGTAAATTAAATGCACAATCATCAAGAAAAGAGATTCATTAAATTTGGTAAAAAGATGAAACATGTTAAATGGATCAAAGAATCAGAGAAAATGGTTTATAGAGATTTGTGCAAAGATCTAAGAAATGAACTCAAGGAAGGTTAGCGAATGGAAAAAAAAGATAGTTTTCTCAAGAATGATAGAGAAGATCAGATGAAGACAACCAAGTAAAATGTATTATGGAAATATTTTGATTAAGGAAGATTTGAGAGGAATTCACAAGAATCTCTAATTAGGTTAGGCAAGCATACAAGGCAAAAGACTAGGAAGGATATATAGAGATTAAGTAGAGTCATCATAGGTTGTTGAAGGTTGTTAAAAGTTGATATAAGTGAATGAACTAAGTAAAGTGATCTTAGATCAGAGTAGGTATAGAGGAGAAGAAGAGCTAAAAGGATCAGACAAGCTTTTGGAGAAAGTAATCATAGGCCATACTCTTGTTGTCTGATACTTAACAATTTAGCAACAAGTTCGTGAAACCCCTAAACCAAGTATTTCTTAATAGTACTAAAAGTATTTTATGTGAGACTATATTTTAAATCCTCTAACAAGGTGAATATTATATAAGTGGGATAAATCTCTTAACAAAGTAGTTTTTAATAGAACTATAGATACTTTTGACAAGATATCAATTGTTGGAAATTTGCTTATGGATTAGATTGAGTTGAAATTTTTACCATCAACATTTCAAATCACACTACATGATTCATCATTAGGATGAGATAGCAAGAATTGCTAAGTCATATTAGGCTAATAGGCTAAGTCACTTAGAAAGTGACAACATTATAGCTCTTAACTAGGCAATCTCAATACTATAGTGATGAGTTGTGGGTATCATCCCCACCACAATTTTTCCCTCTAACCAGGGGTATTCTATGAGACAAAAATATTGTGTTATGAGTTATGTGTGTGCATGGTGAAAGTTTATTAATTTATGGTTTTACATTTCAACAATAGGTTGTTAGTCATTTGAAATCAATAAGGTAAAAATATATGATTATTAACTTAAGGGTTTGAATTTTCAATTATTGAAATGAGTAAATGAGTTTCTAGTACTGATTCACCCCAATCTAAATCTTTCCAACATACCTATTTATCAAATCCCTCAATATGCAATTCCTACAAGAAAATGTTATGAATAAAAATCTAAAAGACCATATTTCAATTAAAATTTATAAATCACCTAGGGATTACTAGAAAAATGAGTAAATTTATGGGTATTTATTTGCCCCCTATTTTGGCTTGCTATTAGGAAGGTGAAACAGGGAATGATGTATACCCAAAAAAAATGTAAATGTATATTGTTGAAAAATGGTTATCAAAATGATTCAAGATGAACTTGAAACATTTCTAAATGTAATTGGATAGCTAGTAAATTGGTTCATAATTATAACACTTGAAATGATGTGGAAATCAAAGCTTTCTAGCTCAAGTTATGATCAATCAAGTGAAGGTATATAGTTAAGGACTAAATAATTGATTAAAAGATATTGTAAAATTTTAAATGGTAACTTGAATAGAGAAATATCACACAGAAAAGATAATAAAAGACTCCATGATCCAACCCACTAGAATAGATATGAGAGCATGGAGAGAGAAAGAGAGATAACAAGTTGTTTTATGCTAGGTGATTCATGGGAGAAGTAGAAGAGAAGGAAATGCTATAAGGTTATGGTATGTTAGTTCCCCTTATCCCAAATAAAAAAAAGGAAGTAGAATTGATGGTCTAGCAAGTTACAGTGTGCTAACTTATTCTACATTCAAAAAATTACGCATAGGGTAATTTTGACAAATTTTGTGCTTAAGGGAACATTGTAAAATTTTGTGCTTAGGGATGGAAATAAAAAAATTCACTCAAGGGAAGCTTGGAAAAATATACCCTTGATGGTTTCTTGAAATATTTTGTACTGAAATGCGACTTGAAATTTTGCACTTAGGGAAGGTTTATATGACTAGTTCAATATAGAGCATTGTCTCCATAGGGATCCAAAAGGAATGACTAGTCTTAAGGAAAGTGTTATCTACTTAGGGACCAATTAGCAAAAATATGCATAATATACAAAAAAAAAGGTCATATATATTTCGCCCTCCCTATGATGGAAACGTAAGACTATGTAATGCCATAAGCAAAAGAGAACAAGGATACCTACTTCCAACAAAAACAAAAAGATGTCCTTACATCAGCAATGTATTCTTATGCCTTATAAAAGGGTGAAAACCCTTTTTATCTAGGTAAATAGATAATCATGAAAGGATGTTAAAATGACAAAATAGCCTTGAAAAGAAGAGATCTTGGTAACAAGGCATCTACCTTTAAGAAAAGTTCTTGAAAAATGATAACATATTCAAGATAAAAGAGTGGAGGAGAAAAAGAATTCACCTTTTATCCACCCCTATTGCTAGGTGAAAGGGGATTCTTGATGAATAATTAGACACCTTAAGACCCCAAGCATGCAAATTTGTTTAGGATATACATGTGTTTTGCAAGAAAGGAAACAATTTTCACTCAGAATGTAAATCTCTTGAAAAGAGAAACTCCTTATGTAAAAAAACAAATCCATACTAGAAATAATATCATGCAATAAAAAAAGAGCACATAACGAAGAAAGTGAATCCTTAATTTGAATGGAAGAAGAGATTGGGAATGAAACTTTCTTCTTGAAGGGTTCCAAGTCAAGGGAGAAGATAACCCAATATATACACTATGTGATAGATCTTTTGTAATAGAAATTCACTTTCAAGAAAGTATATGGTTACAACTTAAGGGGGTAAAAGTACAAACCCGTGTCGTCATTTTACAAAGGAAAACATTAACATAAAAATTGTTAAACTTGAATGACATAAAATTGATACTTGTGTTTGGAATTTGAAGATGGAAAGCTAATGAAATCTATGGAAATCGATGAATTTTTTGTCTATTATTTTTTTACATGAAAAAGTGATTTTTTTTTAAAAAAAATTAATGCCCATTTTTAGTTGCTGAAAAATACTACAAATTAGGGGATCTAGTTCCCACCACAAAAGGATGTGTAAATAAATTTTTTTTCATATAACTCTAAAATATGTTTTAGATGATATATATAGCTAGTGCAGAAAGAAAAAAAGATTGGATTTTGATGTATATTGTGTCTATTATAAAAATTTTAAGGCAGACTTGCCAACATTGACTATTTTTTTGTCTCCCACTATATTTCCCCTATCAAATCTATGTCAACCAATGGAAAAATATATTCTCAAAGAGGACTCTCTCTTTTAGTGAAATATTTAATCTTCAATTTTCTATGATATCACCTAATTTTTTTTATTTTCTTCTAAATGAGCATCTTCTCGAATGTTTTATAATTATAATATATTATATCTACTCAAAAGTTGATAAAATTTATATGAGCATAATCCCAACTCTAAGCTCTATAAAAGGGTATTTTTATTTTTTATAGAAGAATTTTTTAATGTTGAAATGAGTTGCAAAAGTCTGTGGATTTTTAATTCTACAAATTTTGTAGATTTGGCTACTACATGGCATGCTCCATCAACTATTTTGGTTGAACTCATTTCAGTCAAATGTATTTTAGCAAAAATGAGTTTGATTGAAACCTGGTTGATTCAACTAGGTCTCGCTAGAAACAAAACACTTACGTTAAAGTATTTTAAACACTTTTTTGGTTTTTTAATTTAAATTAATTATTTGATTTAAAATATTATCATTGTCTTAAATTTAAATCAATTAATATAGTTAAATTAATTTTTATTTTCAAGTCAAATCAAATATTTAATTTTATCAGTTTTATGATTTAAATCAATTATTTGATTTTTTTATTTAAATTAAAAAAACGTATAATATTTTTATTATATTATTATTTTTTATATTATAAGTACTTTTTTGTATATAGGTGAATTGAAGTCTTCAAAATTTTTAGTCATTTGTATGGAGGTGAGTTGAAGCTCTCAATTTTAGTTTTATGTGCAATGTGGGATCAAAGAAATGGAGCAAAAGGTATGATCAAAAAAAAGATAACAGGGAGAAAGGATGGACAAAACATATTGAAGAGCCACTAATTGAAGTTGAAGAAGATCTTGTTCAAGTTCCAAAAGGTGGTGGTCTATTTATCTAAATATTGCTTTTGGCCTGGAAAATTCAGTGGAAATTGATGAAAAAACTATTTTTAGTCAAAATTCATATGAACATATGGTACTTGAAATCACAATTAAACTACACCTCAATAACATATAGGAGGAGTATTTTGAAGAAAAATAAATCTTCTTAAAAAGGCACAATTATTTGCTAGGTTATTTAGGAAAAGAGAAATTACTCATATTTTTGAGTTATTGGGTGTCAGTAATAAGAAAAGCTTAAGAGGTCATGTAAAAGAAATATTAGTTCAAAATTTGATAGATGCATTAAATGGTATTGATAACACAAGTTGAGTAGTTGATTTAAGTGTTGCATGTAGAGTGTTGATGACTATGATTACTAAGAAGAACTTGTCATAGAGAAAGCAACTTTGAGAAATTTCTCAATTACACAGTGTATCTAGAAGACCTATTCAAAGATATATCAAGAAAGAAAAATTTCTAGATGGAAACATTGAAAATAATTGGGTTAGTATTTATAGGCTTCCTCGACAAGATAAGTTTTTGAAAGATATAAAAAGACAGGTTATTGACTATTGGGTCATCCATTCTCATGTTTCTTCCAATATAACGAGCACTATACAAATGAAAGATAAAGTGATGTGTATAAAAATTACACATCTAAAACACTCTATAGATACAAAACAAAGTAAATTGTTTGAATCTTTCACATGAGAATTTTCAACTATGATTTTTTTCAAAGAATATATGAGGTTGCACCATTGTTAGGTGTGTTAGGCATTAAGGGATCCTAATAGGTCATGTTAGGTCAAAAGGGGTCACAATAGTGTTGGATACAATTGTTAATTATGTATTGTTTTTGATGTTACACAAATGTCATATCAGTCATTAGACAGAGTCTACTGAGCTCAGATGATCAGCAAAGCAATTTACAATTACTACCGAACGTTCCTGAACATTACACAGTAAAGTCAGTTCTTATTGAGCTCACTCGGGCATCAAAGGATTGTGTAGCAGAAAGTTAGTGTTAACCGAGCTCCCAAGGTTAACAAAGAAAAGTTAATGTCTACCGAGCTCACTCCGGCATCAAAGGATTTTGTAGGAAAAATTTATTGTTAACTGAGCTCCCAATGTTAATGAAGAAAAGTTAATGTCTACCGAGCTCACTCGGTCATCAAAAGAAATGTGGTAGAAAGTTAGTTTCTACCGAGCTCACAAGGTCAGCAAAGGAAGGTCAGTGCTAATCGAGTTCATTCGATCTCCAAAGGATTTTTATAGGGTTTGCAGTGTTTACCAAGCTTCACTTGGTTAACACTAGAAAACCATTCTGGAGCAGTGGTTACCGAACTGGGTCGGCCAGTGAAGGATTTTATTGTTTTGATATTAAGTTCAATTGTTTTGTACAATAAATGTAGCCAACTAATTTAATGATTTTTTTAGTTGTTGTAACTTATATTTGAGTTGACTTGATAATCTAAAAGGTATATATAGATGTTCAAGTTGTGAATTCAAGGGTGAGAGTGAATATATGGATGTGAATGGAATAAGCGAATGTTGAGAAAATTTTGATGAAGGATTAGATATCTTGGAGGAGCTGCAAAGTTGTATTTGATTAGTAAGGATCCAATAAAGCATAACAGAGATCTATAATCAACAAAAGATAAGTTGTATATCATTCAGGTCACTTCATTGTTGCTTTATAATCATTGTAATAGTGAATCCAGAATCTCTTTACCGAGTTGGTTTAATAGCCATTTTTCAAATCCTCTAACAAGGTGACAATTCAGTTGAATTGTTCTAAAGACCTCTAACCAGGCCACTCCTAATAGGGTGATTAAATCCTCTAACAAGGTCACACCTAACAGTGTGTATTTGTAACCTTTAACAGGGTTGGCTCCTAACAGGGCTCACTTTAGAAGAGTGAAAATTGGTGACTAGTTACTTGGTGGTTTTTTCCATATTGGGTTTCCACGTTAAATCTGGTGTCACTTGTGTTCATTTATTTAACCTTTGCATGCATATTAATAACTATGAATGCTAGATGATCAGTAACTAGTTAATCTACTAAGTTACAGTATTCCTGCACTATTTACCAAGTATCAGCAGTAAGTAAGCATTATAGACATTTAAGGGATTTTTGGAATTTTTTTTATGGTAACTGATTCACCCCTCCCCTCTCAGTTACTTCATCTATATTTCCAACAATTGGTATCAAAGCAATTGGTGCTTACAGGATAAGATTTCAAGGATCTAAGCCAAAGATTAAGATGTCTTATAAGAGGGAAATTCTAAGACTTAATAGGGACAACTTCTCAGCATGGCAAGGGTTGATGAGACTTCATCTAGCTTCTATTGAAGATACAGGACTAAAATACCATGATGAAAAATATGCAGAACCAACTGGTACACTATCTGTCAATGATATTGCTGAAAAGAAGACCCACAACATTATGATGATAGATATAGCATCTGCTCTGAGTTATGAAAAATTTGATGACATCAAGGACTACAAATCTGCCTTTGAAATGTGGGAAAACCTAAAAAAAAAATTATGGAGTAGATGATAATGTAAGAAGAGCCAAAGCAGAAAGTCTAAGAGGACAATTTGATCAGATGAGGATGAGAGAGGATGAAAGCATTGCAAAATATGTTGAAAGAGTCAAAGCATGAGTCAATACAATCAAAGCATCTAGAGGAGATATCAAGGAGGAGACAATTATAAGTAAAGTTCTCAAAACTTTACTACCCATTTATGCAATTAGAGTCTCTACAATTCAAGAAAGAAGCTGTGAAGAAAATCATAACATAAATCTAGAGGTCATAGTTGGAAGATTAACTGCATTTGAACTAGACAACTTTGACAACTATGTTCTAGCTTTCAAGAACATTGAATCAGCATTTGAAGCCAAGCTTTCACTCAAGGAGAAAAGCAAAAAGAAAAAGGAATCTCAGTTAGAAAGTGAAGATGAATCATACCAAAGTTCAGACGGTGATCTTGAGGTGATTGAAGCTCTACTAGCAAGGAAATATTCTAGAGGCAGAAGAAAATATAAAGGTAAAGTTTCTCTAATCTATTTTTCATGTGAAGAAGTTGGTCATATTGCTGCTAGGTGCCCAAACAAGCAGAAAATAGATGAGAAGAAAGGTTACAAGTACAATGGCAAGAAAGACTTCAAATCATTCAAGGATAAAGGTAAGAAAACATGTTTTATGGCTAAAGATTCTAATGATTCTAATGATGAAGAAAAAGATGAAATTGTTTACATTGTTGTAAAAGATGAGTTTGATAATGATGAAGAAATGGCACTCATTTCTCATATGAGCAAAAATGATACATGGATCATAGATAGTGGTTGTTCTCATCACACGACTGGTGATAAAATTAAGTTTGAATACTTTGAAGACTATGATGGTGGTAGTGTAAGGTTTGGTAATAATGAATCTCATTACATAAAAGGAAGAGGAAGAATCTCTCTAACCAAAGAACTTATATGTGATAATGCCTATTGGGTAGAAGGACTAAAGCATAATTTGTTGAGTGTGGCACAGCTACTCAATAATGGATTCAAAGTAGAATTCATGCATGGAAAAGCAAGATTGATGGATGGCAAAGGAAAGCTGATTGGATCGGGCACTCAAACTAAAGGTAACTTGTTCTATCTTGAACTAGGTGAATGTTCATGTTTTATTGCTTAAGTTAAAAAAAGTTGGTTATGGCGTAAAAGGTTGTATCATGTCAATTTTGATAATTTGGTGAAGATAAGCAAATTCAAGAAAGTAAGAGGCATTCCTAACATAAAGAAACCTAAGGTCAATCTATGCAAGAATTGTTAGATTGGTAAAATGAAAAAAACTAGTTTTAAAAGTAAAAATTATCAGTCTGAAGATATATTAGAAATTGTGCATACTGATTTATGTGGACCCATTAGAATTGAAAGCTATGCTGGAGAAAAGTTCTTCATTCTTTTTGTTGATGATTACTCAAGAATGATGATTGTCATGTATCTAATGAAGAAATCAGAAGCATTTGAGAAATTCAAATGGTATTTGGCCAGAGTAGAAAAGGAAACAGGGAAAAGATTGAAATGCTTGAGGTCAAATAGAGGTGGAGAATTCATTTCACATGAGTTCAATAACTTTTGCATTGAAAGAGGAATCAAAAGATAGGTATCAGCCCCTGGAACTCCTGAGCAAAATGGAATAGCTGAAAGGAGGAATGGATCTATCATGGATTGTGCAAGAACCTTAATGATTGAAAAGAGCATTGTTATCAAATACTGGAAGGAAGCTATCAGCACTGCAGTTCATACATTAAACAGAGTACAACTAAAAAAAGACTCATTCAAAACTCTCTATGAGCTATGGTATGGCTATAAACTTAATGTAAGTTATCTAAAAGTATTTGGAAATAAACGTTACATTTTGAAAGAATCTAAAAAAGGAAAATTTAATTTGAAAAGTGATGAAGGAATATTTTTGGGATACTCTTGCAAAAGTAAAGCATATAGATGTTTGAACTTGTCAACTTACAAAGTCATAGAAAGTGCACATGTGAAAGTTGATGAGTTTGTAGAAAGGACTGAAGAAGAAAGTAAAAGGGAACCAAAAGATTATAGAAGGTTTGTTTTCATTGAACCTGATACAGTACCATTCAATTAGGAATCTTCTACTCTCGATTCATCAGTAATCGAGTTATAGGAAGTTCAAAGAGCTACAACAACCTGAGTTACATTCAGATGCTACCGAGCAAGTCTCTACCGAATCTGAAGGACCTGAGCCAATATCTACTTAGCCAAAATAGCCAGAACCTAAAGTTGAAGTACAAGAGGATAACAATGAAATTCATTCAAAAGGAAAGGAACCTGTATTAGCAAAATATGTTAGGAGACATCATTCAGTAGATCAAATCATTGCAGACAAATCTGAAGGAACCATGACAAGAAGTAAGTTGAAAGGTACTTGTTTACTTGCTGATTTTGAACCTAGAAATATCAAAGATGCATTGGGAAATGATAGTTGGATTGAGGCTATGAATGAAGAGATAGAGAAGATAGAGAAAAATAAGACATGGACTCTTGTACCCAAGCCTAAAGATAAAAATGTGATTGGAACTAAGTGGGTATTCAGAAATAAGTTGACTGAAGATGGTAAGGTATCAAGAAACAAAGCTAGACTAGTATACAAAGGATATGCTCAAGAAGAAGGAATAGACTATGGAGAAACTTTTGCTCCTATTACAAGATTGGAAGGAGTCGGAACCTTACTTGCATATGCTGCTCACAAAGGATTCAAAGTTTATCAAATGATGTCAAGTCAGCATTCCTCAATGGTATACTGGATGAAGAGGTTAACATTGAACAACTTGAAGGTTTTGTTGACCCAGATAAGAAGAACATGGTCTGTAAATTACACAAGGCATTGTATGGTCTGAAACAAGCCCCTAGAGCATGGTATGAAAGATTGAATAACTATCTTATTCAGATTGGCTTTCAAAGAACTAATGATAATAGTAGCTTGTATATAAAGGAAGGACTAGATAATAAGATTGTCTTGGCATAAATATTTGTAGATGATATTGTTTTCACAAGGAATGATGATCTTTGCAAAGAATTTTCAGAGAAAATAAACAAGGAATTTGAAATGTCTATGTTTGGTGAGATCAAATTCTTTGTTGGTCTTCAAATTCAGTAGAATAAAAATGGTATCTACATCACTCAATAAAAATATATCAAGGAGATATTGAAAAAGTTTGGTATGGAAGACTGTAAACTAGTTGGGACTCCTATGTGTACTGGATTAAAACTTACCAAGGAAGATGAATCAAAAGAAGTAGATCAAACATTGTATAGATCTATGATTGGAAAGTTGCAGTATGTAGTTCATACTAGGCCAGATATTGCCCTTGCAGTTGGTATTGTAGCAAAATTTTCAGCAAAACCAAGAGAAAATCACATGATGGCAATCAAAAGAATAATGAGATATTTGAAAGGAACTGAAGATTATGGTTTATGGTACAAATTTGGAGCTAATCTGGATTTGAAAGTATTTACTGATGCTGATTGGGAAAGAAACCTTGATGACAAAAAAAGTACAAGTGGAGGAGCATTCTTTCTTGGAAAGAGGTTGGTTTCTTAGACAAGCAAAAAGCAGAATTGTACATCCCAATCTATAGCAAAGGCAGAATATGTTTCTGCAGCAGTAAACTATTCTAATATTGTTTGGTTTAAATAGTTGTTGGAAGGCATGAAGGTGGAAATCAAAGAACTAGTTGTTATGTTCTGTGATAATACAAGTGCAATCAACATATCTAAGAATCTAGTGATGCATTCCAAAATCAAGTACATTGCAATAAAATATCATTTTGTCAGAGAATTGGTGCAAGATAAGGAGATCAAATTGGAATATGTCCATACAAAGGAACAAATTTCTAACATATTCACAAAGCCATTACCTAAGGATGCATTCTTGTATCTAAGAGGTAAGTTAGGGGTCACTCTTCTATCTGAAGTTCACTAAAATGAAGTTTTAGTGATGCATCAACGCATAACAAGTTGAAGATCTATCAGTTGATGCAGCATAATCTGGAAATATTGCATATGAATCAGTACTAAAGGTACATTAAAATTCATTTGAGTTATGTTTTCTTTGGCATGTGTTGTCAAAGAGGGAGAGTTTTAATGTCATATCTTTCTGAAATTTTTTTGAGAGGAAGAGTTTGCTATGTAATTCCTTCACAGAGGGAGATTTCTAAAAGAGGGAGAGTTTGCTATCTAATAGAGAAAGTTGTTCTGACAGAAAAGACTTGTTTTCAAATTTTCATTCTGCTATGACATGTTGTGTTGCCATCAATGCCAAAGAGGGAGATTGTTGGATACAATTATTAATTGTGTATTGTCTTTGATGTTACACAAATGTCATATCAGTCATCAGACAGAGTCTACCGAGCTCAGATGATCAGCAAAGCAATTTATAATGACTATCGAACATTCTTGAACATTACACAGTAAAGTCAATTCCTACCAAGCTCACTCGGGCATCAAAGGATTGTGTAGCAGAAAGTTAGTGTTAACCGAGCTCCTAAGGTTAACGAAGAAAAGTTAATGTCTACCGAGCTCACTCAGGCATCAAATGATTTTGTAGCAAAAAGTTAGTGTTAACTGAGCTCCCAAGGTTAACGGAGAAAAGTTAATGTCTACCGAGCTCACTCGGTCATCAAAGGAAATGTGACAGAAAGTTAGTTTCTACCGAGCTCACAAGGTCATCAAAGGAAGGTCAGTGCTAACCAAGTTCATTCGATCTCCAAAGGATTTTTGCAGGGCTTGCAGTGTTTACCAAGCTTCACTTGGTTAACACTATAAAACCATTCTAGAGCAGTGGTTACCGAACTGGGTCAGCCAGCAAAGGATTTTATTGTTTTGATATTAAGTTCAATTGTTTTGTGCAATAAATGTAGCCGACTGATGTAATGATTTTTTCAGTTGTTGTAACTTATATTTGAGCCGACTTGATAATCTGAAAGGTATATGTAGATGTTCAAGTTGTGAATTCAAGGGTGAGAGTGAATATATGGATGTGAATGGAATAAGCGAATGTTGAGAAAATTTTGATGAAGGATTAGATATCCTAGAGGAGCTGCAAAGTTGTATTTGATCAGTAAGGATCTAGTAAAGCATAACAGAGATCTGTAATCAGCAAAAGATAAGTTGCATATCATTCAAGTCACTTCATTGTTGCTTTATAATCATTGTAACAGTGAATCCAGAATCTCTTTACCGAGTTGGTTTAACAACCACTTTGCAAATCCTATAACAAGGTGACAATTCAATTGAATTGTTCTAAAGACCTCTAACCAGGCCACTCCTAATAGGGTGATTAAATCCTCTAACAAGGTCACACCTAACAGTGTGTATTTGTAACCTTTAACAGGGTTGGCTCCTAACAGGGCTCACTTCAGAAGAGTGAAAATTAGTGACTAGTTACTTGGTGGTTTTTCCCATATTGGGTTTCCACGTTAAATCTGGTGTCACTTGTGTTCATTTATTTAACCTTTGCATGCATATTAATAACTATAAATGCTAGATGATCAGTATCTAGTTAATCTACCGAGTTACAGTATTCCTGCATTGTTTACCGAGTATCAGCAGTAAGTAAGCATTATAGACATCTAAGGGATTTTTGGAATTATTTTTGTGGTAACTAATTCACCCCTCGCCTCTTAGTTACTTCATCTATATTTCCAAAAAATAGGTCATGTTAGGCATGTTAGGCCTTAAGGGATCCTATTAGGTCTTGCTAGGTAAAAAAGGAACATAATAAGCAATCTTAGGTTATGTAAGGCCAAAAGGGGTTGTAATAGCTTATGTTAGGAAATTTGGGCCTTAAGGGGTCCTAATATAACATAAGACATCCTATCAAGTCATGTTAGGTCAAAAGGGGTCGTAATAGGCCATGTTAGGAATGTTAGGCCTTAAGGACTCCTAATAGGTCACATTAGCCATGATAGTTCATAAGGGTTCCTAATAGGTCATGTTAGGCATATTAGATCTTAAGGGGTCCTATTAGGTCTTGTTAGGTAAAAATGGGTCATAATATGGCTCAAGGGGCCCTAATAGGTCATGTTAGGCATGTTAGATCATAAGGAGGCCAAATAGGTCATGTTAGACACAGTAGGTTAGAAGGGTCCTACTAGGTCATACTAGGCATATTAGATCTTAAGGGGGGCCATTATGTCATATTAGGTTAAAAGGGGTCATAATATGCCTTAAGGGGTCCTAATAGGTCATCTTAGATCATCAGAGGTCCTAATAGGTCATGTTAAACATTTTAGATCATAAGGGGTCCTCAACGTTGTACAAGGTAGCAGAATCCCCAAAGGAGATTTCCTAGCCCCTAGCTATACAACCACACAATAGAGACACAATAGTAACAAAGAGAAATGCAAGATCTGATACCAAATTACAATTCTTGATTCATAGATATATAACTGAGTACATGCAATATGCCCGGCTGTAAGGCCTTCTTGATTAGGGCCAAATACAAACAACAATTACAAAATACAATCAATTTTGGAAGATCCAACAAGATCCAACTTACAACCAATCTTAGCTAGTCTAGATACACAATGAGATAAGAACACCAAGAAGAATCCACACTTGTACCTACAGGTCCACCAAGAGATCCTCTAGTTCCTAAGCCGCAACTCTACCTCTTCCAATTCACATCTATCCTTCATTCTATACCCACTCTATAATGACTAAAAGACTCCACAAGACCCCTACTTATACTAATCTAAGCCAAAAGTTTTCCTAGAACAAAAATTAAATACAAACACATAAAGTAAATGCCACAAGTTGACCTATAACAGCAATTCAATGTCCATAAATTGATATCCAAGTAAAATTGTGATATCTCCTAGTTCTGCATGAATTATAACTCATTCTTTGAACCACAGGTAGAAATATAGGTCCTCTACTACCCATTAAATGCAAAAAGGATGATTCCCCAAGGAAAAGTGTGCATCCATCCTAAAAGTCACACACAATAGATTGTTGCGTGAAACTGCTAAAAATTGATAGTCTGGGAGAATTGCCATATCTTCCAACCTATAACGAATTAGAACTTGCACCCTTAACCAAAGATATTAATCTAGGCCCTCTTCAATCCTTGAAGTATGAAGCCTCTGATTCATTAAGAATAGTTAGTTATACAATCTACAACAGGCACCCAAAAACTAGAAGAAAACATAGTTCTAGTAGCAAGGTAAAAATAGTTCAAACTTCAACTCAATCCATGAAATCATGAAGAAAGGTTCCCCAATGTGTCTCCAACACATCCCTAACCATGAAAACATAGCTCCACCAAAATCCAGGCTTGATGCTCCTCAACACTTAACCAAAATCCTTCCAAACATGCAGGATTGCAGGAAAGCCTAAGATGCTCCTGCATCAGACACCCCGAGTTCAAAAAGATGTTCTAGTAACTGGAAGAACATATTATAGGATTTAGCACATAAATTCCAAATTGGTTCTGCACATATACGTCCTCCAAGTCTTCAACTTGTACACTCTTTCCCTTGTTTTTCTTCTTCTTCTTCACATCCACTATAGGTGTTCCATAAGTTTGCTTTCCATGCTGATCTCCAACCTTCTTAGAATCTACCAACTTAACTCGGCTGCCAATACTTAGGTTCCTTCTACCAAGCTCTTCATTCTACAAAGGAATCAGGGAAAACTTCCTACCACCATTCTCAATAATAAACACATTCCTAACACAATCATGTACAACCCTGCAATCATATAGCCAAGGTCTGCCAAGTAACATGTGACAACTATTCATATCCACAACATCACACAACACTTGATCCTTATACTGGCCAATCTAGAAATCAACAAGGCATTGCTCCCTCACTTCCAAAGCATGCTCACCTTGCAACTAGCCAATCCTATAAGGATAAGGATGTCTCATTCTCTTCAAACCAAGTTTCTAAAGCATCTCTTCAACAACAAGATTATCAGTGCTACCACCATCCATAATAACCTTGCAAATTTTGCCAACAAACTTACAACAAGTCCTAAACAAACTAGTCCTTTGACAAGAATCCAATGTCCTCTCACCAATCAATACTCATTAAACCAAAAAACTATCTCCTTTCTCAAGTTGACTATCCTAGACTACAACTTCATTCACAACAGTAGTTGTCCTCCCAATTAGACATTCAAAAGATCTATGCCCTTCTTGACCACACTTGAAACAATTACCTTTGAACACACCTCCATGTGTCCTCCTTTTTTGATTAGCAAGTTTTGGTTCGCCTTCTGCCTTTAGTTTAGCTTGTGTCAAACTATCTTGCTTCTCCTTCCCTCTGGAACTTCCTTGATTCTTCCTCTTTAGCTTCTCCTCTACTCTCAAAGCATACTGATAAGCATCCTCAACTGAAGAAATATTTAGCATACCAACCTCATGTTAAATATTGAATCTCAAACCATTAATATATCAAGCTACCTTCTCTTTTGATAATTCTCTATGCCTAGACCGAATAGTCAACTTGTAGAACTCCTCTATATAATCTTTCATAGTCATATCCTTATGCTTCAAATTTTGTAACCTTTTAAACAACTCAAGTTCATAATCAGTTGGAATGAGCTTAGCCTTCAACTTAGTCACCATCAATTTCCATCCCACCTTTCTCTTCTATATCTCTTTTTAGTTCTTTCCACCAAAGATCAAAATGTCCCTTCAACTTAGTGTGTGCCAACCTTACTCTAAGTGGATCCTCAATATCCTCAAGCTCAAAGTAGTCTTCCAATTCACCAATCCAATCAATTTGGTCTTCAGGATTCAAAATACCTAAAAAATTAGAAACCTCCATCTTATGCTTTAGCTTCAACTGAGATCCAGGACTAGAAAATTGACCAACCCTAGTTCCAATAGGTCTCTCCACATGATCAGTTTTGTCTTCACTACTAGATCTAGTAGCTTCAAATTCTTCAGCAAATTCCTCATAACTTCCTTTAGTACCCACATCTCTAGGTCCAATTTTAGCAATCATGTCACTCTTCATCAATGCAAGTTCATATCTGAATTCTGCTCTCATCTTCTTTGAGATTCGTTCTTCTAAAACATTACTAAGATCATTAATTTCCCTAAGGTCCAATATTCTAGAGGCATCTTCCAAAATTTTAGCAAACCCTAAGCAATAAATCCAGCAATCAAGAAGATCAATCAGCCACAAGATCAACCTTCTTCAACCCAAGTCCTAGTGCAAATTGCCTCAGCTTTAGTGATATATCTACACACTTAGGAACAAGCTTCGCTCTAATACCACGTGATGCAGCGCAAGGTAGGAGAATCCCCAAAGGAGATGTCCTAGCCCCAGCTATACAATCACATAGTGAAAATAAAATAGCAAGAAAGAACAATGCAAGATCCGATGCAAAATTATAATTCTTGATTCATAGATATATAATTGATTACATGCAATATGCTTCGCTATAAGGCCTTCCAGATTAGGGCCAAATACAAATAGAAATTAAAAAATACAATCAGTTCTAGAAGATCCAACTTACAACCAATCTCATATAGTCCAAATACACAAGTGGATAAGAACACTAAGAAGAATCCACACTTGTACCCGTAGGTCCACCAAGAGATCCTCTAGTTCCTAAGCCATAGCTCTAGCTCTTCAAATTTGCATCTATCCTTCATTCCATCCCCACTCTATAATGACTAAAAGACTCCACAAGACCCATACTTATACCAATCTAAGCCACAAGTCAGCCCAGAACACAAATTAAATACAAATACATAAATTAAATGCCACAAGTCGGCCTATAATAGCAATTCAATGTCCAAAAATTGATATCCAATTAAAATCATGATATCTCCTAGCTCTGATCGATTTAGAACTCATGCTTCAACTTTTAGGTAGAAATATAGGTCCTCTACAACCCCTTAAATGCAAAAAGGCTAATTCCCCAAGAAAAAGTGTGCATCCATCCTGAAAGTCACACACTGCAAACTATCATGCAAAATTGCTAGAAATTGATACTCTGAGAGAATTTCCATACCTCTCAACCTATAATGAATTATAACTTTTTCCCTTAACTAGAGAAATCACTCTAGGCCCTCTTTAACCCCTCAAGTGTGCAACCTCTCATTCATTAAGGATAATTAGTTATACAGCCTGCAATAGGCACTCAAAATCCAAAAAAAAAACACAATTCCAACAACAAGGTAAAAACAGTTCAAACTTCAACTCAATCCATCCAATCTCTATGCAATCATGAGGAAAGGTTACCCAATGTGTCTCCAACACATCTCTAACCATGAAAATATAGCTCTACCAAAATCCAAGCTCAATGCTCCTCAACATTTAACCAAAATCCCTCCAAGCATGCAAGATTGCAAGAAAGCCTAGGATGCTCCTGCATCAGTCCTAATAGGTCATGTTAGGTATATTAGGTCTTAAGACATCCTTAAATGGATTAAGGGGTCCATTAGGTCACTTTAGGTCAAAATGGATCATAATATAGCTTAAGGTGTCCTAGTATGGCTTAAAGGGTCCTAATAGATCATGTTAGGTTATTAGGGGTCCTAATAGGCCATGTTAGGCATGTTAGGTTATAAGAGGCCCTAATAGGTCATGTTAGGAATATTGTAAACATGCCAATGGTAGGTGCCTAAAATAAATATCCTCCAAATTCATGAAAAATATCTCGCAAATAATAGATAAAGGAAAATAAAACCATGAAATTTCCTAACCTCTCTAATGCTTTTACATATCCTAGAGAAGTATATGAAAATGAATTAACATAAATTAAAATAATGCAAAACTCACTTCGTCAATGAGTCAACAACCATTTTGATTTTTATGTCTATATGGTGTGTTTATATGACAATAACGTTGATGAATGATGGTGTCCAGTTGGAGGAAGTAGGTGCTTTGTATAAGATTAATAGACTAGTTTTGAGTGTATCCATCTTCTATAGAAGACATGATCATCGTAGGACAAAAATATTGACCATGATTGGTTAATTGATAAATTAGCATGGTTAGTTTGACTTAGGACTAGTTAACAAGTTTGTCAATTGATGTATAATTAGAATTCAAACTTGTGTTGTGTTTGGTGCTTGTTTAGTGCTTGCATATGTAAATAAACTATTGTATAGACTAAAAGAGACTTTTTATAGAATTTTTTTTTTTTTTTACCCTTAGGATTTTTTAACAGACATTTAAAGATAATTTTTCCTTATTTTTTAAGGATATTCTATATTTTTTTGGTTTTTTTCCAAGGCATCTAATGTTTTTTAATTTCATAATATGTAATGATCTTTTGGATTTTTTTAGGACATTTTATGACTTCATTTTTTATTTTTCCAGAGCATTAGGGAATCATGACATAATGGTTTCCCCTAGTTGGGACACAAAACAATTTATTATGGGAAGTGACATGGTGAATGGATTCATGGTTAAACAGAGAATATTATTAAAATAAATGACTAATGAGTCTCAAACAACATGTAGTGCGATGAGCCTATTATTATGGAAGTCTTAAATGAGTAGTGATGTGACTATGGGATGGTGGTTAAATTAGGTGAAGTGATCACAAATAGTGAAGTGAAAGTCTTTGCACAGGGTGTTTGATTGCTAAGTTTTTGACATGGTACTTATCCAAGGTGTCATCGAAGTGGTTTTTACCATTGGATAAATTATTTCTCTAAATTTTCCTTTTTTGACATCACATAAGATGCTTATTTTCCAAGAATTCATCAATGTGGCAACTTTCTTGATTTGTTTTTGTATTTTTGACATTTTTTTATAAGGGACTTTTTGAGACCTATGTATAAAACTAGCATATGTATATGTTGTTGATGGTTTCTAGTATAATATTTCCCTCTAGTGTCAAAAATTAATAAGCACCCATTCCATATGATGTTGTAACAATAAAGAGAACTAGCCAATTTGGCCGAAATTTATTAAGCTTTTATCAATACCATGTCTCTTATTTCAAATAATCTAACCCAGACTTTATATAACCTCTATAGAGATGATTTTGGTTAAAATAATTTAAGGTGTTTTGACATTTCTCATCAAGTAGTTCTAACTCATGTAGCCGAGATACATGGTAGTTCTCATCTATGATAAGATTATATAGAAATGCATGTATTGAAGGTAACTCGGCCTCAATTAGAAAAATTTATTATGATCCTTAGACTAAGCACTTTGGTGTGGCTTCAATGGGTGTCCAAATACTACTGCAATATGCATATAAGGTAGGATTAAGTTCAAGGTTCTAGTTATTTAGGGATGTTCAAGATAATTTTATGGGATGCCTTGGCTTAACAATTCATCTGAGGGTAATATGGTGTGGAAAAATGGTGTTGCAATGAAATGCCTCATAGAGTTCACACACATTATGATTTTTGAAGGGATGGTCATTATCTATGAAGATAGAGAGAGAGAGAGAGAGAGAGAGAGAGAGAGAGAGAGAGAGAGAGAGAGAGAGAGAGAGAGAGAGAGAGAGAGAGAGAGAGAGAGAGAGAGAGACTCTATACTAGAATAAAACATAATTGAGGATAAACTTGGATATCTTCTTTCAAATAATGCAAGCCATTGAGATAGATTCTATCCACTTTCTAAAATATTTATTGTTAGTAAGAATAAATTTGTGGCCGTTATATGAGGTCTGATGTATTTTACCAGTAAGGTTGAGTCCCCATTATAGGATGTAGTTCATGCACTAGTACATGTATAAGATCTCCATGCATCTAGCATTTTTTACACTTTGCTACAAATTTAAAGGCGTCTTTATCCATATTAAGCCAATAATATCCTACCATGAGAGACTTATTTTCCAAAGGCCACTATGTTGGCCACCAAAAATACTTTCATTAACTTGGTGTAGAGTCATTTGTGCTTCATTAAAATTGAGACATTGGAGAATGGCTCCATATAAGATCTTCCTATAAAGGTGTCTATAATGATAATATTGTATGAGCTTTTCCTAATAAGAGTTTTTGTTAGTTTTGGGACAATTCAGGAGGTAAATATTAGTCACAAAGGTAATTTTATATATCTTGGTTCTAGGGGGAATCAGGTCCAATAATCTCAAAAACATGAGATTGGACCGTGGGACTTCAAAGGCTAGGAATATAAGTTGCTCCACTAAGAGCTCATAATGGTAACATTATCAAGAGCATCTTATAGAGATCTCAAAGTTGTCATTGCACCAAATACTTTATTTTATGCTTGAGGAGCTTGTTCAAATATGATATAATTAAAATACTTCTTGAATTCTTCCTCTATTTCCTTCTAGGGCATGAGATTTCAATCAATAGTCATGTATATGTTATTGCCATGATTTATAAAGAGTTGTGAATCTCCATAAACATACTCTATTATACTATTGATATAAACAAATTTCATGTTGTATAGTGGCAGGATTTCATCCCTTTAGGGTGTATGAATGTTACTTGTGTATCTACTCCTTTACATGTATAAGAACCATCAATATATAGCTTCCCTTGTCTATGGTAATTTATAAGAAACATAGCCTCATCTAGAAATTTGATCACAAGTCAAGATGGTATGTAGGTATTGGTGTATCAGCCAATTGGTTTTCTACCACTTCCCCTTTGATGAATTTTCTATCAACCTATTCAATGTCAAACTCATTAAGAATCGTTGACCATTTAGTTAGTATTCTTATGAGAAAAAATTTGTTCAAGAGGTACTTCAACAAACCAATCTTCATAATGAGCAATATTTTTTGGCTAAGAATGTAATGTCTAAGCTTCTAAGTGTACACTCAAAAGTGTCCCACTCTAAACCCTTCTATCCAAACAATTCTAGTAGTTTGGAATGTTCGAATGCCAGCTTAGAGCTCCTATCCACAGAGTGCAAGAGAGTATATTTCAAGAATAAGAAAGCTCTCAGATGAACCTTAGAGATACTCTTCTTACTAGTAAACCATGCAATGGGATGTTCCAAAGACAAGATGCAAGAATGCAAATGTCCCAAGGAGTTCCTCAAGAATGCAATGCAAATGAAAATTAAGCTAGAATGAGATGCAAAGTGGAGCTATGCTAAAACATGTATGAGAGTGTTACAATACCATTATTAAGCTTTGTGAGATTAAGCTACATGTAAAAATGAAAGCTAAGGTAAGCTAGAATGCCATGATGCCATGGATGAGAGAATGTAGACAAGAAATAGAAGTTCTCCACAAAGCTCCAAAGAAACCTGTTAGAAAACTTGTAGCATAACAATATTCAAAATGAGGATGGATTGAGGGGGAAAGCTCTCTCCCTTTTAAAGTTGTACGGATAGTAGAGATCAAGATGAAGATGGTGGATGATCAACGGTGGAATTTGAAAAGAGGAGTGATCCATGTGCACACACAAGTCAACCAATAGAATATAAGTTGACTTGTCATATAAGACAAAAGTCACAAAGACTTTTCTTTTAATTGCAAAATAGAAAAAGGGCTTTATGTGTGCACTTTAAGTGGGTTAGAAGAATGGGGTCTTTTATTTAATTAAAAGAGGACATGTTCTTTTAATCAAATAATGAACTTAGGATAGCATAGTCAAACTATAGGTTATAATCAAATAAATTGATTATTAGCAATTTGGCTTAGGTAAGTGATTGAATTAATTTAGCCAAAATGTTGAAAAGGGAGCTAATAGTCTAGATGACCATTTTTAGGTGATTACATTTGCCCCTCTTTGACTAATGCGTGATCGATCTGGGAACACATTATGTCAAAGAAAATAGAAAGCAAAGTAGGCAGTGATAGATATAGACGTCTGATTCCAAAGAATGAAATGCAGAAATAGATAGCAAGTCCTAAATGCACAGCCTGATAGCGGTAGTACTGAACATTAGGAAGATGATGTTAGGATCCAAAAAGAATTTTAATACCTAGCAAAGTGAATAGATCGAGAGCAAGTGATAAGGTCAAACAAATGCTCCTACGAAATAGATAGTTGTAACAATAAGCAATAGAGTATTTTTGCAAATGCTCCTAAGAAATAGATAGTTGTAACAATCAGCAATAGAGTATTTCTGCAAATGCTCCTAAGAAATAGATAGTTGTAACAATCAGCAATAGAGTATTTCTGCCCCCACGGGATCGAAATTGAAATGAGGTAAGGGCATGCAGAAACTGGCTAGACATGAGAAAATTAGAATATAGCAATGTCCAAGATGACAGATAGATGATTAGAACCCAAGAATGACTATAAAAAAATTGATAAAATGCCCCAGTTTGACTAGAGTTGACCTTGAAGGATATAGCATAAAAATTAGGTTGAAACGAGTAGAAAGGTGATTTTAGACATGAAACAGTGAATTGAAGTAGATATGAAGTATGGAAATGATGAAGACATGAAGAAACGAAGATGCCCTAGTGATGATTTAGAGATTAGACCTCAAAAGGTCAGCTAACTGCTCAAAAGAAAGTAGAATTTTAAAAGACAATTTTGACCATCAAGATGAACTCAAATTTGGATTTCGATCCCGAAAATGAATCCAGGATGTCGAAATTAGTTAAGAGGTCAAAACTTTATATAATGTGATGATAAGATAGAAAAGAGATGAAGCGAAAGATTAAGAAGGTGAAAAGACATGAACAAGAAGAAAGTAAAGAAATATATGAAAGGAGTTAGCCGATATGTCTATGAAAAGATGAAGAGAGAGCTCTCCCCATATGCAAGAATGCAAGACTAAGCTAGAAAATGAACCTAAAATTCAAGCTAATATGCAAAGTGGTTTACCAGCAAGAAGAGCATAACATTTAGACTCTTAATTTCATCATTGAGCATTTATTAGGGACATCATGAGATCATACAACCATCACTAGTATAACTATGAGGATATGAATATGATCGATGTCAGATAGGTATGTGGAAATCCAATCTAAGCATCAGAGACATGTAAGTCAAGATAACTACGGGATTAGATTTCCTAAGTTTAATTTAGCAAGATTACACCTGTATCAAGGCATAAGCACTAGGATAAACCACAAGTGCGATCTTGTGAAATAGTCAAGGATGATACTTTTATAAGTCAAAGTGTTGAATAGGACAAGCACGAATTCTTACTACACTATAGACAAACAAAGTATACCCACAAGCAGAAATCAAGAAAACATGCCCCATGCCCCCAGTCTTCTAGTCATTGACATCCTTGAAAGACTATTAGGGATGGAACATATAGTAAATAAATCGTCATAGACAGCACACAAAGTAGATAAAGATCAGCATAGCTTAGTTGTTTAAGTGTTAAAGTGTGTGTGTGTAAGTCACTTGGCCATTTCTTCAAGACTTGATTCTGATAGTGAGAAATATTGTGACATCAGAGATCGTAGGTAAACTATCTGAAAAGTGTTGAAAAACACTTGATGTCAAGGTGGGGGAAGTGTTGAGAAACACTATTTTGTGAGTTTTCAGAGAAACCCTAGTGCACAAGAATACCTCAATAGGCTAAGTAACTATGCCTCCGAGAAAAAGACAAGAAACAATTCCAAGCTATGAAATGTGTAGCAAAATAGGTGATTAAGACTGATAGACAGAGGTGCAAGGGTCTCAAGTAGCACCTGTTTCTAGATTTTCACCACTTGACAGATTTTTTAAGGACTTTTTTCAATTTTTTTGTATTTTTGTATTTTTGATTTTTTTGATGATACATCAAAGTGCCTATTGCTAGGTTTTCACTAAGAAGATCTTTTTTCAGGACTTTTTTTGATTTTTAGGATTTTTTTTAGGATCATATATGATTTTTTTTGGAATTTTTTAGAAGGTTTTAGAGATCACTAGTTCTCAAGCAAGATCACATCATTTTCTCCTAATGTCTAGCAAGGTATAGGACACGATGGAGAAACAAGCCGATGGATAAGCAAAGATGCATAAGAAAGGAATGTGAAGCAAGTGAAAGTGATCCTCAAGAACTGACTCCTCAAGAGTACCCAAGCTAGGGAAAGAGGTGAAATAGTCATATAAAGTATGTTTTGGATAAGCAATGGAAGTAATGAGAAAGATAGCATGTAGGATAAGCAATGAAGCTAACAAGTGAGATAGCATGAAGTGTGTAGTCCAAAAGAGTAGCCATGTCAAGAGACCTATGAGAACCATGTTTCATTTATTATGATCAAGACCAAGGGGTCAACTAGATAGTATAGCAATGGGATAGAGCAATAAGAATAAAGCTCAAGATAGATGCTATGAGTGAATGGGAGAGCACAATAGAAAATCTTGTGGATAAGATAGCCAATATGAAAAGATAGCTCAACATTGTCAAGATCAAAGAGAGAAGAGGGGATAAATGGATGATGGAAGAATTATGCATGATGCCTGTTTGCCAAGTTTTCATCATGGTACTTATCCAAAGTGCCACAAGAAGTAGTTTTCACCATAGAATAAATTTATTTCTCTTTACTTTTGCTACCAAGGTGCCACAAGAAGTGGTTTTCACCAAGGCACATTTTCATTTTTTTCATTTTTTCTTTTTTTTTTCTTTTCTTTTTTTTTTGAATTTTTAGAAAGAGTTGAAGCTATTTGAATGTAGATAATGCTTATATAGAAAAGATAAGTCATGATAAGCCAAGACCATAGAAAGGTATGCTCAAAGATGTTGATAGGGTGATGAAAGAGAAATGGTAGTAGGAAGAGTATATGGAGGATAATAGTTCATGTATAGAAAGTTAGTGTAAGCTTTAGAGGATTTCATGAGGGTAGTTGAAATATTGTACAAGATCAACATTGACACACACCTTGAAGGGTATTGGAATGATGGAGGAATCATGGATGAAGTAGCTTGAGGTTTAGATGTATGAGGTGGTAGAAGAGATTTGGAAAAAAGTGGAGTGGAAGGCTTTGGAATAATTTTAGGAAGATTTTTGGAAGAAGACAGAATGGAAGCCTTTGGAAGTTTGCATGTCAACTTTGAATTATTTTCAATATTCAAGTCTTTTAAAAGAGACTTGGGAATCCACATAGCTTTAGATTTTCCTCGTTCTTTGGGTGCTTGAGAGTGCATTTGTATAATGATGGATTTAGGAACCCATATTTTCTTTGGTTTAGCTCTTTGAGTAGTGGACCTTTGCGGTCTCTTTTGTGCATTCTCCTTCTTAGCATTCACATGTCGATTAGATGGGACATAGTAATCTTTCTTTTTCAATGGATTCTTATGTTTATTCTCACTTCCAAAGGACTTGGTATTTGTGGATGAATAAGGATTATATGACTGGTTTAGATATATAGATGGTTGAAAAGTCATCAAGGATGAGTGTCTTTGTTGATCTTGAGGTATTATAGGAGAGCTAGGGAATGAGCTAGGAGTGAATGTAGGAGATGAAGGAACATAAGGTCCCAATATAGATGGAAGGTTTGAAGACCTTAGCTTTGATGGATGAGGACCAAGGATAGACTTAGGAGATGCAAATGGATAGTGAAAAGGGATATCAACATCTTTAGATTGAGCAACATATTCAAAGCCATCAATAGACTCATGAGTAGCTTTGATAGGAACAACATTTTTAATACGAGCACTTGAAGCTTGAGCACAATTTTGAAATGGATGTGGAGAAGTAGAACATGAGGGGATGCTTTGATCTTGACAAGTAGCTTTGGATAGCATATGAAGAGAACTTTTTTCATAATTTTCAGTAAGCTCAAGGGAGATAATGGAAGTGGTATCTTCATCATACTTGGGGGGTGGACAAGATATAAGATATGGAGGGGAAAAATATTGAAAGAGATGAAAGGGTTCTTGATCTTGATCTTTCTTGAAATTTATAGCTTTTTCTTTTTGAGAATCCTCTTGACATGGAGCCACTTCTAAGGACAAGGGAGAATGAAGAGTGAATGAAGTAGTGCTTGGATCTTTAGGCTTAGTAGCATGGAAGAGGTTTGCAGCCAAGTGAAGGTTAGCTTGAGTTTCTTTTAGAGGTATGCCTTGAGGATACACGTAGTCAATGTGGAAAGCATTAGGTTCTTTATTTGATGGAGGCATGTTGGAAAGCTTTGAGGTGTTGGGAGATGCACGAGTGTTAGAAGAAGTGGAGGTATCAAGGAAACCATCACTAGACATAGGTTCATTAATATATTCTTTCTCAAGAGAAGTATCTTCACCGCATGAGTCACTAGAGGTTTCAAGATCAACAATCTCATCAATGAGATCTTGGATTTTATGTTTAAGCTCTATGCAATTTGAAGTACTATGCTCATTATGTTGATGATAAGCACAATAGATATCCAAGAATGGGTTTCCATATGAGCTAGACTTTGGTAACATGATGATCTTATTGCTAAGAAGTTTTTGCAAAGTGTCATAATAAGAATCTTCCAAGGGAGAAAAAGTTCTATTAGAAGTGTGTCTAGAGTCCTTTGGTTGCTTCCCAAGTGAATAGCATGCATACATGTCTTCATCATTGTCTTGGTCAAAGATAGGTTTATCATGAAATTTTGACGTATGCTCCAAGGAGGTATCACTCACTTGTTCTCTAAAGAGGTCTTTAGATCTAGAAGATGAAGACATTTGATGTCTTGAAGTAGAGCATGTAGACCTAGAAGAAGAGGATGACCTCAAAGAAGGTGACTCACATGCATGTAAAGACCTTAAGTAAGATTCATGTAATGATGCAATCTTCTCCTCTAACCTTTTCTCAAGTTTAGACTTCATTTCTATCATGCGCTTAGAGAGATGAAGGTAAGAAAGATCATTTGTCTCTTCTAGTTCTTTGTATTGTGCATATAGATCTTGAAACTCTTTAGTGACATGGAGGATATCATGATCATCTAGATTTGGTTGAAGTTTGGTAGCACAAGGTTTAGATCCCATAGTTTTAGATGCGAAGCCAAGCATAAAAGAGCCTAGAAGATAACTTGATGTTAAAACTATAGGAGGTAGAGTGTTCACTTGCCAAGATAGTAGAGAGAGATTAAAGTGACTTTTCAAACAATATGTCCAAGAAACTTACGACATGAATGATTCAGTCAATAGCAAGGCAAGATGCCCAAATAGCCAAATAGATAGAGCAAGCAAGGTGACAAGTGAACAACTTTTCCAACCCAAAAGTGTTGTCAAGAAATCAAGGTAACCATTATAGCAAAAGGATAACTAGCAAGCATGCATAGACCATGAAGACAAAAAGACTAAGAGCACTAAGACCAAAGAGCCACTTTAAGTATGTTTAAGCACTAGAGACATAACAAATCATAGCCAAATGATGGAACCCCCCTTAGTAAGTAACACAAGAAAATGTTTGCACTTGAAATTTTGACTTGGTTGACAAAGTTTGACAATAGTTGATAGCATAGCAAGTTTGATGTTCAAAAGCAATTTCTTTCCAAGCAAGATAGTGACACATGGAGTAGTCTTCAAACAATCAAGCAAGGGACAAAGCAACCTTGCATGATACAAGCATATGTGAGGTCTTAAAAGAAAGCCGTATAACTATCATCATGTGTATGTTCCAAAGATTTCCACAGGTCTAGCACATTCGAGAACACATCAAGCAATATCTACCTAAAGGACATGGTTCATTACTCAACAAATTGGCCCACGCTTGATGCTCGTTCGCCTCACACCAAGTGGTTGCTCACAAGAGATATAGGCTTTGTCATGGAAATTCCATAAGCATAACCAATGGAACACATATGGTGAGTGTAAATCTTGGGGTGATCCGGGTAGTCCACTGGGATCGATCCTTGCACCAAGAAGTTGAGCGACTAAAAAAGGTAGTTACTAACTTAGGGTGTTTAGATAGGGCTTCTGTTCATAGTGTTCCTCTTGCTCCCAATTATAGGACACCTCACCTTGCGATGAGTAACCGATCTCGCGACCACAAGAGTACCTTAAGCATTCTTGCCTAGTGATCTCCTTATGGTCGAAATCCCATAAGCAATCACACTAGGTGAAGACAAACACTAGGTCTACCAAGGTTTTGTGTCCTTGATAGCCTTGAGTTTATAGTGGGTTGGAAGAGCCAGGTAATCGGCTTGTCCCCACTTGGGTCGTTCCTCTTAGGTTGTCCGAGAGCAGGCCTTCTAAAAGATTCTAAACTACACAAAGAGTGGATCAACTTTCAGAAGTCAAGATTTCTGATTCACCACAAGGGTGAAGAGCATACTCTCCTATTCCAATCGTTTTCTCCCAAACACACCAGGAAGATTCAGTTACCTCTTACTCTTGAAACCAAATGGTAAGTCAAGATTTCTGATTCACCACAAGGGTGAAGAGCATACTCTCCTATCACCAAAAGATCCCAATTGTAAGTTTTAATGTGCCTAAAAATAAACAACTAGTATATGCTGCACATGTAAAAAAGTAAAGAACAAGCAAAATTGGGTTTTTATGCATTGGGAAGCCCTGCAAACAATCATTAGTAGCCTTTGTGCATTTGAAGCTTTGACATGCGTTCTTTTTATGCAATGTTTCAATTTTTTTCACAAGGATGGCAACCTGCAATCACAACTTGTTAGCACCACAAGTTAGTGTGAAATAACATAAAATAATGCAATAAAAAGTAGTTAGTTGCCTCAAATATCCAAGTTATCTTCCAATCAAGTGTATGCAAAGAAAGTGCAAACTAATCACAAATGCTCTCATTTTTACTCTTTGCTTTTGACCTAGTCAACAAGATTGGACTTGTTTGCTATGATTTTGGATCCAAAAACATAAATGAAAAGAAGAGACCCCTACTAAAAATTAGAGAGCTTTTCAAAAATGAAAGAAATTCAAAAAAATTTCTTCATTTGCGCCCTAGAGACTGATTTTGTCAAAATAGGCCAGATTTATCAAATCAGATTTGTGATCCCAGGATATGACCTCAAAAGTCAAAACACAAAGATAATACCCCTCTTAAAATTCAAAAACCTTTTTTAAAATGTAAGTTTTTCTGAAAAATGCACTAATTTACGATCAGAAATGGCTTTTTATGAAAAAAAAAGAAAAAATCATAACTCTAGAAAATCAAGTCAAAATGTTTTGAAAATTAGACTGAGACATTTTGAACACATACCTAACCTGTAAAACAAAATTCAGAACCAAACTCCAAGCGGTTTAAAAGATATGATTAAATCTTTAAACCAACTAGATTTTTGGCCTTCAAACCAATCTACTTATGGGTTGGCCTTAAAACCCAAGTGATAATTCTACAAAAGCACTTGATTAGATCCAATATGCTGCTGTAAAAAACCAGAGATGAAAAATCAAAATAAAATGGAGCTAAAAACTTGATTTAAGCCCCACGATGGGCGCCAAAAATGTACACTTGAAAGTGTCCCACTCTAAACCCTTCTATCCAAACGATTCCATGAGTTTGGTATGTTCGAATGCCGGCTTAGAGCTCCCTATCCACGGAGTGCAAGAGAGTATATTTCAAGAATAAGAAAGCTCTTAGATGAGCTTTAGAGATACTCTTCTTACTAGTAAACCATACAATGGGAGGTTCCAAAGACAAGATGCAAGAATGCAAATGTCCCAAGGAGTTCCTCAAGAATGCAATGCAAATGAAAATTAAGCTAGAATGAGATGCAAAGTGGAGCTATGCTAAAACATGTATGAGAGTGTTACAATACCATTATTAAGCTATGTGAGATTAAGCTACATGTAAAAATGAAAGCTAAGCTAAGCTAGAATGCCATGATGCCATGGATGAGAGAATGTAGACAAGAAATAGAAGTTCTCCACAAAGCTCCAAAGAAACCTGTTAGAAAACCTGCAGCATTACAATATTCAAAATGAGGATGGATTGAGGGGGAAAGCTCTCTCCCTTTTAAAGTTGTACGGACGGTAGAGATCAAGATGAAGATGGTGGATGATCAACGGTGGAATTTGAAAAGAGGAGTGATCCATGTGCACACACAAGTCAACTAATAGAATATAAGTTGACTTGTCATATAAGACAAAAGTCACAAAGCCTTTTCTTTTAATTGCAAAATAGAAAAAGGACTTTATGTGTGCACTTTAAGTGGGTTAGAAGAATGGGGTCTTTTATTTAATTAAAAGGGGACATGTTCTTTTAATCAAATAATGAACTTAGGATAGCATAGTCAAACTATAGGTTATAATCAAATAAATTGATTATTAGCAATTTGGCTTAGGTAAGTGATTGAATTAATTTAGCCAAAATGTTGAAAAGGGGGCTAATAGTCTAGATGACCATTTTTAGGTGATTACACTAAGAAGAAAAGACAATCGGTAGGCATGCCCTCTATATGCAGTGCAAAAAAAGATCAAACCCAATAAGTTCTTCACTGATGCAATAAATGGTTGTCATTTTTCTTCTCAATCATATTGTGCTAGAAGTGTGCCTAGAGAGGATGTCATAGATTTGTACAAGAGTAGAGGTCAACCTACTATTGGTAGCATCAATATTGGTGTTGAAAGAAAATAACATTTTAAGTGCTTGGAATTTTTTTTAGCATTTCTCTATCCATTTAACTTGGTCCCCCTTATGGAGTAAGTGTCGGAAAGGACAACATTTGTCTACTAGTTAGGCACCAAATCTCAAGAATGACTATATTTTTCCTTCTAAACTTCTTAGTTAACTGATTTTTTGTGATGATAGAATGTCAATTATGGCTTTGACTTTCTTTGGGTATACTTGGTATACTTATATCCCTTAGTGTGACATAATGAATCCAAGGAATTTTCTTGACACGACCCCACAAAAAATATTTCTTTGAGTTTATTTAGACTTTTTACCCCTCAAGTTTGTCAAAAATAACTCCTAAGATTTTTCAATGCATATCCCTTTGAAGTGATTTGACTAAAATGTTTTCTACATAATCTTCCAATATGCCATGCATAATATCATGAAAAATTATGGTCATGGATAATAAGTTGTCCTTGCATTTTTTAGTTTAAATATCATAATGTTCAAACAATATATTCCCCAAGCACAAATAAATGTTGTCATTTGTTGATCTTGTGCTACAATTTAGATTTGATTATACCTAGAAAAATCATCCATAAAAGCTAGCATGACATATCTAGCTATTAAGTCTATTATCATATCAATTTTTATTAGGGGAAGTCATCTTTTGAGCATGCCTTGTTGAGATCTCTAAAATATATACAAATTCTAATGCATTTGTTAGGATTTGTGATTAGCTGGTACACGAATCAAAATCCACTTTGCATAGTTTATGGGTTAGATGAAGCCTACATCTAATAGCTTCTTCAATTCTTCCTTGAAAAGTAGTGCAACCTTGGGGTGCATTTTTCAAAGCTTCTACTTGAAAAAAAATTCCCCCACCTAGACTGACAAGTATTGTAAGACCAATTTAGGATCTAACCTTGGCATATCAAAATATGACCATGCAAAGTTGACATGTTTGTTTTTAAAGAACTATATATGAGCTTTTCCTTTTCTTTTGATGTGAATGATGTTTCAAGTGAATGATTTTCTTATTTTCCTCATTTATAAGGATAACTTATGGGTTTGTTCTGCGAGTAATGGGGCATTTCTTAGTTGATAGGAAATGTGTCTAACTAATGGGATATTTCTTATTTGATAGGAAATGTTTCCGAACTTCCATTTTGTGGCACCCCATAGAAGTTTCCTTTATTTTTACTATTTCATGATCCATAGGCATCTTTCCATTTTCACCTAAGGACCTTAGGTTTTATATTTTTCATTTTTGTGACTAGGTGGAGATGATTCCCCAAAATATGTTTCACAAACAATGTCCATAGTAAAACACACTTTTTGTTCCCCTATAGGTGTGCCATTTTGAATTCCCAAGAATTCAATGATAGCCACATCATTCTCAAACAAGTGTAAAGCTTAGTGGGCCATGTTGTTCCAAGTCAATAAGCTCAAGGTATACTAATGAGATTTATTGTTGTTGTCGACATAGGATATGGATAGCATAGTGATAGTATTGATGGAAGAATCGAAAATATAACTCACATGATTTAGTGGGACAATGCTTGGGTGACTTAGTAGGAATCCAAAAGAATTTGATCCAAGCGTGATCACTTGGATAGGCAGGTCACCAAGGTCATTAAAGGTATTTTGTAAGCAATAGGTACTAGAGATCTTGGGAATATCTCATTCATATTTGTTAGAGTCAATTTCATAATTGCACTCCGTGTTTGGTTCAATATCGTCAAATTCACAAACATCTTGTTCAAAATTCTCCAAATTCAAATTCATGTTTGGCCTCAAGGAGCTTCCATTATGGGGGAGTATATATGATAATGCCACCTCCTTATGGACTAATCCTATTTTCAGTCTTGTGGGAATCTTGTAAAATCTTCTGCTTGTAAATGCATTCTATCAAGCCTTATGGGCACAATGTCTTTAAGTCCTATAAGCACTGTGAAGATAAGATAAGCTTGATTTAAGAAGGCTTGAGACTCCAATGGAAATACATAAGTCCTCATATATAGCATCTATTAAGAACATTGGTATAAATTATGATAAAATGATCCTCGTATAGTCCAAAATGCAAGATTTTCATTTTGGATTATATATTTATGGCCCAATTTATTCTTGTCAAGAAGACCAAACCAACGTTAGTAGGGTACTTAATTTTACTTTTCTAAAGAAATTGACAGGAAGGTTGACTGCTAGAACAAAATAACATTTGGTGTCAAACCCATGTTCTTATTATAATGTTTTAATTATAATATTTATAAGCATTCTGCATTTCTCGTAAACCATTAATAGATTAGAAGACTATTGAAAAAATCAATTTATTAATTGTAAACAAAGATTATTACTTGAAAGTTATGGTGACTACCTTTTCAAGTATTTTACCAACCTTTCTTAATAGACTATGTTGTAAGTGTTTTTAGTATCTAGATGATGCTTTGGTGGGATTTTCAACCAATAATAATGTATTCTATATAAATTCAGTATTGTTTGTATTCTTAATTCATTTAACATAATTCTTAATTCATTTAACATAATTCATATTGCTATGTTGATATTCTTAATTCATTTAACATAATTGTTTCATTATTAGAGTTGAGATATTTCTTATATTTTAATAATAAACTATGCAAATAACAGCTTCAAAGTTTTAATTGAAAAACAAAATGATAAAATATTAAACAGATTTGAAATATATCCTATTAAGAATTATAATATGAGATGTGTGTTTTTAAAGCTATAAATGAAACAAAATAAAATTTATATATCCTTTACATTCAATTCTATAACTTTTTAAGATCAAGCCTTTTTATTTTTCTCTTCAATTTTTTTCCAATGAAATTATAACAAATCAAAATTTAGGCATACCAAATTTTTGGTAGAAATCAAGTGTCAAATCATGTTTTTATCACCAAAATAACCTAGAATATGTAGGATGTGGCTATCCTCCCTACAAACTATACAGTTGACTAATTTTCAAAAAATTGAAAACATTGTGTATTTTTAAAAAAAAATCAACATTTGATCTTCATGATCTGTGTAGTTTGTAGTCAAAAACAACAAAAAATTCGAAAAAAAATCACTACATTTTTTTGAATCTAAATAAATAAATTTTAAAAAAAAAAATTGACTTTGTTTTGTTTGTAGTGCATTTTGTCTGGAGATTAACTTGTCCCGAATATATATAACTATATTATGATAAAATGTTTTTAAAGTAAAGAGTATGTTTCCATTACAATAACTTTAACTTTTGCAATGATATATATATATGAAAATTAAACATTTCAATAGTAGTAAAATAAATAAAAATTTCCCCTAATGAAGTTGAAAGTCCTTAATGAGAATCAAGCCTTTTCTATGTGTAAAACTCCAACATTTGAAAAAAAGACATTTTAGTATATAAGAAAAATTAGGCAAATTAGGCTTTCAATAGTAAAATAGATTAATTTTTTGTCTGTTAGTGAACTTGAAAAGTCCTTAATGAGTCTATCAGAAATCAAGCCTTTCTAAGTGTAAAAGCTCCAACATCATAAGATACGAGGCCAAGATCTACCCCTATTGAATTTGACAGAATGAATACTTAAGTCATTGAATTTGATAGAATAAATATCTCAATCATTAACTCTTAGATAATAATTAGATAACAAACTTGAAAATAAAATTTAAAAAATAATAATGAATAGCAAGTACTCATAGGTAACAAGTGTTCTACAAGAGCTAGAGTCCCTACCTTTTGGTAAAAAAATAGATGATTGTTTTAGTAACTTGTTAATTAGTTGTAATTAGTTTAATAATCTATTTTAAGGTAGAGAAGAAAAATGAATATTTTATTGATTGTCTGAAAAATTATAAGTTCAAAAAGGCTTTCACATTAATAAAGAAGAGAGGGAAATAAGTTTTTGCCTATGATCCTATTTAGATTTGTAGCATTTGGAGTTTAGAGTTGAGTATTTTTCAAAACCATATAAATAAAGAAGATTATGAATCGTTGTAGATTGTTTGTGGTGCAGCGAGTAGCATGAATATCAAATTCATGCATGACAACTAGAGTAGTATAACATAATTTTATTATTTAATAATAGTCAAATTTAGAATCATAATTCATCATTGTCATAGAGCTCACCTTTTTGTATTATGCTCTTGCATTCATTAACTTGAGTATTTCATTACAAATAAAGTAGTTTTAAAAAATATTGATGACATGATAACATAGAATCTTCATTGGCAACATGAAAGCATATGTAAATTATTAAATCTTTAACAATCTTTAACAGAGATCAATTATATAGATTGACCCTTTTTTCCAATTTGTCCCTTTCATATACAAGTCATTAAGTCTTTAATGATTTTAGATTACATATCTAAAATCATTAAGTCTTTAACACCTTTCAATTACATAAATTGGGCATTTGTTAATATAAAGTAACTAATACAAAATAGAGCCAATGTAATAAAATATAAAGAAAGTTGGTTTTATAAATGTAATCGAGCCTTTGACTTGTTATATTTAAATCTATTTTTAGAAGACTATTTTGTAACTTTTCTATTTTTTTATCCATCAAATTCTAAGTCTAGATAATTTCATATAAACTTAATAAGAAAGCAAGATAAGTTAATCTGAATGTACATGCTTAGCCCCCATAAACATCAAGCTACAACTACAAGAAAAGCGATTGTCTTAAGAACAACAGTAATAATACACAACCATATATGTACAACTTTTGAAAACAATTCAAATACTATTCAAAAGGAAAAAACATTGGCTTTACTTTTTTTTGTTTTGTGCTTGTTTTCATACTTTTGGGTGGAAACAAATTGAGTGTTGGTATTCTTAGAACTGAAAGTGTATATAAGACTTTGTTATTGTCCAAACAGCCTATTGACTGTCTTTTAAGTTGTAAATCTACAATTGTTTAACTGAAAAAAAGACTTGATTGGTGAATAAAATTGATGGGTGACCACAATATTAGATTAAAATGTTTTAATAGATTCTTTTTATGTTACCTTTCGAGAGATAATTAATGAGCCAAAGACTCAACCCTCAACAAAAATTAAAGATGAAGACCTAACAGATTTTTGCTTGAAAACTATACAAAACCAGTTAAAAAACAACCTAGCAGTAAAATATCCACAAGACTTATAACAAACTAACAGTAATCTTTGTAAGGTTTCAATGGAATGTTTCAAATGAGTACCAGACTGTATACAATTAAGAAAGAATGTAAGAAATTGAGAGTGTATCTGTAATCAAACTGCAGCACACCATCTTGGGAAACAAATTTCTTACACAAATTTTATATATATATATATATATATATATATATATATATATATATATATATATATATATATATATATATATATATAATGACAACAATAACAACAAGATTCATATGTATTTGAGACTACATTTCTCTACGACTTTGAAATCTTGATGTAAAAGAGAAACCCATTTTATTTCCCAATGAGTTAAAGCTGTCAGCTATCCAAGTCAAATAGTTTGATGAGTATTGTGGGATTATAATACAAATCAGTATGAAGATCATTATGCTCATTTTGTGATGTAAACATTTGAGAATATTACAGTCAACAATCACATCTTATGGAATCAATCCGTGGGAAATTAGAATGAAAGTCCCTAAATATATGAAAGAAAATTGTCTTGCATGCAATGTACAATGCATTGGGACTCATGTTTTCAAATACCCATCTACAGGATAGAGTAGTAGAGAAAGGTATGGAAAAGACAGTTGAGGCTTGAAACCTTTAAACCCCAATATATTACTACAAAAATAGAGTGGCTAGGGTACATACAAAAAAAACTTTCATTTTTAATCATAGGATATGCAAAATAATGTGGACCAAACAAATATTTAGTGCTTAAATCATTGACAAATAATATAGAAAACAAATGTTGGTTGCTAGTAAAGCAAAGCAAAGTCATTAATGTTATGTTTCTTCAATTATATATGTACGCCATTTTTTTATAATAAGCTCCTCAATGTACTTAGCACTAGATGCCAGTAAACACTTGAAAACAAAATATAAAATGGAGTAATAAGCTCCTCAACGTGCAAAACAGTAGAGGCCAATAAACCCTTGAAAACAAAATATAGAATGAAGAAATTACAAAGACATAAAATACAATGGCTAAAGACTAGTTATGCACACAAATAACATTCAATTAAAAAAAACTAATTATATATATATAAGCCCTTTTTGTAAAGCTTTAGTTGTACTAGTTTTGACATCCAACATTACCCCATTTCCTTGTCATCACATAATGAAAAACCTACAACAAATACAAACCCTTGAAAACAAAATATAAAATGGAGAAATTACATAGCCATACAATAAAATGGCTAAAATGGACAGCCACAAACACTGATTTTCATTATCCCGAAACCCAATATAAGAGAACAAGCAGCTGAAATGCAATAATGTAACTGAATCCTAAACTCGGATATGAGAAACCTACAACAAATAGAAACCCTTCAAAACATCCAAAAAATGGACAAATTAAAGAGCCAAAGAATACAGTGGCTATATGGACAGCTGCAAACAATAATTTTGATATCCCCAAACCCAACGTAAGGAAAGAACCAGCCGAAATGGAAGAATGTTTACCAATCGGCACACCCGCAAATGGAGTTATATACTATATAAACATGTATATATATTTGTTTACACGATACAAGCGGATAAGTAAGTCATTTATTAAACTTATATTTAATTCATTAGACCTCCATAAGATCCATTTATGGCCGACACTTCAACTACTTGTTATCAATGAATTTAGACATTGACAACCAATCACAAAATAGTATTAGGCTATGAAAAATGTCTATTTTAATAATAATATTGAGAAACCTTTAAGATTATCTAATGTTTTGAAAATTTTGTCAAAAAAAAATATTAATAGTATAAACTGCGTGAAAACTATAGTCTCCTGCACTAATAATGCAGATATTTGTTATTGTTATACCTCATTTACTTCATGGGCAAGCTTATTAATATGACAAAACAATTCAAATTGTAAAGATTTTGACGTACGGATTTTCTGTTTGCATTTTTTTTGTAAAATAATTCAGCACTACCACGAACATTTACAGTTGAAGTAACTGTTCTGACAAAATATTCCGGTTCCGCTGGGTTATGTTAATTACGTAGCAGCCTGTCTCTAGTTTTCAATTATTTGCCGGTGCTTGTTACTCTAAAATTTTACCGCTGAAAGCAATCACGATTTCTCAACTATGATGATGATAAACAGAATACATGGTATTTAAATCTCACCATGCGAATTGAGCGAAAATTACTCAAAAAATGCATTGACATCAATTTCACAAACTACATAATTTCACCCAGACCTTGACAGGGAGAGATCTTCGATATCAGGAATTCCCTCTGATTGCCTGCTATATTCCATACTCACGGAATTTTCGCCTGAAAGCTTAACCAGTAATTGACCACAGGCCCCACTAATATCTTGACCCATTTCTTGTCGAACAGTTGTCCTGATATTGTAGACATTTCTGAGAACCTTCTGAAATACTTCTATATTTTCCTTCGTACTTGACCTAAATTTACTGATACTTCCAATTGGATTGAAAGGTATCAAGTTTACCACCTGAAAGATAGCAAAACAAAGAGCAACCAATTAAAAATCCAAAACTTATATATTCAGGGAGTGAATCAAAGTTAAGCAATGCCCAAACAGCAGAAAAAATCAAAGAGATCGTTAATAGATAATCACCACTTCGTGCTCTCCTAGCAACGTTCCTAGTTGGTGCGCTTGGTCTTCTTGGTCGTTAATCCCGTCAAGCATAATATACTCTATAAAAATTTTACGCTTACTGCAAAAACCAAAACACACAAAAAAACTGTTTTTAGATGTAATCTATGGAAAAGTATGGTTGTCTCTGTCAAAGAAATAGGAAAGAATATTATGGTTTTTTTTTTAATGTTTATATAATCCTTAACCAACAGACACCTGAAACTCTTCTTCATCCTCAGTAGTTCTTCACGCTTAGTGATTTGGTTTGCTTGGCCAATTGTCAATTTATTGCACCCTTTCCATAAACTGATTGTGATCAAAGAAAGTATTTCCCCTTATAACTTACCTATTGAATTCAATAAACAGCATCAGTCATGTTTTAACAAAATGCATAATGGAATACATGAAATCCCAAGCTGTTGGCAGAAAAGGGGCCGCATGCACTAGTTTGTCAAACTTTAACCCTTTACAGAACTTGAGGTTTGAAATCTTGACCCTGCAATTTGAAAGACAATACATATTTACCTATAGAACTTAGTATGAATTCATAATTTTATTATTTTGTTCTTGCTTAAATTTGGATTTTATGGAATAAGTACATAAAATCTAGACCCAAATTTGATTGTAGGCTTCTACAGATTTCCAGCATCCTACTGTTCTTGTGAATGTGGGCAATCAAAGTATTCAGACCCCATAATTAAACACACGTATTCCAAATGCTAGACCTCAACCAACATTCTCCAATACATGTTTCTTTTCCAACAGGCCGACATATAGATATTAGATAACTGCATGCAACTTACCAATGCTCTTGATAAGAACGTAATGTATCCATCAGCTTTCTGAGAGGATAAGCACGTGCTGCCGGCATTATCTGACATCGAACCTCCTGCAATGGTGCATGAAGCGATACTGCAAGATTTACATTGGGCAAATCATTCTTTAAGCTATTAATCCTAGGAATAACTCCAACCTGCATGCAATCGGATTTAGGCTCAGTGATTGAAATTACCAGGATTTTCATTATATTCATTGATACATTTGCCTTCTGTCAATGCAGTTCTCTCCATGCAAATCTTCACTAGAAGGTACTAGACAGAAAGTAAAAAATACAAACAAATGACAGCAAGTCCCATATCATTGAGTCAATTGTTTGAAGTCCCTGTTTGGTATATCCAAGCTGAGTAAATTAAAGAAAAAGTGATGAAAATCTTGGAAATCTGTATGGTACTGATATTTTAGGAATTAATTACCAAAGCGAAAGCAAAGATTAACACTGAAAGCCACAGTTGGACATTACTTTGCATTTAATAATCTAAAACAGAGTTCATAATGCAAACACCATAACCCAGTTCCATGCTTAAGCAAGCAAATCTAATTTTTGCACTTTTTATGCTTATCAAGCATAAATCAGTGGAATCAACCAATCATGCCCAGTTACGATCCAGGCAGAATAAGCCTTATATATAAAAATAATGTGTCAAATTCAAATGTTATTCTTCCAATTTTTGTGGTTTTATGAATTGGCAATGGATGACTTGTCAATCTACTTTCAAATTCACAAAATATAAACATAAGGAACACAATGTGCCCAAACTATTATCATATTCTGTTATTCTCTACTTCACTGTTGCATACATAACTGGTCTGTCTATTGATTAGAAATCAATTTAAAAATTGCTCAGAATTTAAAATATGAGAAGATTTCATAAGTTTGTACACAACTGGGGAATTGGCATCTGTGCTTTCACAAAACGGTTGAGCACTTATTTTAAATGCTGGGGAATTTTACATTCTGACCAGCAAACTTTGATATCACAAATAATAAAAATGAATCCACAAACTAAGTTTTAGTTGTATGCACTTTGTCGTTTGCACAATGATACAATTCCTAGGAAAACCTAAAATCTCGGCAACGATAATACAAACTAATAAAAAGACATCTACCATTAAAATCCAAAAACTATCAACTTCATTTGAAGTGCTTGCAAAGTAATCCTAAGGTTGAAAATTTCCAGTGATATAAAATGTATTAATATGCCTATACTCAGTTCAAAATCCAAAAACTTGTTTTTACCTTGATTGGAATAGCTGATTTCAAATGACACCAGAATTTCAAGAATTGAAAAACAAAAGTAAACAGCTCAGTTTCCAGCCAAGCATCGACTTACTCTCAAAAAAAAAATGAAGTATTTATGGCAGAAAAGAGAACTATATAGGAATTTGTGCATGTGGCATCGGCAAGCTATTCAATGGAATTGAGGCAATATCAGCTACTCTCTAAGGTGATGTGTGTAGTTCATGATTGCTCGACTATGATTTGCTTGTGACATCCAAAATGTAATTTTCTCAGCTTATTTCAACCCTAACAGGATATTGCACTCTTTTCTCTCTACTAAAGACTGAGTACCTACAAGACTTTACTTGTTCTGGATTGATAATTCTTAATTGCAATAAAGAATATTTTTTTCTTTGCAGTTGACTTTAATCTTCTGAGTGTGTCAGCCTTATCACATAGTTATTCGATGTTACCAGTGAGTTTAGATGGTTTAAAGGACTCAAAAGACACTGTCCAAAGTTATTTCCGACTTTTGGTGCGTTCTCCATGATTCTTGGAGAGCATCTATTTATAGTAAGTTATCTGAACATGTCCGGTTATAATCATTCATCATAGATATCACACCAGTATAGTCAGTTTTCAATTTCGATGTATCTTGATGATTTCTGCAACTCCAATGCAATATTAGGCTATATTTAATAAATTTTACCAAGGTTGTTATTTTAATTAAATAATTCAACAAGCAGCTTAGTGTTATAGCTTGTCGGAATGAGAATGAAAAGTTGTACATATTGGATGCTTAACCATGTGACTAAAGTACATGGAATGATGAAAATATTTAAATAAATCAAGTTAAGGATATAAGATTTTATTGAATTGCAGAGTAATTTTATATAGCACTTTTTGGAAAGTTTCTGAGATGGTTAATAAAAGGCGGTTGGTCTCTGTTATGTTATACAAAAGACTCAGAAGCTTGTTTTACTTCTCTGCAAAGATTCAGAAGCTTGTGCCTATGGCCAAACTCTTGCCAGTGGGATAAAACCCCCAATGGTTTTTTGGAGAAGAGGACAAAGACCCTATACTTCACCAGAATGGTTATAATGAGGATTGATTGAGAGTTGAAGGTTTGAATGGGGAGGAAAAGTCTAGTTCATGATGCATCTTCAGAGGCAAATCTAGTCAAGATTTGCATTTGTGCAAAAAGAAGTTTTCAGGTTTACTTGGGATTAATAATTTGAAGCTGTTGAAATTTATTAAGTCTTCTTGAGGATGAATTTCAGAGGTTTGAGGTTCTGGATCAAACGAGAGTACTCTTATTTCTTTGTGCTAGGCAAACTGATAATACAAAATGAGGCATTGTAAATGAGTGTGTACTACTACTAAGGCATGAGGTTTTGTTGGTTATTTATGCAAGTTGACTCAATGAGTTATGGTGGCAAATGGATTAGTTGTTCACTGGCGTGGACATTAGAAAAGAAGCTGAGATGCAATATTGGTGAATCATGGAAACTCCTAGCTAAGCATGGAAGGAAAGCTAGCATTTGACTAGACATGGTCCTTTCCTCTGCACAAATTGCTAAATACTTTCTGGTTGTGAGCATTTGCAGAAGATTACTATATGTGGATAAGATTATTTGACTCGTTTTCCTATTATGGATGAGTGAAATTGAAGGGTTTGTTGGGTTGAAGGTTGTTTATTGCTGGTCGGGCGTAAGTATTGCAAAATAGTCGAGCAGCTAAGTGGGCATTCCCCAGGTGTAGATGTGACATTTTTTTATTCAAAGCACCATTCCTTGCAAATTAATCATTTAATTATGGGTCAACTTGTTTGCACTACTAGGTGTGAGAGTGCCATGTTGCTGTGAACTTGAAACCAGTGTGTGGAGCATTGTCATAACCCCAATCCAATCAGAATTGCAATTCAGTGATGATTATGCATTCCAAAGTTATTCATAATCTTCCTCTTGGTGGATCTGAGATATGGTGAATTCAGTAGATTACATGGAGACCCACAGCTAAGTCTGTATAATATAATTTCTCTACTGCTCAGCAGCTCAGCTACTCCTGAATATCATGCATCTCCAGTTAGCAAGACAATGCGGCTCCTTGACCTGTGCTTAATGAAGGCATCGTGGTTGAGTCTGCTATGCATCCTGTCAATGTGAATAGCATCCGATAAGGATATTAGTTCATTTTCTGCAGAAGCTATCTGTCGCAAAGAATTTGACCCTGACGATACAATGCTCAGCCACTACGATATGTAACAGAAGAAATCTTGCCCAACCACAAAATCTATAAGTCCTCCATTTTTTGCAGGCTCTTGCAATAGGCTAAGTTAGTTCATCATGGCGACCCTCATGAGCTGGCAGTACGTTTTGAGGGTCTCTAAGGAAGACTTGCTATTTTTCGCAAGTCTATTTTGAGGTGGTTTCTATTTTTAGCAGTGTAGTGGAGGCACTAGCAGTCGATCTTCCTCAGCAATGGACTAAGCATATTCATAGATTTCTTATTTAATAAGTGATTAATGAGGCTTTTAATTATGAAGGGGACTTCATCTTATTTCATGTTATAATTTGATGGTGTAAATGAGAAGCCTCTTAAGTGAAAAGTGTCTTCATGAAGCCATGTACTTGAAAGTTATTTATTTAAAAGAATTTGTTGGAAGTTTCTAATTGAATGGTGTGTTGATGAAGAAAACTTAATGAAAGGGGTATGGGAGAAGCCAAGTGCAATATAAAAGAGGCTTTGCGAAGGAAAAAGATCATCTATTGTCTATGGTTTTTGATAATTTCTTGTGAGGGTTTTGAGTTGTGGTTTCCTCTTGAGGATTGATTCTTCTTTAACTGTTATTCAATTTGTTGCTGCTGTATAACAAATTAAACTAATTGTTCGGAGTCTGGGACTACATTCAATCCAGTGCTGAACTATACTGGATTGTGGGGGTCTACATCATCTGATTTGGGCGCCTTCTATTGTTTTCTCTGTGACTTGAAGGGCTGTAAGTTGGTATTGATCTCTCGGTTATTGAGTAAATTATTTCCACACTACAGGTGTTTCTATCTCTGCTGTTTGGGCATTGAATTTACCTGCATTAAGGCGATTTTACATTGGAGAAATTGGTAATAAATATCTTTGTTATTAATTGCAAATTACATCTGTAATTGAGGCATTTATATCCCTGCATTTTGGACTCCTTGAAATCTTTGTTTTGGCATTATACTTTCTTGCAATTTCAGACGCCTTTATTGCTACATACTGGTGTTGTGGTTTTAGTTGCTGTTGGCATATTTTGGGCATTCATTTAATCTGATTCCGGCGTCTTCTCATACTGTTATTATTGTTGCTGAGAAGCGTTTGTGTGCTGGAGAATTTGGAGTTGGTTGAGAGCTCAATTATATTATATCTGCTGCTGGGCATTGTCTTCTATCTGCATTTAGGAGGCTGGTGTTTCTTGTATCTGTTTATAGTCGCCTAGAATCCCTGCTACCTGGGCGTTGTTTTCCTTGGAGATAAACTTTGCACTTGGGGTGTTAGAAACATCTTGATGAGCTGTCTAAGGACAGTGGACTTGGCTGCAATAACACATGCCAATATTGGCAATTACATTATTGTGAACATCCACACCCGGATGTGATTTATATCTGCTCCTGTGCCTTCAATTGAAAGCTGGGATTACATACAGGGCTGCCTGAGATCATTAGCTGGGCGGTACAGTCACCACGTGTAATATCCCCGACAGGATTATTGACTCTTTAAGCACCAAAAACATGAAACTTCAAAGGTCTGACATTTCGTCAAACAATTAGCAATCGAGCTCTGATACCACTGAGATAACCCTGGCTATAAAGGTCACTAAAAACCAATACTGAACTGTGGCAATTCGTCATATACTTATCACGTAACCTTCAGTTTATATTATCTTCAGTGATATGCACCAAGCAATATAGATGTAACAGAATAGATAAAATTACCAGCAATAATCTTAAAACCCTTACAATATTCAGTAATAAATTAGAGCCTGGTTTGAATGTAAAAAGCTAGATCAATATCAAAAACCTGGATTTGCTGATTCTGATAATTGTTGTGAAATGGTGGGAAGTTTGTCCGATCCAAAAAGAATGCTGATGCCCTCAATTTTCACAACTCATAATCGCTCCATTTTGGGTCGGGTGTGTCCTAGCAGAATGATAATTTGTTTCGCTGTCCCCTCTATACCCGTCCTGCAAATGGCTCCTGGCTATGATATCCAGCCTCGAGTGGTGGTAGTTGCTGATGATCCACAGTGTATTGAGATTTCTTCTTGACCGTCGGTTAATATGGCTGTTTGTGCATTAATTGTCAATGAGCCAGATCATGGGTGTGATTTGCCTCTTGAGAATCCGACCCGACTCTGCTTTGGAAGATACGCTTAGACCTGCGATGTGTTCATTATTCCCTACTCCATGCTTTTAGTCCCATACGGAATCGCTGCTGTAATGTCGGATGAAAAATGGGTTTGTCAATCTTGTTCTTGCCCGCGCGATCCTGTTCTTCATCCCGCCCAATCTCCTCCGTTTCCTTTTGCCCACGATGGTAGATGATGCGAATCGCCTTAGTCAATAGACATTGCCGGCCCAAGGTGGAAGACGTAACAGTTCGCAAATGGGATGGCCGCTTGGCAGGTGTGTGTGATCCAATATTCGGCTAGCCCCTGTGAAATGTCAGTCGCTCCCAATACATAGATACTGTACCGTGGATCCACTAGTTTGAAGCCGCCGGTAAAGTTGGGACTTGCATAATTTGCAATTGATTCGATGATGCATTCAGACATGCAAATAATTCCAAACGGCTTCTATTCATATGGCTTCATTACCAATTATCTCCTATAACACGCTCTTTGCTGATCGGCACAGTATGCTGGCTGGAAATAAATCGTTGCTTGTAATTTCCTTTGAAATTCGAACCCTTCTTGACCTGTTGATCTGAATCGGATCCTTGTCTCTTTAACCTCTCTTCCCGAATTCCTTCCGAATTTCCTCTAATACTGCAATTAGTTAATCCCTTTCTAACTAAACCTCCAATGATCAATGAATCGCAAGATTTGGCCTTAGGCCACAGATTTGTCCCTGATGAAATGACTGCAGCGTCACCTCCAATCTGCAATAATTCGGATGATATTTCACACCCTCAAAATCGCGTACCAATTGAGAGTTATCGTTCTCAATGGCCAACTGTGACAATTGCCGAAACCCTAGGTTCCACAATGCACCTGTGATTGAATCACAATCTGAAAACAAGAGAGATAACACAATTGCTTGATTCGAATGGAGCCCCGGGGTGCCTATTTATTCTTTTCCCTCCATCCTCTCCAGAGACTTCTAGAACTTTTTTGATCTTATCTCTTAAGTGACTTTATTAAATACTCCAAGTCACTTTATTAAATATAAAGTTACTTATTTAATAATTATTTATTTAATTAAAATAACTAATTAGTCGTCCTTGGACAACCATTAATTAAATTAATTAAATTGAACTGTCACCAGAAAATTGGGGACATGACACCACGTGAGTTTGCAACAACTTGTAAAGGCAGTGCCAACATCACTAAGGCCTGCATTTTTCATAGAGTAAGATATTGGAGACTACAACATATACCAGATTCTTACAATTTTCTGAATGCAATATCTTGAATAAATATACAATTGTAGTTGCAGATGAATGGTGGTTTAATGTAATTGTGGGATAGCATTGTCCTTGGTGTTAAATTGTATATGTGCAAAGACAATAATTGAAGAAGTTGGAAATTGCTCATTATATTATGTATATTTTTTGGCATTGTATTTCATCTCATGACTATATAATTCTGTAAAAAAACATGAGGAGCAAAATCATAAAAAGTCCAAAAATTAATATCATCTCTCTCAACACAATCAGTGAGAGCCAGCTTGGGCTCATCATAGCCGTATCAAAGCGTTTTCCTGCCAACCTGCAAGGAATTGGGTTTCAGCATGGCTCAGAGATTTATTCCAAGTAGACATTATACCAGCAGAGGTCACACATCCCCACCTGGTGATGGAGGACCTGATAATCAGTTTGGCAATATGGGTGAGAGGGGTGCCAGTGGTTCAAGGGATTCAGCTAATACAGGTTATAGAGATGCTGACACTGGTTCTAAGTGATAGAGAGGCAAGAGAGACTTTCATAGATCTGGGAGCTGGACAGCATCATGTTGGCAAGGTATTGCAGTAGCTTTCTGACAAGTTGCAGCATATTGCACTCCCTAGAGGTCAAAGTACAAAGAGAGGCGCTTGAGATGATTCTGACAGTACGCACATGGCACAAGTTGATGACGAGTCTAGAGCTGGTGATAGGATCAGAGTAGAGGACCAGGTCAGGATTGATGACAAAATCGACAGGACTGGTTATACTGGTACATATGATAGGCCTTAGAGGCCTATGTTTTTGAGACCTACGGCAGATGCAGTCAATACTGAGACTAAGGCTGCGCCTTTTGTGGATGATGGGGCACATTTCACGGAGTGGGATCTTTACCGCAAGCAATCAAGGAGAACCTTGATTTCGATAGATTTCTAACAAAAAAGCAAGAGCATACTAGAGGTAGGCCTGCATCAAATAGACAGAGGCCTAGCCAATCAGATTTGGAAGAGATGGCCATTAAGATGGCACATTTTGATACAATGGTAGCTACAAATGTGCAAGACATTCCTTTTGAATAACCACATGTTAGTTCTCAAGTGTTGGACACATTGGATGTGGAGTATAATTGGAATTCATGTCAGGTTGAGTTTGGATAATGCAATTGTTGGCATGAGTTCTCAGGATCGTGCATTCAGTAGTGATGTAGTGATAGTGAGAGTAAGATCATGTGATGATACTATCAGATCAGCAACTACTTTTGTGCCATTTGAGCCATCGTTGAGGTGTTTAGCAGTAAGCATACGATTGTTGATGTGTTCACTGATGATAGCACACATGTTGTTGATTATGAGGAGAGTGATGTAGAGATAGTGTCATATCATATTGCAGATCAACACAATGTTGAGGTTCACTTTGTGGACAATCCTATGTTCGACATGGATGCAACATTGTCTTATGACAATCCACTTTTTGAGATTGATGTTGATCACTCACATGAGTGGAGTTGGCCACATTTTACACTATCTGCAAACACAGTTCAGTTTCCTATAGCAGCAGTTGGTGATGTTCCTTTTGTTCATAGATTATGATAAGGATGTGGCTACATCAATTGCAGTTATAGGTGTTGATACAGTTGGGATGAGTGCATCTGTTGAGAGCTGCAGGGAACCACATGTTGCACCAAGTTCTCCTATAGCTACATCTTTGGCAGAGGTTGTTGGTGATGATCAAGATTTATGTAAGGTATATATTGTGGGGAGTGCATACAACTTCATAATTGATCCTCATGTACAGGATCTCTATCGGGTATAGAGTTTGTCTATACATAAGTTTGATGTTTGGCAGAATTATTTAGCTGGTGCAGAGCAAGCGGGCAAAACGAAACATACTATCGAGTTGCTTCCTTGTGATGTCCTGGTTGCTACATAATCAAGCCAGGTATTGGGTGCAATTTTACAGATTATGTTATGTACTATGATGGTGTTGTATGCATGGAGATGGTTTGGTGATGACAGGGATGTCGCACGCTTTTTTCTATGGGATCCTAGTGGAGATTGGAGTTCATTTTGTTACTAGGATTGCTTGAGGACAAGCAATCTTGGGGAGGGAACACTATAATGTCGCCCATTTTTAGCAGGATTCCTACAATAGGCTAAGTCAGTTCATGATGGTGACCCTCGTGAGTTGGCAGTATGTTTGAGGATTTTTGAGGAAGACTTGCTATTTTTAGCAAGTCTATTCTGAGGTGGTTTCCATTTTTAGCGGTACAGTGGAGGTACTGGTAGTTTATCTTCATCAACAGGGGGCTAAGCATATTCATACAGTTATTTAAAAAGTGACTAATAACACTTTTAATTATGAAGGTGACTTGAGCTTATTTCTTGTTATAATTTGATAGTGTAAATGAGAAGCCTCCCAAGTGAAAAGTGTCATCATGAACCCATGTGCTCAAAAGTTATTTATTTAAAAGAAGTCATTGGAAGTTTTTAATTGAATGGTGTGTTGATGAAGCAACATTAATGAAAGGTGTATGGGAGAAGCCAGGTGCTTTATAAAAGAGGGTGGATGAAGCAAATAGATCATCTATTGTCTATGGTTTTTGATAATTTCTTGTGAGGGTTTTGAGTTGTGGTTTTCTCTTGAATTCCTCTTGAAATGTTATTCAATTTGTTGCTGTTGTAAAACAAATTGAACTAATTGTTCCAAGTCTGGGAATACTTTCAATTCAGTGCTGAAGTATACTGGATTGAGTGGGTCTACATCATCTGATTTGGGTGCCTTCTATATTGTTTTCTCTGTGACTTGAAGGGCTGTAAGTTGTTATTGATCTCTCAGTTATTGAGTGTGAATTATTTATGCACTACAGGTGTTTCTATCTCTGCTGTTTGGGCATTGAATTTACCCGCATTAAGGTGATCTTACATTGGAGAAATTGATAATAAATATCTCAGTTATTAATTTCAAATTGTATCTGCAATTCGGGCGTTTATATCCCTGCATTTTGGACACCTTGATATCTCTGTTTTGGCATTATACTTTCTGGCAATTTCAGATGCCTTTATCACTGCATATTGGCATTGGGGTTTTAGTTGCCATTGGAATATTTTGGGCATTCATTTAATCTGATTCTGGTATCTTCTCAGACTGTAATTACTATTGCTGAGAAGCGGTTGTGTGCTGGAGAATTTGGAGTTGGTTGAGCGCCCAATTATATCTGCTGCTGGGCGTTGTTTTCTATCTGCATTTAGGAGGCTGGCATTTACTGTATCTGTTTATAGTCACCTAGAATCCCTGCTACCTGGGCGTTATTTTCCATGGATTTAAACACTGCACTTGGGGCGTTTGAAATATCTTGATGGGCTGTCTAAGGAAGTCAGACTTGGCTGCAATAACACAAGCCAATATTGGCAATTACACTACTGTGAACACCCACGCTGGGACGTGATATATATTTGGTTGTGTGGCTCCAATTCAAGGCTGCGATTGCATACAGGGCTGCCTGAGATCATTAGCTGGGCAGTACAGTCACCACGTGGGTTTGCAACAAGTTGGAAAGGCAGCGGCAACATCACTAAGGCCTGCATTTTTCATTAAAGTAAGATATTGGAGACAACGACACATACCAGATTCTTAAAATTTTCTAAATGTAATATCTTGAATAAATATACAATTGTAGTTGCAGATGAATGATGGTTTAATGCAATTGTGAGATAGCATTGTCCTTAGTGTTAAATTGTATATGCGCAAAGACAACTGAAGAAGTTGGAAATTGCTCGTCTTTATTATTTATATTTTCCGGCAATGTATTTCATCTCGTAACTATATAATTCTGCAAAAAAACACAAGGAGCAAAAACACAAATTCCAGAAATTAATATCATCTCTCTCAAAACAGTCAGTGAGAGCCAGCTTGGGCTCATTACAGAATCAACCCTTACACAATGGTTGCCCATAGGAGTATACCAACATCAATCCACATAGATTCCTAGCTTAACCTACAACTATTGACACCAAAGATTATAACCCAATAAAAAAAACTAACAATCTGCCGAATCAACCTTCCCCTCCAAGACTCCAGGGCTAAGATCTCCACTTATAATAAATGGAACAATGCTCATCCACTGGGTCGCTACTACCTCCAATAGCTTTATTCAAAGTCATTTGCCTTCCATCGGTAAACTGCTCCTGCCTTTGTATCCACTACTGCATATGGGTTTGCTACTGGTGGATCAATAATTGCCTCTGAACCTATGTCAGATTGATTCAACGGGTGGTTCTAGAATTGGTTGTGATGAGATTCTGTCCCTCACTTTAAATAAAAGCTTGAGGCTAACAACTACTCCCTTGGCCCACCCCCCAAAGTCATTCACTTTTTAGACTGTGTGGTCAATAGCATCATCTCTAGGTTACCTCCTAGTGAATTAATACTTAATTGATCTTGAAACTTACTCCTCTAGTTTAACACAAAATTTCAAGGACTCCAAAATGAAACTAAACATGGCATCAATCTCTTCCCAAGTCTAACAAATAACATGACTAATAGTTGATTAGTCTCATCTCCATCAAATGGAAACTAATGCCTAAGCCCGAAGACAGTGAAGAGATCGTTGGGGATGTCATTTACATCCTCATAAAACCTGAGAGACAAGACAGACAAATGATGTCAACCAAAGGATGGCAATCGATCCTTTATATAAGCTTCACAACTTCAAAATTGACACAAATCCTATCTAGGAGCATAGAAGCCATATCTCCAAACAACAAAAAAAATATAGATCCTGAAACTGGATTTTCAAAATGCAATCATTTCATATACATGTTGTCTTGTTCCTACAATAATGTTTGTAAGCAATTTATGTGTAAGGAACTGACAAGGGCTTAACTAGTTTAAAACCAGCAGGGCATACACTAGATAAAACTATAGTTTGAACAGTTGTATGGTCAAAAATGGATCTATAGGAAGCAGATATGTATCCTCTAGGACTCGATGACCCTTGTAAGACTACTACATTCACTATACATATACCAATGAGATTGGCATTTGTACGATTTCAATTTGCCCCATAACTTATCATTGCAACCAATGGAAGTCCAAATTGCAAAATGGGACATGTGTACATTAGATCCAATAAAGCAATCCCATCTACACATGATGCAAACTTCCATTCTAATTGTGCGTGAACTCAATGCATCACTGTGCCAGCCCAAAAAATGTCAACACTCATCAAGTATACATGAATTCAATGGTTAGATCCTTACGAATGCATGAATATCAACAGTCGCTAAAAGATGTAGGCACTTGTGTGAGCCTCTTTTATCATCCATAGATTTGCCACAGCCAATGAAAATGCACCATGTCACCTTAAGCAATAGCAACTCTATAAACTACAAATGTGCCACTTAGCTATCAACTTGCCCTCTTGAAAAAGGAAAAAAAACCCTAGATATGTGGGTGAATCCACAACATCCAAGCAAGCATTTGGCAAGTGCCTATGTCCAATGTGTAAAGTAAACTAAGGCCATCATTTGTGAAGATTTGAAGATCAAGCCCGTCAAAAAAAAACTCCATCAAATTTAAACATGTCACATTTCCCTACTAACCCACCCTAAAAGTGCCCTAAAAATGTGGACAAATCCACAACATCCATGCAAGCATGTAACAAAAGCAAGTGGCCAACATGTAAAGCAACCTTAGGCCACATCACCCATTTGTGGAAGATCTAAAGATCAACCTTCGCAGCCACATCAAACTACAGAGTATAGAAGCTACTCAACTAGTGAATCAAAACACTTTATACAAAATTTTGACCAACATACCCAATTGCATAGCCAATTAAGATTTAGAATACATGGATTAATAAACTCAATATTGACATTAACACAAGGTAACAACTTCTAAACTACAAAAATGCCCAACAAAAATAATGACTAGCCAAAATAATGAGCAACAAGAAGGCGATTACCATAGACAATTATGGCCAAACCAAACCAAACCAGACACCTAGAACATTTTCAAAATGACTTGGAAGTGTTCAAAAGGAAAAAATAAGCACAATATCATATATTGTAGGTGATAATTATTACAAAGTAATTGGAAAATATTTGCTTGTTATTAACAATGATCAAGAGATCAATTTATACAAGAGATTGAACGATGTTTCCTTAAGAAACATTCTATTCTAGAAACAGAAAAGTAAATATTAGAAACATTGTAATATTTACAGATGATTACAATAGATAACCATTAGATACTAAATAGAGATAATAGAAACTATCTATTACCATAATACCCTCCCTTAATGCTTAATATATCCAGAGCACAAAGCTATCAAAAAGTATAAAAGGCAGATTATGTCTGCTTAAGGTGCTCTAAACTGTTCATTGTGGGCTGCAAACCAGATTGCTTAGATAGGGCCGCTAAGCACTTCCAACATTCAACTTTCATGTGACCAAACTTGTGGCAATGTTGCATTGAATGTTCTTTCGAGAGCCTTCTAAATCTATAGCAAAGGATGTCTGTTGAGAAGACTGTTGATGGTACTTTGGATAATGCTCCAAAACTTTGCAAATGAACATAATGCTCTAAAACAAACTGCAAAGAGTCATAATTTTTTAAGGTAAAATTGAAAAAACTGAACACGACTTTTGGGGTGAAAAATCAATCAAAACTCAAACAAGGTTTTTGAGGTGAAAAATCAATCAAGACCCAACATGACTTTTGAGGTGAAAATTAATCAAAAATCCAACATGATTTTTGAGGTGACAAATCAATCAAAACCCAACATGATTTTTGAGGTGAAAAATCAATCAAAACCCAACAAATAATTTTTGAAGAAAAAATTACAAACCCAACAAAGAAATCCCACACAACTTTGCAAATTACAGAATCAGAATTATTTAAGGGAAAAATTATAGAAACCCATAAGAAAATTTTCTAGGGAAAAAAAATGAAAACCCATCAGAATTTTTTTTTTTTTGAGAAAAACAATTATGAAAACCCACAAGAATTTTTAAGGGAGGCAAAATACGAGACTTTGCATGGTAAAGCAACACATGCAAACAACATGCAAGTACATGTAACCCTCAAAAAGTAGAGACCCAACAAATTTGAAGGATGACCCAAAAGAGAGCTCAAAGAATCCAAAAATAATATGTTGCAAGTTTCTAGATCGGCTGGCTCAAAATTGAGGCACAGATATCGATGTACCCAAAAAAAATAGATGACAACCCAGTTGAGATCTCAAAAAACCTACCAAGAATTTGTTAAAAAAAAATTTGATCCGGTATAGAAAATTAGAGTTTTGAACGAAAATGGCCCTACTACAAAAAAACCACAAAAATGGTGGAAATGTGCAGAAAAAACAGAAGGATCTGGACAAAAATGGGTTGCAGAACCGAACCACAAGTCAGCAGATTTAGATATCTCAGAACGGAAACCCTAGTTGTATTATAGAAAGAGTTGGAAGCAAATATGCATGTAAATAATTTCGAAAGTAAAAGGAAGATAATTTCAACGAAGAAATTATAATTATTTTCAAAAATAATTTAGAGTGTTGGCTCTAATACCATATTACGAAATGATTAGAAAATATTTGCTTGTTATTAACAGTGATCAAGAGATCAATTTATACAAGAGACTGAACGATATTTCCTTAAAAAACAATCGTAAAGAATAAAAACATTCTATTCTAGAAACAGAAAACTAAATATTGGAAACATTCTAATATTTACAAAAGATTACAATAGATAACCATTAGATACTAAACAGAGATAATAGAAACTATCTATTATCGTAATAATAATTAGCACAGATTAAACAAGGTCTAAGACAAAGATCACAATCTAAAGACATAAACAACATGACATTTGGTCAAGAAAATGGAGAACCAACACCAAAATACATTTTAACTCTCCACAAATGTTCAAGAAAATAGAAACAAGAAAACCAAGCCAACATTGCGATTCTAAAGAAAAATTATGAGTACTGACCATACAACTTCATTGTGCTCCTTTTTCTTATGTCACTTGAAATAAGCAACATGTCAAATTGAAAGTTCATGTGGTACCAATGGATGAAGCTTGTGAAGTTAAGCGAATGTAAAAAAATTAAATTGTTAGTTCATCAGCCCAAATCAGTCACCCCAAAGTTTTTGGCTCCATTGATTTTCTTTGGGTTCCTAATGCTAACCACACCAAGTTAGATGCCAAAAGCTAGAAACTCATGCTCACTGGCTACAACAATAATAATAAAGCCTACCGCCTGGTTGACATTGAGACTAATCATCTTCAATCGTGATGTGGTATTTGATAAGGAATAAGGGTCATTTCAGCTCTATCCTCCAAATATGAATTCAGAGGACCAGTCTCTCTAGGCTCAAGACTTGGGTATCCGAATTCCATTAGTCCATCTAATGAGAGGGCTACAGCTGAGAAGGCCCCATATGGTCTTATTCTTGCCTCTCCACTAGTTCCTTCTCCTACAGGCTCACCAAGACATATAGCTACACCACCTAATTTTTCTCAAGATTCATCCAATCTTTTGTTTGATGATGATCACATTACACCTAATTTTGATATTGGCAATTCAACTTTCCAACCTAAATAGTGGACTAAGACGATTGGAAATCTCCATGATGATGAGCTCATCAAGGGTGGAACTGCTTGCAAGAAGAGAAAACCTTCTAGCTCTGTAAATCATGCTCTCATCGCCAATATTCATATTGTGCATGAACCTCAAACATATACAAAGACAAAAGGGACACCTAAGCCAGAAGTCATAAACACTAAGCATCATAGTCTATTGAAAAATAACACTTGGGTTTTGTCAAATCTCCCTTCATGAAAGAAATCCATTGGATGCAAATGGATATACAAAGTCAAATATAACGTTGATGGCATTTCAAATAAGTACAAGGCCCATCCTGTTGCCAAAGGCTTCTCTCAGCATGAAGGGCTTGATTTTGAGGAGACCTTTTCCCGTACATCTAAGATGAGCACCATTAGATTAGTCATCTCCATGGCAGCTTAGTGTGATTGGAAGGTCCACCAAATGGACGTCAAAAATGTCTTCCTCAATGGTGATTTACAAGAAGAGGTGTACATGGGGTAGCCTCGTGGATTCAAGGTTGTAGGTAAAAAACATGTACCCAGACTAGTAAAAACACTTTATGGCCTCAAATAGGCTCCTTGGGCGTGGTACATATAATTGATAAGTACCTCACAAATCAGGGTTTCCAAAGGAGTCTTTTTGACTTGAATATGCATGTCAAGACTACTAGCAATGATATCATCATTCTGGTTATATATGTTGATGTTTTGAGTCTTGACTATTATTGGCAGTTCCAAATCATTGATTCAAGTAATCAAATAGAATCTATATCAATCTTTTGACATGGATGCCGTTGAACATCTACAGTACAGTCTAGATTAAGGCTTGGTAGTAGTCACATAGCATCTTCATCACTCAATCTAAGTATGCACGGGCTCTACTTGACAAATTTAGAATATAGGATTGCAAACCTACACCTACAACTACAGAGTTTGGTGTAAAGTAGTCTGCCTAATCTATTTCTCCTATCAAGAATGAATTAGCAATCAAACAATCTTCCTCAAACTTGCCAAAAATTCACTCTTCCATGAGCGCACTAAGCATACTAACATTCATTGTCATTTTATCAGTCGGTTGAAGATGGAGACATAAATTTGCAGTTCTGTTATTGTAATTAAATTTTTATCGAACTAATATACTATTAGCAATTTGCAGATTGTAAAGTACTAATTTCTTATTTGAATTTGCAGGTTATGATCATAATGGTTCTTGAATGAATCTGAATTATAATGGCAATTAATCATTCCAAATTATTACAGCAATATTCTGAAATTATTTTCTGTGATATCTGCTCTTACGACCATTTTTCTAAACAACTGCTATCCATTTTTTCTACACAGTTCCGCCATTTTTTGTGGTTTTTTTGCAACAAGGCCATTTTTGTTCAAGACCCTAATTTTTCGTACTAGATCAAAGTTTTTTTTATAGATTCTTGGTGGGTTTTCGCAGATCTCAACTGGTTTGTTCTCTGTCCTTTTTGAGTGCCTTGATTTTTGAGCTAGTAGATCCAACAACTGACAACTTATTCTTTCTAGGTTTTTCGAGCTCTTTTCTAGGTATCCCTTCAATTTTTTTGGGTCTTCCGTCTTTTTTGCCTCGAAATGCGTGCCTTCACAAATTTCCACATTTTTATGCTATGGTTAGCATCTTTGACTAATATTTTGCTCGAGAGCAATTCAAAATTCAATGGTTGAAATCATGGCACTTGGAAGTAGCAAATAATAGCAATTTTTGAATATCGGAATACTGATCGGATTGTTTTGGGTGTTACACAACATCCGACTGCCATTGGTACTAGTCAAGATACATGACGAGAGGCATTAGTGCTTCTCAAATTATCCGTAGTCGATGATCTCATATTCCATCCGACAAGTCAGTTGTCAAGATATGGACACATCTCAAGAATCTTCATGAGACTTTTGACAAAAACAAAGCTTTCTTTTTGAAGAACACTCTATTTTCTATTATCATGGATAAACGAACATCGCTCCAGGTTCAACTAAATAGGATTCGATAAATCTGTAATCAGTTGCTTGCCATTGGTCAAAAGATAGAGGAAAGGGACATTGTAGGAGTTTACCCAGGTCCTACGAGCATTTTATCATGGCTCAACAACATGTCTTCTGGTGTTGATCTGAAGTTCACCGGTCACTACACATTTCTGCTTCAACAAGATCGATGGAAACAACAGTTCAATAGCAGTTCCAGCTCCACCTCCACAGAGCAAGTCTTTGTTGCTAAATCCTTTCAAAAGGATAAAGGCAAGTCTCAGTAGTCATGTCAGCAGAAGTCCTTTGCTCCAGCTTCGGAAGGCTCCCGGAAGAACATTCAATGCAACTATTGCGACAAGTTTGGTCACACAAAGGTTGAATGTCGGAAACGCTTAGCTTCTCAACCTAAGGAATCAGGTTTGCATCCCAAAGCAAACAGTGCAGAGCACACTAAGCAGATGAAATCTGCCTATTACGCTTTCATGGCTAAAAGACCTACACATCATGTGAAGTCGTCTACCTGGTAGATTGATGTAGGTGCCTCTCGTCATTTCACCCGCTGCAGAAATCGATTCACTGACTACCAGCCTTATTCAGATTATGTTATTTTTTATTGCAGAGAAGAGTACACCATTGCCAGCAAAGGCAACGTTCAAATTCGGTCTACTCGGAGAAGCTTCATTTTCCTCGATGTGTACTACGTTCCAAGGATGGAACTAAATCTACTCTCAGTCAATCAGTTGCTGTGACATTCTCCACAATTGGATGTCACCTTCAGTTCACATCAGTATACCATCACTAATAGGGCAAATTCGTCTATTCTTGCAGTAAGTCTTGAGGATTATGGTCTTTTCCGACTTACTAATTCTGATGATTCTCAAGACTTAGCTATGGTTGCTCGGCAATCTTCTGTTAGTACACTTTGGCATCAGCAGTATGGGCACTTAAAAGTGCATTATCTCTCTCAGCTTACTCGAGAAGAGCTTGTCATCAGTTTGCCAGAGATTAAAACTCAGGAGCTTGGAGTTTGTGATGCATGCCAAACTAGGAAGCAACATCGCACACCTTTCACCAGTGGCAATTCATGGCGAGCTTCTCAAGTACTTCAACTTGTTCATGTCTATATCTACGGCCCTATGGCCACTCCTTCTGTTCTTGGGTCTAGGTATTTTTTGTTGTTTGTTGATGATTTCAATTGAAAAATGTGGATATATTTTTTTTAAAAGAAATCAGATGTCTTTCCTATATTTCAAAAGTTTAAACCTTTAATTGAAAAAGAGTCTAGGAAATATATTATTACTCTTAGGTTAAACAATGGGAGGGAATTTTGTTCTAATAAATTCTCTAGCTTCTTGAATACTCATGGCATCAAATGTCGATTAACCACACCCCACACACCACAACAAAATATTGTAGTTGAACATTGGAACAGAACAATCACTGAAATGGCTCGATCCATGCTCGAACACAGACATGTTCCAAAGAAGTTTAGGGCAGAAGCAGTTAGCACTCCAATTTATTTTTTGAACCGGTCACCCATAGTGTCGGTCAAAGGTAAGACTCTAGAAGAGGGCTGGTCAAGTCGCAAGCCCAAAATCAATCACCTAAAGTTTTTGGCTCCCTTGCTTTTGTTTAGATCCCTGATGTGTCCTGCACCAAGTCAGATGTCAAGAGTCAGAAACTCATGCTTGTTGGATAGAGTAGTCTTCACAAAGCCTACTGCTTAATTGACACTGAGACATCTCGTCTCCTGTACAGTCGTGATGTAGTCTTTGATGAGCAACAAGGACCATTCTTGATCCAGCAAACCAACCTATGAAGGCTCATGATTTGAGAGTTAGACTTCCATTAGGTCCAACTCGTGGGAGGGCTCCAGTAGCTCCTACAGCTACAGTTCTACTAGTGATCCCTGTACAGACACCTCCAGCTTTTCCTACAGGATCACACAGATTTGTAGATGCTTCACCTGAGTTTGATCCAAATTCTTTAGATGAGAAACCTAGTCATAGAGCATCTCCTAATACTAATGTTGATAATTCTCCTCTCCAGCGTAAATGGTGGGTTAAGACACTTGCTGATCTTTGTGATGATGAGCTCATCGATGGGAGAACTACTCAAAAAAAAAGCAAACCTAGAGAATCTATTAACTTTGCTCTCATGGCCAACATTCACAATGTGTTTAAACCTCAAACATATTCCACAAAAAAAGGAACTCCTAAGTGAGAACAGGCCATGAAATCTGAACACCAAAGCCTGCTGAAGAATAACACCTAGGTCCTTTCTAATCTTCCACCAAAGAAGAAACCCATTGGCCACAAATGGATTTACAAAATCAAATACAAATCTGATGGTACTTTGAATAAGTACAAACCTCGTTTAATTGCAAAGGGCTTTTCTCAATGTCAAGGCATTGATTATGAGGAGACCTTTTCTCTTATTGCAAAGATGAGCACAATTAGATTAGTCCTAGCCATGGCAGCAAAGTTTGGCTGGAAGGTCCATCAGATGGACGTCAAGAGTGCTTTCCTAAATGGTGATCTCCACGAAGAGGTCTATATGACGCAGCCTCCTAGTTTCAAGGTTGCTGGTAAAGACCATCAGACTCTCAAATTGGTGAAAGCTCTATATGGCTTGAAGCAGGCCCCTAGGGCATGGTACATGAAAATTGATGAGTAACTCAATGATCAAGGCTTCCAGAGGAGTTCTTCAGACTCAAATTTATACATCAAAACTACTGACGGTGATATCATCCTTCTGGTTATTTATGCGGATGATTTGATCATCACTGGCAGTTCGGCATCTTTGATTCAGGGAATCAAACAGAGTTTATGTCAATCTTTTGATATGACTGGCCTTGCCTAGGTGTTGAGGTTTGGCAATACTCTTCTATTATATTCATCTCTCAGTCCAAATATGCCAAGGCTCTGTTAGACAAATTTTGTATCATGATTACAAGCGTGCATCTACACCCATGCAGAAAGGCCTCAAGTTATCAACCAAGTCTGATTCTCCTCTCATTGATGATACTACATACAGGCAACTAGTAGGCAGCCTCATCTACCTCTCTGCTACTAGGCTTAATATCAGCGTCGCAGTCAGTTACATCTCACATTTTATGACAGCTCCTAAGGCTGATCATTGGATGGCAACAAAGTGTGTGCTTTGTTATGTGAAGGGCACTATGGATTGGGACCTCTTTACTCTCGAAGTTCTAATCCTAGACTAAGTGGGTTCACAGATTCAGATTGGGCAGGCCCTATTGACGATAAAAAGTCAACTTCTGGATATGTGTTCAGTATAGGATCCGGTGTCGTCACACAGACCAATAATAAGAAGTGGGCAGGTTCTCTCTCCTCTATAGAGGTTGAATACAAATGGACAGTCAAGGCAGGTTGTGAAGCTGTTTGGCTTCATTAGATGCTTGGGGATATGCAAATGTCACCAATAGGACCAACCACTTTATTGATAACAAAGGCATTATCAAGTTAGCACGAAATCCAGTCTTCCATGAACAAACCAAGCATGTGGATGTTCACTGCCACTACATACGACAGTTGGTTGAAGACGGGACAATAGACTTGAGGTATGTTTCTACCACAGATCAGACTGCAAACATTCTCACCAAGCCTCTTGGTCCTGATAAATTTGTCAAATTCAGAAGACTGCCTAAAGTTGTGGGTAGATTAACCATTAAGGGGGGCTATTACGATAATAGATAGCCTCTATTATTAGTTAATGGTTATCTATTTGTAATCTATTGTAAATATTTGTAATCATTTTCTGGTGTAACTTCTCTTAACTTCATATGAAGGGTCCTTAGCAAACTTGGGTGTGTAAAAACACAGATTTGAGCAAGGTATGTAAAGAAAAAGGACATGAAATGTTTAGGGATAGTGAAGGTGCAAATGGGTTAAGCTCAGAATGACTCAAAAATGACTAGAATAGTCAAAAATGAGTTTTTGGAGTGGATTGTGTATGTGGAGAACGAGCTTTAAAATATGCAAATAAGGAGTAAAGTGTAATGAAATGGAAACATAGCATGCTTTAATAGACATAAGTCATACTATGTATCCGACAAGCATGTGAGAAATTATTTTTCAACCAAAGGGCAGCCATATGGAGGTTCATGGAATGCCTATTGGTGGGACTTACACTTGCATTCTCATGAGGGGAAAAGAGAGATTTCCTTCTATTATAGAACGGAAGTTCATCCCTAGCTGCATATGCAAGTAAATGGGACCTTGCATATGCAACTTGAAGAAGAAGACGAAAGAAAAAGGAGCAACTTCATGCACACAAAAATAGATGCAAATCTGAAAATGGAAAAACGAATATATACAAATGTCTTAAGGAAAATAACTAAGGAAATTTACCTCAACTCCACCAAGAATGAGAAAAACAAGTCTTTATCCAAAACTTGAGAAAATCTGAAATTAATCCAAGAGATTTTAGATTTTAGATTTGTCCAAAGCCAAAGACTTGAATAGATTTCGAAATCCAAACATGGTTCAAATTTGGACATGTGGAGATAATCAGAGAGATTAAATGCCCAAAACTTGGAACAAACTTTGACCAGATCAATGCCATATGCAAAGAATTTGGAAAATAGTGTCCAAAGTGTATCAAATGATTTAGAAGACTTGAATGCAAGCTAGGAAGGATAGGAAATGCTTTCAAACTTACCTTGATCCAAACACTTGCAGTTTAAATGGTGCAAATTGCTCAAAACTAGGGCGTTTTTAAGCAAAAATGTGCCCTAGATGGGTTGAGAAATGAAGAAAACACTCAACAAACTCCCTTTCTAGTAGCCTAATGTGTTCTTTGGGTGATTTTAGGCAAAAACAGCCCTTGGATCATCAAAAACGGCCAAGAAATGTTCAAGATATGAGCATGAAAGCTAGAAAATCCGTTTGTGGAGGAAAATGCCCAAAAAAGTGAAGTTTTGAGAGCCAAAAATCGCCACTTTTGGGTGTTTGATCAAAAAGTCTCATGTTATGAAGTAGAAATGCACTTTTTGGTTGCATTTGCATGTGAAAAATGTGCCCAAAAACCCTCCAAATGCAAGCTGCAAATTAAACACAGGATTTCCTTATGCAAAAGCATATATTATAATGCACGCAATGTGCTCCAAAGTCGCCACTTTGTGTTTTTCATTAAAGACCTCATACAAAACGCACTTTTGGAGACCATTTACATGTTTTTGAAAGACATGCAATTGGGCAAAAAATCGCCACTTTGCCTTGGTGGGGTTTTAAAACATGAAAACACATTTTTAAATGCATGTAGTTGGGCCCAAAAAAATGTCACTTTGGCAGTGAGATGGATTTTTAAATATTACATACACATGCATTTATATATATATAATCAACTTATACATGCAACAACATATGTAAATGAGTAATATTTTCCCACTTACATTGATTAAATAAGTTTAAAATATGTAAATGCATATTAAAACCCACTTCAACACATTTTTATTGCATTGAAAAAGTCCATTTAAATTAATGCTTAGATTTATATTTTATTGTAAGTGTGTTTTCACATAGTGATTTGCATGTTGATGTATGCAGTGACTAATAAAAATCTCACTTAGCAATGTGTAATAAAAATCTCACTTTATGCACTTAAGTTGTCTCAGGTATTTGTATTTAATATTTAACTACAGTTTTTAAAAAATTAACATGAAAAATAGTCTACAAATAGGCTACTTTCATAAAACATATAAAACTATGGTCAAATCAACTCATAATGAGTTGAAATTTTAAAATGGGCCACAAAATCCACTTTAAATATTAAATATAATTTTATATCATGCAGTTGCCAACAAAAAGCCCACTTTTATGATGGTTGGAATTTTTAGCAGATTATAATTTCAAGATCAGTTATATCAAGGGTAAGGAGAATAAAGTAGCAGACACTTCAAGCTAGCAGAAGCATATATCAGCTATCGTAGCAATAAATATTGGGCTCAAGGAGCAAGTATTGCAGTGTCTACCCAACTCGGGGACGATGAAACATTAGGGGGAGGGTATGTTACATCCCAAATTTTGCTACCTTAAATGATATTCTAGCCGTTGGAAAAACTCATGTGAAGTTAGTTAATCAGTGAAATTGTTGAGAGTTATGGATCAAGTGAAATTGATTTATTGAGAATGTGATATTTTAATTAAAAGGAAATTCTGTTATTACTTAATGTGCCATGTGGCATGTTAATTAGTCGTTAAAGATGAATTTGGAAAATAATTAGCTTAGAAAATTAGATTATGTGATATCTCTTTTATTTAAATTTGTTGGAAATATGTTATTACCTACAACCATTTCCATTTTGCAGGAGCATGACGATGAGGCGAAGTGTTGCCAAATTAAGAGTTAGGAACAGACACCCAAATCCACCGTTACACCTGTTGGTTCCCAAAACCACAGATTGGAAATCCAAGAGCTTGTCACTTCTCCGATAGGACTTCTCAATCAATTATGGCCAATGAACGGGGATACTTCTTGATTCTCGTGCACTTAAGGCTCCCCTACACCCAGGCAGGTAAACGTTCACCTCAAACACTGACTTACTGGTTCAAGGCTTTTCTATAGTGAATTTAAGTCTCTAAGTTCTTTGGCTGGCAAGGTCCTTGAACTCGATCAAAATGAAAATTGGATCCTAAGTGTTTGAATTGTATAGGGTTTTAATAATGGATCTGATGCTTGTAGAAGGAATATATAGATTTTTTGACTTCAATAATAGAAAGACCAATGCCTCTACTTTGGGCAATAGAGTCAACTTCAGTGAATTTTCACATACAACTTTATAATGTTTTACGCACTTATAACTGCCAACAATTTAATAATCAAGATGCGACAGATCAAATATATACGCAATCTTAAATTACTCCAGATTGAACTTTAACTCCTCTGGTAAAGAAACAAACTGCACATAGATGTGGAAACAATTAAATATTTCACACTATCTGTGATGATCAAATTTAAATGCTAGATGACCATGTCCACTTATCCAACATTTAAATTGTATACATAATTCCAAAAAAATTATTACAAAGGACGATTCATCTGTAGTTTAAATCTCCACACCATTTAAAAATAAACAGAAGACATTTTATTTTATTATAAAAATAAAATAATGGAATTTACATTAGATAAGCCATATATAGCCCTTATCCCTCCATACAAAATAATATAAATATTTCTTCTTGAGAATGATGGTTTTTTGAATATCCTCTTTTTCAAAATGAAATAACTCTACAACTATTTATATTGTGTATACAATAGGATGTGACCTTTAAATTCAAAAGTCGTCTCTCTTCAAAAGTAGATCACATCTCCTTTAATATTAATTATGTTTCTTAAAATAATCGATAAATACATCCATTTCCCAAATATTATACTTTGACTTATGTTTTGATATTGTCATCAATTAATTCTTGAATTCTTTCTTGAATATTTCTCTTCTCAAACCGTTACCATATGTAGAAGACAATCTCCAAATATTTTCTGCGATGAGCTGTCATCTGTATTGTGTTATCCAAGTTGTTTGGATGTTGACGGAAACACCTATTGCACATTTGACGATCTTTTGTAACCCTTTTGAAATGAAACACGGACCTCCAGCAATATTCACAAGGATTCCTGAGTGCATATCCTGTAGATAATTATTATTTATTTAAATATTAATACATTGCTGCTAATACATTTTGGATAGAGTCTTTACTCATGGTGCTATCCTTTCTACCGCTCTGTACATAATTGCTTGATATCTTTGAACCCTATACGGCTCCCTTGCTTGGAATTGCGTAAACATGCTTTCAAGGTGCCGTCTCAACCATTTCAAATCCAAATAGGGCCACCGGTATCTGACCTAACAAAATTCTTCCTTTGGCTTTTTCCTTGATTTGATATTATCGTGAGTCAATTCTTCACAACATCAAAACATTTATCCTTCGATCAATATTCAACCTTGGACAATTAAATATATAATCACGAACTGATATCCAATGTTATCGTTTATTATTATATCCTGGCCAATCTTTTGTTACATTTTTGCTAAAACACACAAAGTGCTTCATGCCATATTTGGATTGGGACCCACAGTGCGATTCAAAGGTTTTTATCATTGTCTTGATCAACATATCCAATATTGTGGGGCAAGGAAATACACATAATCTATCGTTCAATACTCCCAAATATTTATTCTCATCGGCATGGTAGTGGCCTTCAATGTTTGCCTTTATATTGTATGCTATCAATGATGTTGATGCTGCTCTGAGTATATGTCTCTTCAAAATAACTTGTGTTAGTATTGCAATAGGGAAATGTTCCCGGCGAATAAGCAAGCACCGACACTGATTGCCAAGACTTTGATGTTCTGATCATATTGCTTCCTTGGCAAAGATAAAGCTGTAGCATATCCCCCAAAGTCTCCAGCAGCTCCTTTTCAATGAATTTCACCAATTACTGTATATATTTGTTCTACTACATACAATATTATAAGGAACTCTACAGAAGGTTGCACTCTAGATATGATGGTGATTTGGATTGTTATCTAAGATCTTCATATGCATGTTCATGTCTTCATCAACTAATAATCATTCAAACTTTATCTATCTTTCATTTCAAGGAATCCATTGTTTACTTTGTTTTTTGGTACAATCATTTAAAAGTGGGATATAAATGGAAGCCTTAAATTGCAGAATTTTAGAGCTCCATCAACACCATCAAGTATGAACCTAACCATTGGAACCAAGGACTAAAACGGCTAGGCAAGCAAGAAAGCACAAAGATAACCATAAGCTATTCAGATAAACAAATAAAAACATTATAAAGAACTTAAGTAAGAATATTACCTTCATTCTGGAATGATTTTTGTGTACCTTGCAAGCTATCATGCCATAGTATAGTAATATCATGTCTATACTCATACTTGGGTGGGTATGAAATATGTACATATGTATGCACATACATGTGTGTGTATATATGTATGCAAATTTCATCATTTATGTATACATATATGTGTGTGTGTGTGTGTATCATAATTACTTAGGGAAGCATGATTATATAGGAATGACATTATTATACTAAGGCATGGGTTAGGCGTATGATGTCACCTTTATTTTTTTAAATATTCACTTGACTTGGACTTTCATCATTTAATTACTTTTCTTGGAGCAACCACTTGTTTTGTATCCACCACCTTAAAGCATCGAGCTATCATATTTCTTTTGATATTTTGAATTTTAAAGTCTTGCAACGTTTCTTGCCACCTCAAATCTCGATATAACCGAGCTAATGCAGGTGATCATTGTTCATCTTGGCCGATACTTGTTCCTTATTTATGCTCTCTAATCTTGCCGCAAGGGGCATACATTTTCTTTCTCTACTCATTATTCTTGCATTCCAGACTTCACTTGATATCACATCACCATATTTCATGATCGAGGTCATACAAGAGCGTGGACAATGGTATAGTTGATTGAGCCGAAGCTCATGGATCAAGTCTATATTACACATTGGACACTTTAAGTTTTTGGTGCTAGCATTCCTACAATTTCCATATACATCATGGATCAAGTCTATATTACACATTGGACACTTTAAGTTTTTGGTGCTAGCATTCCTGCAATTTCCATATACATCAGACCGCCCGATTTGGATCAGGTCATGCTTTATATATTCCAATGCATATAAATTTTTCTCTTCTTTCTTGTATGGGCCAATTTCTATTAGCTCAGCCCCTTGTTTATATTAGCTTTCGACGAGTACAGAGCCGAATGTGATAAATTTCCTTAGTGACTTTAATGTTTCACCGAAATGCTCTGTTTGGAAATAATGTTGGGTTGCATATACATATAATTTGTTCGAAGGAACACCGTATAGGGATGTTATCAATATATCTTTGAGATGGAATACTCTCTTTATGATTGAAATCAATACAGAAAGAAAAGTAAATATCCTATGATTCCATAGGCCAAAAAATGGCATGATGCATGGAAATGGAATAAGTGTTCATGAAATCCAAAAATTTAATACGAATTCCCCCAAGTAAATATGACCTTTATGGGCGAGCTAAAGGGAGGGAAGAGTGGGAAGAAATCCTGCAATGAAACAAAAAAATATAATCAGCAATCACATTTAAAACAAATATAAAGACAGCTCATGGTAATCCTTTTGCATTTTCTTGTAGTCAAGTCGAGCGGTGGGTGATCAGGCACATAAGTTGCCCATCTGATATCCTTGGCCGAGGCAGTTAATGGTGTGTTACCACCATGATCACCAAAGGTCAGGGTGCTAGCAATTGTGAGGTAGACTGATTGGAATGTATCCACAGTCTCGACAATTGACTAGTTGACACTCTAACACCAGGATGCTCAGTGGTTGGATAAGGGTGTCCTAAGCCATCTCCCAAGGTAGGGAGGGTCTTTCTCATTGGAAATTGTGAGGGGATACTAAGGGTCCGTGGTTGGGAAGTCAAGCCCATTGCAATGCTTCTCCTCTCTTCCACATGCCAAGGCTTGCACAACTTAGTGTTATCAGTTTCTTTTATTCTGGTAACCCTTACTATATTCCAATTGTACTTAGTTAAATATGATGTTTTCAATAGAATATTTCAGTTTTGAATTGCAAGTAAAATGGTAGTTCAAAACTGAATGTCATGTGAGCTAGTAGTTAGATGGTAGTTAATTTTTAATTATTTGCAAATCTAGAACATAGTTAGCTTGTATTTCCCTTTCAAGTGAAGTAATTGAATAATTGATTTAACTGTATGTCTTTTCATTCAGTTAAGAATAAGATATGATTCCTTTATTTAAGAATTAATTAGTTTCCAAGTTTTTAGCATGTTACATAAATAATACATCAATAAATTGAATAGAGATACTTAGATTCCAATATGATGGTACAAGTTCTAAACCTTTTACTAGATGTACAAAATCATCCCCTATAGTTACTTTGTCGGTTTCTTTCACCATAGTATCTAGGCGTTCTCTGAATTTAGTGATGTGTTTTGATGACCCACTATCAATCACCCATGTATTAAATTTGTTTGATACATAACTTGATAGTGCTGAGTAGAATACAATTTTTTCAGAATCATCTTCCATAGTTGTTTTTCGGACCTTAGCAAAAGATGCTTGTTTCTTTGTCCTATTAGGGCACTTGACAGCATAGCATCCATATTGATACATCTAAAACATTAAACTTGAGAAACATTTTTCCTCTATTTGAATGAGACCTTTCATGAAAACTTATTTTTCTTTTGAAATTCCTCTTCTTGCATTTCTTATAAGAGTTTGTGTCTAGGACATGCATATCCTCATCTATAGGTTTTTGTTTGTTTCCTTTTCACATTTGTCTAGCTTCTTCTTGTAGACAATCAAATCTTAACCGATCCAATTTTGGAAGTTTTGGTCTTGCACTTATTTCTTGGACGAATGACTCCCATGAATTTGGTAGGCCACCTAAAGCTATTAGAGATAACATTTTGCTATCAATTTTGTACCCCACAATTGACAGTATGCATTGACGGATTCTCCTTTGCTCATGCTTATGTGATTCATTTACCTCTTTCATGCAAGGGTTTGCTAGTGTTATTTATTTCAAATTTATTCTCAAGGGATTTGAACATAAGGTATGCAAGGGATTTGAACATAAGGTATGCATCTCATGTTTTGCCAATATAGGTACTATGTAATACCTAACTGCATCTACTATTAATTTCATGGCTTTTTCGTTTTTCTCAATCCATTGGGATTTTTCTTCTTCATGCTCAAGTTTAATCTTCTTGTCTTTTACAAATGAATCTAACTTATTTTTCTTTTAGTATCACCATAATTCTCAACTTCCATGATGTGAAGTTATTTGCACCTTCAAGACAATCCTCAAATCTAATCATATTTGATATTTTGAAGAATGAATGTGAGTAATCTGATATCTCAAATTTAATTTTTGGATCTTCATTAACAAAGCTCTGATACCATGTGATTGTGATTAAATTTCTTATCAGACTAATATAATATTAGCCATTTGCAGATTGTAAAGTACCAATTTCTTATTTGAATTTGCAGGTTATGATCAGAATGGTTCTTAAATGAATCTGAATTAGAATGGCAATGAGTTATACGTTCAAATCCGAATATTTGATTTTATCTTCAAGTCTGAAATCACCGATCCGTACTTGAGAAAGCATTTATAAATTCCGATGCTTCTCTTAGATATCGGTGGGTATATATAAGTGTCTTATATTACGAAGTAATTGGTAAAATATTTGCTTTATATTAACAATGATCAATATATCAATATATACAAGAATGAACGATATTTCCTTAGGAAATGATTGTAAAGAATAGAAACATTCTATTCTATCTAATAGGAAACATACAGTTATTACAAGCTAACTAAATATCAGAAACTTTCTAATATTTACAACAGATTACAAACAGATAGGCTGCAAATGAATAGATATTTATACACATAATAAGTATTGAAACTCTCTAAAGCCAGAATATGAATTACCATTGCATACATAGGACAGAAGTAAGGAAATCATTTCCTCATAGGCAATATGAAAGACAATCGGTATACAAATATAGAAAACATGTATCAAAGACCATCAGAATCTCCTATCAGCTGCTACACGTGGCAGTTCAAAATTAAAATAGATCAACTGTAAAATATCACACACTGGAGCATCACATTTGGAGGGAGGAGAACAATAGATAAATAGAAGAATAAGCTACAACAACATATTGGAAATGAATATACAGTCGAACAACATTCACCATTCAATGTAATTTTCAGTCTATAAACTTAAAAGGGAGGAAAAATCATAGCAGGTAATCAGAAGCTACTTCCCATTCAACACTTTTATAGTCAACGATAAGGATCTTTAGCAAGATATTAAAGACATAGAATAAGAATGATGAGTTCAGCAATGAACCCAACTCCACAATCCAATCAGTGCACGAAACTGCAGGAAAGTGTGGAAGATGTGAAGTTCACAAAGCCCTATATGGATTGAAGCAAGCTCATAGAGCATGGTATGAAAGGCTGCATGGATATCTAGTAAGAATTGGTTTTGAAAAGACAAATGATAATAGTAATTTGTATATTAAGGAAGGACCACAGGACAAGATATTGCTTGCAGAAATATTTGTGGATGATATCATATTTGGAGGACATGAGATGTTATGCAAATCATTTGCTGATGAAATGAGAAAAGAATTTGAAATGTCTGTTTGGAGAGATAAAATTCTTTGTTGGTCTACAAGTTCATCAAATGAAGGATGGCATATACATTACTCAGTCAAAGTACATCAGGGAAACATTGAAAGCATTTGAAATGGAAGATTCCAAACCAGTTGAAACACCTATGTCTACTGGACATAAACTTTCAAAAAATGATGATTCAAAGGAGGTAAATTAGACTACTTACAGATCAATAATTGGGAAACTTCAATATGTGGTACACACTAGATCTGATATTGCATTGGCAGTTGGCATAGTTGCAAAGTTTTCTGATAATCATTGGAAAAAAAAGAGGAAAAGAGTTATGGAACCGCCCACCACTCTTCAGAATGAAAACATGCAGCACTAAGATAGATATCATTTAAGGATGATAAATAGGGATCCAGACAGAAAAGGTTCAAAGAAAGGTCATCATCCAATCTAAAGCAATATATGTCATCATATTAGTAAGAGAGGCATTTGAATAGTAATCACTAGACATCGGTCATGAGAGCAAAGTGCAGAAATGATTTCAGACCTTGACAATGATAATTGTCAGCAGAGATGATTGATAATGTAGTAGTGGAAATCTCAGTAGCGATGGAACTAGTAGAAGGAGGGCATTCACAACCAAGGAATTCAGTGAAAGATGTAGGAGGTAAAGAAATAGACAAGGACGATATAAAATAATCAAAGAGAGCATCAGTATCATCAATACATTGAAGTTACAATTCCATCAAAGATAATAATAATATCAGTTTCAATTATATTTGTCATTATTATCAAATAGAGGATTATCGTCGAACAAGAGAAAATAGAAGAGCAACAAATCTGCAGAGAAAGTCATCCATTCATACATATTATATATTCCATTCATCACTCACGTACCTAGCAAAAGGGGTACTATTGAAATTTTCACAAAGATATTGAAATACCATGGAAAATGATATAGAGATATAAGATATTAACATATGCAGATAGACATTGAGCGTCTATTGAGCACGTGAAAGTGACAACTTCAATATCAAGTATGATTATTACATGAATGGGAGTAAATGTTACATCCCAAATTTTCACCCTAAATTTTAAATTGAACATAGCCGTTGGTTTAACGAATTATTATCATGTGAAGTGAGTTAGTTAATTATAGCCGTTGTATCAATTTATTTCTTCCTGATCATGTGAAGTGAGTTAGTTAATTATAGCCGTTGCATCAATTTATTTCTTCCTGATCATGTGAAGTGAGTAAGTTAATTATAGCTGTTGTATCAATTTATTTCTGCTTGATCATGTGAAGCGAGTTAGTTAATTATAGCCATTGTATCAATTTATTTCTTATTGATCATGTGAAGCATATATGTGGTATTAACTGATAATGAGATATTTTCATGATCATGTGAAATGAGTTAGTTATTTAGACATTGATGAAATATCCAAAGGTCACTAGATGAACGGCAATGGTTTTGAATTAACAATTAATATATCTTGAATTAATGTCTTGGCAAGAATGTTTGTTTGAGTGGTTGCAGGAAGAAGACTGAAGAGAGGGGAAGCATTTTAAACAGGGTCATCGGAAGGGGATGGTCGAATGGTCCAGTCATCAGAATCGATAGGTTTGACCTAAGACTACCCTGTCAAGGTTACTAGGATTTGACAACATGTTACATGGTGGAACCGCATGAGCTATAAAAGGACTATTATAATAAATAATATAAATTAAACATAATTCCTACCTTTAAAAGAATTATCAAAAAAATTATTATTTAATCATCATTATACACTCTCAAATACGAACATATGTATATAAAAATAAGGTGACACCAATACATTATAAATTATAATCTAATGATATGTACACATGAACATAGATAAGAATACATATGATAATAATAAAATAATAATAATAACTCTTTAACTTCTTATTTTTCTTTCTTTTCTTTCCCTCCTTTCTTTCTCTTTAATCGATTTGAATGGCTTTCGAATGGATTCTTGTAACTGAAGGAAGCCGTAGAGTCAAGCTCTTCTTTTTTTATAGAGTTTCATAATCGTATCACAACTCATTCTCTTTATTCTTTCCTCTTGCTATCGGTGACTCTCAAAAAGTGATTGAGATTTAATTTCGACTGAGATTATTGTTCTTTCGTTCTTCTCCTTCACATTTTTTGACTGTGGAATCAAAACCAATAGTGGAGTTCGTTCTCCCAATCTCAAGGCATACCAAATACCAATCTCAAGGCATGGTAGCTTGAAATGGTGAGGAGTGTAGAGAGTCTGCACAATAAGAATGGAATCAGATCAAACAAATAATAATTTAAAAACTACAATAGTTCATGCATGTTCCAACTATGTAAAAAGTTGTCAAGTCGAGTGGTGGAGATCGGGTTTGTAGACCCAATTTGAAATCCTTGGCCAGGGTAGAAATTAGGCAAATGTACCGAACATGTGATCTTTGTTGATTGTCCAGACGCTTCAGTTATTTTGGAGAATAACTATTGGGACTTCAACCCACCTGATTACTCTAATGGCTAGGCTTATGAACATCCCAAACCCGATCCCAAGGTAGGGAGGGCCGTTCTATTAATTTAGAATGTGTGGGGATAAGTAATGGTTCGTGGTTGGGAGGTTAAGCCTATGTCAATGCTTCTCCTCTCACCAATGTCGAGGTTAGACAACGAGTTAAAGAGATTCTTTGCTATTATTGTATGTTCCTTTCACTTTTTACCTCTATTAAAATAGATAGATAATTTCATTTCAAGATGGAGAAAACATTTACTTTTATGTTGAATAAGCTTTTCAATTAATATAATTAGTCATTACTTTATTTTCAATTGAACAATTAGAAATAGTTAAATTATTAGCAATACATAAATATCTCTTTTTGTTTCTTGTGAAATTAGTTGAATAGATTTTAAAGAGTTTCTTTCAGTTATAATCAATTGGTAGAAATCATTGTCATGTGGAATGAAAACAGTTACTTGTGAAATTAGATCAATTTGAGATTAAAAAAAAATTTATGAAATTTCATGTGTTACATATGGTATCAGAGCGCTAGGTTCAACACTGAACCTAGGTCATCCTACCTTCTTGAAACCTAATAGAAATCTGAATTGACTACAGGATGTTAGTACGCAAAACCCCCATAAGAAAACTCGGCATCCCATCTTTCCCTATCTTATTAAAAACATGACTAAATATGACTACACCTATTGTTCTGTACCCATAGATAATGAAACCCTGAATCAAGCAATTCAGCAAATGAAGAAGGAAAGAGTCAAGTGGACTCCTACCAAAAAGGCAGCATATAGAAACAAGTTGATACAAAGCTGGAATGCTCAGTAGAGCAGCCCTCTTTTATAGTTTCATAGATCCTGGATGGTGCAAGATATGTACCAATCTGAACCAAAATGTAATGTTGCAAAGCAAGATTAAAATGTTGTGTGAATGTAGACTTCCTCAATAGAGAAAATTTTGTAAATAAGATTGCTTAGTTGAGCAATGAGAATAAAATTAAGTTATTTGAAAATATGTTTTGTAAGACTTTTTCTCTATTAGATTTCTTCTTTCTGCATAATAACACAATTGCAAATTAATAGGTGGGAATCCTAAACATAAAAATAAATAACAGCGCGAATACAGAAAACTAAGATATAATACGCGAGAACCCTCAATCTTCCAATGAACTACTACTCCAAATCTTGGAAGAAACACAATTAAAGTTAGAAACCATGGAAAAAAGGATGAGTGAAATGGCAGCCTAGATGGGGTAGAACCATGAAGAAGTGCAAACCACATCCACTTTTAGAGCAGAGATAGAAGTCTTTGAACGTAACAAACTCCCCTCTCCCAAGCGATCAAAAAAAAAAAAGAAGAAAGAAATAGTGATTGATTTATCAACAGACATAAACAAAATAAAACCACCTAAGTTTTCCGGTTCTGAATCTGGAGAAGAAGCAGAATCATGGTTAACCGAGATGGAACAATATTTCGAGATTAGGAATTTCTCTGAGACCTTAAAGGCAGTTTAGGAAATATATCATTTCACTGGAGAAGCTGCAACCTGGTGGGGAAACACTAAGGTCAAGCAAAACATTAGAACCACTGAAATCACCTGGGAGAAATTCGTGAGCATATTTCGGAGACGTTGGCTGCCTCAGACCTTTTATGATCAGAAGCTTTTAGATTTTCAGAACTTAAAACAAGGAGACATGTTAGTGCATAAATACTAGGAGAGGTTCACACGATTACTTAAAATACGTGCCACCTTATCAGCAAGACACTAATCTAAAGGTGAGAAAATTTATCATGGGGTTGAACAATAGGATAGGAGGAGATGTTGATGTTCTTGCTCCCTGAACCATGGAAGAGGCCTTAGAAAAGGTTGTTCGACAGGAACACAAGATCAAAAAGGATGACTCCATCCGAGACAACAAAATGAAAACTACCTGGAATTCAGAAGGTGCTGACTTTGGACCAGAGAAAAAGCAATTTAAGGATTATAAGAATAATAAACCTAAATTTAAAAATGGTGGAGCAAGGGATGTCAAAAGCAATTTTTATGCGAATAAGAACAATAGGAATAATGAGAAGAAGGGACCACCAGGAGGATGTTTTGACTGTGGAGGAGATCATTATATGAAGCAATGCCCTATTAAACCCAACATCAGCCAGTCACAACGACCACCTTTGCCACAACAGCAGCAAGCCTTTCAGCAAAGGATTCATGCAACCCTAGATAATAGACAAGCAAAGCAAAAGATAGGCCCCATTGAAACTCCGGGTAAGATTTACGGGAACCATGTGTCCATATTAATTGATACTGGAGCATGTGAATGTTTTATATCACCTAGGTTGTTAAGTAGATTTCCGAAAAGATCTAGTTTTATGGCAAAACCTTGGACAGTCAAGTATGCAAACCAGTCAAGGGCTAAGGTGGAGCAATGCCCATTTGAAGCTTGGGTTGACTTTCCAAATTTCTCTACGGAATTGAACTTATATGTAGCACCACTAGGGTCATATGACATTATCATAGGAATTAATTGGCTCAGTGAACATAAAGCCAAAGTAGACTATCTTGCCAAAACTGTACACTGTATGGATGATCAAGGTAAACCAACAAGCATTTCAAGGATTAGACATGAAATTAGATCAAAACAGATTTTTGCAATGTAACTTAAGAGATATGGGAGGAAAGGCTGTAAAATCTTCACAATTAGGATTGAAGATACAAGGGAGTCTAAAACAACCACATATGGGGATGATTACATTTATGAAGATGGAGAAATCAGGCAAAAGTTAAAAGAATCCTTTGAAGAAAAATACCCATATTTGAAGAATTATCAAGATGTGTTTCCTGAAGAACTTCCTGGACTACCCCCTTCCCGAGCATTTGATTTTACCATAGACTTGATACCAGGAGCAGAACCCATATCCAGAGCCCCATATAGAATGACAACCACAGAGTTAATGGAGTTACAAATCCAACTACAGGATATGTTAGATAAGAAGATGATTCGACCTAGTGTCTCACCATGGGGAGCCCCAGTGTTGTTTGTAAGGAAGAAGGATGGAACCATGAGACTGTATAGATTGCAGGATGCTTAATAAAGTCACCATCAAAAATTGGTACCCATTGCCAAGGATAGATGATCTTTTTGACCAAATGAAGGGTGCGACTGTATTTTCAAAAATTGATTTAAGGTCAGGATATCATCAACTACGAATTAAAGATGAAGATATACATAAAATTGTATTTAGAACTAGGTATGGACATTATGAGTTTTCAGTATTGCCTTTCGGATTAACCAATGCCCCAACAGCTTTCATTAATTTAATGACAGTATATTTCAAGATTGTCTAGACAAGTTTGTATTAGTCTTTATAGATGACATTTTAATATACTCTAAGAATGAAGAAGAACATCAAAGGCACTTAGGAATAGTTCTGCAAAGACTAAGAGAACATAAGCTATGTGGGAAACTATCTAAGTGTGCTTTTTACCAAAAGGAAATTCAGTATCTAGGGCACATTATATCAGCTCAAGTATAATGTCCCCTTTCTATAACTGGTTATGCTTTGGGGACTACTACTTCAAATTCCAATAGACTCCTTAGTTTTACTCTGGGGTTTTATGCAAGGTTCATGTGGTCAATAGTATTGTACGATGATGATAATCTCCTTCAACTTGTAAGATCAGGTTTACCAATAAAAATATATAATTAATGTTTGTCTCTAAAGGTAGAGGCAACTATTCTCCTATTAAGCTATAAATTGCTTGTTCCTACTATGTCTTGTTCACTTAAGGATTTCTTAATTTAAGACCGGTTGAGTTATCATAGATTCTGGTCATACAACGAGGGACATTGAATATAGTTCTAAGGGATAACACTATCCCAATTATATTGCCGTGAATTATACTTAAGCTAGTTAATCAAATCTGAGTAATAATGGTGGGTATCTCCTTGACATTATTTCCTGATTATTATTTAATGGATATGTACGATGGATGTCTTGGGAATACCTGCTTGTGTATAAGATTTCTACTCTTCCTCGTACTTCCAAAAAGAAGCGCTATGTTTGTTGGATAATATAATAGAGTTCGTAATGTCATTCCTCAAGAGATTGTGAATTCTCCCTTATATCTAGCCAGAGGAAATAGATATGATGCCAAACGACATGCACATTCCCTTTCATGGTTGATCGATAAATGGTGGCTTTTCAAGAATAATCACTATCAATTTATGCTATTAATTCATCATTGCTCCTTAACAAATAATGAAAAGAAAATATCTTTTATTGATCAATTTGTTGATGGAGCTCGTTGCGTAAGATTGGAAATAGGCAAAGGGACTACAATTACAATATATCCAAGTTCTGTAATAGTTAAAGTGGTTCTGACGTGGATTCTTATTATTGGTATCTCTGCACAAAATATTGTGACTAGTCAACGTATGGATACTTGCTTGTCCTTTCTATCAGTCACCATTCTTCTTGGGGTGTAGACATCATTGCAGTCATTCCTTCTATTTCCAGTGGTCATCAACTTCTGTCGTGACTAGCAACTACTTCTTTTGCGATAATATACTAATAAATTCCACTTAGTTTTAACGGTGAGTTTCTCCTATTCTCTAGTTCCATTCATAAGAATTATATGGTTTATTCATTCTTTTAGATAGTTACACATATGTATCAATTTGTATATAACTATATATTTAATGGATATTACATTATATTAATATATGTATCACTATAATATATTATCATAATATATATTTAATATATTATTGTCAATTATTGTTTTATTTATTATTATTATTTTAGTTATTTATGGTGATACAAAATTCAACTAGTACAATGGATATAGTCAGTTATATTATATTATATTCATATTACGACTATTAACAATTGTATAGTATTATATTAAATTAATTTGATCTCTTGAAAATGTATTTAATAATGATTTGTGTTATAAAATTTATTTATTTATTATTTAATGTAATAGTATTTATTAAATTCATTTAAAAATGGGAAATATCACAGTCTGCCCTTCCCCAAATTGCTTGTCCTCAAGCAATTCAATATTCTCTCCTTATAACTTGATCGGTAGTCCTACAACAATAATTTTGATTTGGAATTAGATAGTTAAAAGTATAAAATTAAGTATCACATGATTAGATTTTAAAGTAATAAGATCAATTTTAAGGAGAAACTTATCTTTATATACTGTGTGCTTCTCGATCCTTCCTTTGCTTTTCTTGACCCATGAGAAGTCTTGATTAGTAATCCTCATAGGTATTGGTAGAGACTTAATCTCTTCCAAAATCCTTAAGGATACCCTCTTTGCTATGCAATAGTAAACCTTAGGGGAGACTTTATCTCACCCTAGGCCTCTATGAGTATCCTTTTGGAAAATACTCATCTCTATGATCCCTAGGAGAGACTTTATCTCATCCGAGGTCACTAGGGATATTCCTTTAGAACTATCCCTCTCTATTTAATCCTTGGGAGAGACTTTATCTTGTCCTAACGCCTCTATGGGTATCCCTTTAGGATTACCTCTCTCTATAATCCTTTGAGAGAGACTTTATCTCTCCCTAAGGCCTCTGTGGATATCCCTTTGGGATTACCCCTCTCTATTTAATCCATAGGAGAGACTTTATCTCAACCTAAGGCCTCTCAGGCTATCCCCTTTAAGGTTACCCATTTTTATAAAGCTTGGGAGAGACTTATCCCTTCCCAAGTCTTTAGAAGTGCATATCTCTATAGTTTTATACAAGGAAGACTTGAGTATAAATACAATTGAAGATGTGTATTAATATAATTATTGCAAATTCTCATAATTAATTACTAGGTATAGCTACTATTGAGGTTGGATAATCTCTTGTCCCATTTTATCTTCCATTCTTCTCTATTTTGATTACTAATTCCCTTCTCAAATTCATGCATCAAGTGGAATTTCTTCAAAAGACCATCGCTTCTCTCCTTCATTTTGTGCTTGGATACTGTTCAGGTTTCCTGGATCATGTCTTGCTTTTTTATGCGATTCTTCTATTTCTCTCTCGGATGTTGCTTCTATTCTATTAATTTGATTATGTTTTCTACACTTGTGACCTAATGCCCATGGTTCTCTACACCTAAAGCATAAGCCTTTCTTCATTACGTCCTCTTTTTGCTTGAGAGCATCCTTCCCTTGGCATTGGTGCCCAACAGTCCACGGTCCTTTGCAAAAATAACATTCTTTTTCTTTATGATCGTTTCTTGAATTATTGTCTCTATGTTCTATCCTTGCTGAAGAATTCTTAGATCTTTCCTTTGAAGGATTTGATTCTACCATTTTCGCTTTTCTAATGGCTTCTTCCAAGTTTTGTGGTTCATGCAGTTTAACAAAGTGCCTAGTGGAGTCTTTCAATCCTTCTATAAATATATGAGTGAGTCTTTTTTGGGAAAAGTCTGGAACCATAACTGATAACTCCTGGAATTTGCGAGCATTATCTTCCACTTTTCTAGTTTTTCTGAGTTGAGTTAGTTCTTGAAAATACCATTTGATGTTCATCAAATCTGTTCATGAGCTTTTGCAAGAATTCTTCATAAGATTTTATATCTTTATGAATGAGATACGTCCATGGGTCCACCAATCATGTGCGGCTCCTTCTAGATGTACTATAGTGAATTGCAATGAATCTTCTTCCGTCATAGGATTTAGAGTAAAAAATATGTTTAATTTTTCTAACCATTGGCGCGGTGTAATCTTTTCTGAACCATCAAAATGTGGAAGCTTAATTTTGTTAATTTTTTGTTTGAGTTCTTAATTTACCGTCCTTCTAGACGTCTCCCGTCGTTTATCTTCACAAAATTCTCTAAATGATATCACTTCTCTAATGGTAGGCTCTAGAGCGGCATATGCCCCCGCAATATCTTTTGTACTAGTTAAAGGTTGTTAGACCCCTTCCTCCTCTCTTAGATTTACTCTTCTAGGTAGGAATGTAGGTTGGGGCAAGCAAGAGTTTGTAGTTACATTGTTATTTTCAGAATGGACTGAATTGGTTTCTCTTCCTATGTTAAGTTGACTTCTCAAATTATTGATCGAGTTTCCCATGTTTTGCAATGCTTGTAGGAGAGCCTAATTTGATTCAGTATAGTTTGATTGGTTTGGTGGGTCTGCTCCATATATGTTCTCACTTCATTTGTTAAATCATTCATGGTAGTTTTATTTGTCCTTCTCTCATAAGTTTCCATAAGCCTTCACTCACAGGATGGCAAGATTATGCTCTACTACCATTGTAATGTCCCCAAATTCCAATAGACCCCTTAGTTTTACTCTAGGGTTTTATGCAAGGTTCATGTGGTCAATAGTATTGTACAATGATAATAATCTCCTTCAACTTGTAAGATCAGGTATACCAATAAAAATATATAATTATATGTTTGTCTCTAAAGGTAGAGGCAAATATTCTCCTATTAAGCTATAAATTGCTTGTCTGTACTATGTCTTGTTGACATAAGGATTTCTTAATTTAAGACTGGTTGAGTTATCATAGATTCTAGTCATACAACAAGGGACACTGAATATAGTTCTAAGGGATAACACTGTCCCAATTATATTGTCGTGAATTATACTTAAGCTAGTTAATCGGATCTGAGTAATAATGGTTGGTATCTCCTTGACATTATTTCCTGATTATTATTTAATGGATATGTACAATGGATGTCTTGGGAATACCTGCTTGTGTATAAGATTTCTACTCTTCCTTGTCCTTCCAAAAAGAAGCATTATGTTTGTTGGATAATATAATAGAGTTCGTAATGTCCTTCCTCAAGAGATTGTGAATTCTCCCTTATATCTAGCCAAAGGAAATAGATATGATGCCAAACGGCATGCACATTCCCTTTCATGGTTGATTGATAAATGGTGGCTTTTCAAGAATAATCACTATCAATTTATGCCATTAATTCATCATTGCTCCTTAACAAATAATGAAAAGCAAATATCTTTTATTGATCAATTTGTTGATGGAGGTCGTTGCGTAAGATTGGAAATAGGCAGAGGGACTACAATTACAATATATCCAAGTTTCGTAATAGTTAAAGTGGTTTTGATGTGGATTCTTATTATTGGTATCTCTACACAAAATATTGTGACTGGTGTTGACATATGGATACTTGCTCGTCCTTTCTATCAGTCACCATTCTTCTCGGGGTGTAGACATCATTGGAGTCATTCCTTCTATTTCCAGTGGTCATCAACTTCTATCGTGACTAGCAACTACTTCTTTTGCAATAATATACTAATAAATTCCACTTAGTTTTAACAGTGAGTTACTCCTATTCTCTAGTTCGATTCATAAGAATTATATGGTTTATTCATTCTTTTAGATAGTTACACATGTATCAATTTGTATATAACTATATATTTAATGGATATTACATTATATTAATATATGTATCACTATAATATATTATCATAATATATATTTAATATATTATCATAATATATATTTAATATATTATTGTCAATTATTGTTTTATTTATTATTATTTTAGTTATTTATGGTGATACAAAATCCAACTAGTACAATGGATATAGTCAGTTATATTATATTATATTCATATTACGACTATTAACAATTATATAGTATTATATTAAATTAATTTGATCTCTTAAAAAATGTATTTAATAATGAATTGTGTTATAATATTTATTTATTTATTATTTAATGTAATAGTATTTATTAAATTCATTTTAAAACGGGGAATATCACATCAGGGTATAGCAGTAGATCAATCTAAGATAAAAGCAATTAAGGAATGGCCCATACCTAGAAATGTATAGCTTTATGGGGTTAGCTGAGTTCTACAGAAAGTTTGTCAAAGATTTCTCGAGGATAGCCTATCCAATCACTTCACTTCAGAGAAAGGGAAAGAAATTTATTTGGACAAAGAAGTGTCAATCAGCTTTCGAGTTTCTGAAGAAAAAAATTGACTGCTGCACCTATTATGAGGGTACCTGATCCAAAACAATTCGTAGTTTTAACCGATGCATCCGGAGAAGGTTTAGGGGGTGTGTTAATGCAGGATGAACAAGTCATTGCTTATGAGTCTAGGAAACTGAAAAATTATGAACAAAATTATGCACCCCATGATCTTGAATTAGCAGCAATAGTGCATGCCTTGCAAATGTGGAGACATTACTTGATTGGAAAACCTTTTGAGCTTATAGATCTGATCACCAAAGTTTGAAGTATATTTTCACCCAACAGAACCTCAATGCTAGACAAAGGAGATGGCTAGAATTTTTAGCAGATTATGAGTTTGGCATAAGCTACATTAAAGGTAAGGAAAACAAGGTAGCTGATGCCCTAAGCCGAAGAAGACACATCTCGACAATGACTATGGTAAACTTCAGGTTGAGGGACCAAATTTTACAACATCTGGAGCATGATGAGTTTTATACAGAAATCAACTTGGCTCTTATCAGAGACCCACAAGATCCTAAGTATTCAGAGTTTAGCTTAGAAGAGGACAAATTATTAAGATACCACCACAGAATCTATGTGCCTAACGACCCTGAACTTTGAAGACTGATTTTAAGTGAATATCACTCAGCTCCATACTCAGGACATCCAGGAGTAACGAAAATGTTTTTGACAAGAAAAACAGGTTTTATAGGGATCCTGAAACCCGAGAGTTAAAACATATCATAAGGCTGATAATAAACAGTTAAAGTCCAGCCAAAAAAAGGCCAACCAAAGAGCCAATTCAACAAACAGACAAAAAGCCAAAAGCTGCTAATAAGCAGTTAAAGCCCAGCCAGAAAACGAAGGCCAACCAAAAAGCCAATACAATAGACTGACAAACCAACTAGCCAAACAAAAAACTACAGCAATCTAACAGTCCAAAAGACAAGAAAAGAAAAACCAAAGTTATTCCTCTTTCTTTCTCTCAAGCTCCTGCATTGTTTATGTTGCTTCATAGGCTTTGTTAATCTCCTCAGCCATCTGTTCCTGCTTCTTCTAACCATCCCGCTCCATGCTGCTGAAGGTAATGTCAATCGTCACATCCTCTTCAATTCTCGCTCTTTCTCTGTCCTTTTCCTTGTTTTCATCCAAAAGACCTTTGGCTTTCAGCATACTAGTAAGGGACGAGATATTATCATTGATAGAAGTCAAAATGGATATCATCTGATTTGCCAGATTATAATTGTAGTTTTTCAAATTCTGGATTCTCTTCTCAGCCAAACTAAGTCGATCCCCCTGTTCATTCAAATTACCACAATCTGGCATCTTCCTTTTGTTTTCCAACTGGCCTATTTTTTCTCCAAACTCCAACTCATGGTAAAGCCATTTGATTGACCTGAAATTGTCAATCATGTTGTTTATAGCATTATTAAGCAAATTCAGGAGTAGCAAAAATGTTATCTAATATAAAACCTTTATATTTCAAGAAGGGGATGAAAAGGGAAATAATTGAGTTTGTAGCAAGATGCTTAGAATGTCAGAAAGTAAAGGCAAAACATCAGTACCCAACAGGTCTGTTGCACCCAAATGAAGTACCCGAGTGGGAGTGGCAGGTAATATCCGTGGATTTTGTACAAGGGTTACCTATGACTCGGAATCAACACAACACTATCTTGGTCATGGTTGACAAATTGACTAAGGTTGCTCATTTCATACCAGGGAATTTATCTGATGGTGCACCTGAAATTGCTCATAAGTTCATAAAAGAGATCTTCAGGTTGCACGAAAGTCGAAAAAAAATTATTTCAAATAGGGATGCTAGGATAACTTCCAGATTCTAGCAAACATTATTTACAGCGTTGAGCACCAAATTGAATATTAGTTCAGCCTATCATCCTGAGACAGATGGTCAGACTGAATGAGTAAATCAAGTATTAGAAGATCTCCTAAGAGTATACTGTATGGACCAACAGTACCAATGGGAAACATACTTACCCTTGGTGGAATTTGCACATAATAACTCTTATCAGTCCACCATTAGAATGGCTCCTTTTGACGCTTTGTATGGTCTTAAGTGCAAAACTCCAGTAAGTTGGAATCGATTGGAAGATAGAATCATTGTCGGGCTTGAAATGCTTCAAGAGATGGAAGAGCAGGTACTCCAAATTCGTCAGAGGTTAAAGGAGGCAAACGACAAGCGAAAGAGTTATGACGATGCCAAAAGAACATCTAGAGAATTCTCAGTAGGGGACAAGGTGTTACTAAGGGTTAAACCTTAGAAAAGTACTATCAAGTTTGGCAAGAATGCTAAGCTAGCCCCAAGATACGTAGGACCCTTTGAAGTTTTGAAGGTTGTTAACCCAGTGGCTTACAGGATTGCTTTACCACCAACCCTTGCCAGGATGCATGATGTCTTCCATGTGTCTTATCTTAAAAAGTATATTACCCACATGAACATATGATTGATTGGAAATTACTGCAGGTGTGAGAGGCAGGAGTGGTAGAGGTAAGACCGCTCAGAATACTCGAGGTACGTAAGCTATGCTTACGAAATTGAAAAGTAACGCAGTGCAAGGTCCAATGGGACCAGTATATGGAAGATAATGCCACCTGGGAGAATTATCATGATATTTTTCAAAGATATTCTTATCTTTTCTCTGAGATTGAAAATTGAATATTTCTTTTTCTTTTCATATAACTAAGTACTACTTAAATTTGCTATTAATTTCATCGAGGACGATGAAAAATCTAAGGGGGTAGGTATGTTACATCCCAAATTTTTTCCCTAAATTTTAAATTGAACATAGCCATTGGTTTAACGAATTACTATCGTATGAAGTGAGTTAGTTAATTATAGTTGTTGTATCAATTTATTTCTTCCTGATCATGTGAAGTGAGTTAGTTAATTATAGCCGTTGTATCAATTTATTTCTTCCTGATCATGTGAAGCAAGTTAGTTAATTATAGCCGTTGTAACAATTTATTTCTTCCTGATCATGTGAAGCAAATTAGTTAATTATAGCCGTTGTATCAATTTATTTCTTCCTGATCATGTGAAGCATATATGTAGTATTAACTGATAATGAGATATTTTCATGCTCGTGTGAAATGAGTTAGTTATTTAGACGTTGATGAAATATCCAAAGGTCACTAGATGAATGGCAATGGTTTTGAATTAACAATTAATATATCTTGAATTAATGTCTTGGCAAGAATGTTTGTTTGAGTGGTTGCAAGAAGAAGATTGAAGAGAGGGGAAGCATTGCTAAACGGGCTCATCGGAAGGGGATGGTTGAATGGTCCAATCATCAAAATCGACAAGTTTGACATAAGACTACCCTAGCAAGGTTACTAGGATTTGACATGTTACATGGTGGAACCGCATGAGCTATAAAAGGAACATTATAATAAATAATATAAATTAAACACAATTCTTACCTTTAAAAGAATTACCAAAGAATTTATTATTTAATCATTATTATACACTCTCAAATAGGAACATTATGTATATAAAGATAAGGTGACACCAATACATTATAAATTATAATCTAATGATGCCACCTTATCAATACGTACACATGAACGTAGATAAGAATACATAATAATAATAAAATAATAATAACTCTATAACTTCTTATTTTTCTTTCTTTTCTTCCCCTCCTTTCTTTCTCTTTAATCGATTTGAATGGCTTTCAAATGGATTCTTGTAACTAAAGGAAGCCGTAGAGTCAAGCTCTTCTTTTTTTTTAGAGTTTCATAATCATATCACAACCCATTCTCTTTATTCTTTCCTCTTGCTATCGGTCATAGTTCCAAAAATCACCTTAAAATCGCCGATTTGGCGATAAGATTCATGACTCCGGATTTTTTTGGGATCGGAAATCGCTGTTGGCGATTTTTTCATGTGAATCACCTAAATCGCCAATATCAGCAATTCATGGCATAAATCGTCCAAATTGCCATCGGGTATCACCAAAAATCGACCACGGCAGCAAGCATAAAAAGTTGGATTTTTAAAAAAAAACACATGTTTTATTTGCTTTCTAATTTGTCTTTCCTCTTTGTTATTACCCTAAAGAGCCTTCTATTTGCTTAGCATGAGTAGAAGAGAGGAAGAGTGAGAAAGAAGAAGAGAAAAGAAAATCCATAGGTTTCCAACCGGTAAGAAAAAAGAGCACCAAAGAGATCAGAAGTCCATCTAGGGAGGCCATAAATTGCATTGGAAGCATTAAGGAGTCAATATCAACACTCCTCAACTAATTTGCAAGAGGTAAGTGCTGTTTTTTTTTGGCATATTAGTGTATTATGCATTTTTTATTTAATTTTTTTAGTTTTCATTTGCAAATCTTGAATGTTTTTTAGTTTTACTAAATTGCAAACTAGGGTTTGTTGTTTTGTAGCTGTTGTTTATTAGTTGCAAACTTTGATATTTTACATGAATTTTTTTATTGCAGCAGCCCTTTGCTTTCACTTTCCAATTTCCACAATGGGTAAAAAAGATGAATGCTAGAAATATAATGAAGAGTTTCCTAGAAGAACCAAATATCAAACAAAATGTATATTTTGTAAAGAAAAAATAAATTCCAGAGGTATCTATAGATTGAAATACCACATTACTAGCATACCTGGCCATGATGTCACAGTTTGCACTCATCAAACTGCTGAGGCAAAACACACTTGTTTAGTGGCATTAAAAAAAATTGAACAAGACAAGTTGAATAGGAAAATGCAACTTGAAGGGTTAAGAGGTATTGGCTCCCGTGCTCCCACATCTGCAGCCGCATCTACATCTACATCTACATCAGCTTCCGCATCCGTAGGTTGTGTTGGAGAGGGTTCTTTCAGGCCTCCTTTTCATCTTAGTTCTATTGCTCATGCAAGTGTTAGTGGTAGTTGGTCTTATACTGAGACAGAGTCCAACACCAACCTATTGCGGCCTAGAGTGCGGAAAAACAGAATGGATAGTTACTTTGTGCCCCGCACTACTCCTAGCTCCCAACCCACGCTTGAGGGTATGGGTTTGAACAAAGAGATTCATGATGTTGCCAGAAAAGAAATATGCAAATTTTGGTACTTTTGCAACATTCCATTTATTGCAGCCAGGTAATTAATTCTTTTTTCTTTGTTTTCTTTAAAGGTAAAGTTAAAAGTAAAAGTAGAACTTTAATTATATCTACTTGTTTTATGATTTGAGTTTTTGACATCTAAATTTCTAATCAATATCATTATCTATTTGTGACAGGGCTCCTTATTAGCAGAACATGATAGATGCAGTTGCTATTTGTGGTTTGAGGTTTAAAGCCCCAACTGAGGCCGAGTTGAGTGGATACCTCCTAGATGAAATGGTTGAGGATATGAGGCATGAGCTTGAGAACAACCGAAAGGAGTGGATCGAAAAGGGTTGCACCATCATAACTGATGGTTGGACAGATAGGAGGGGAAGAACAGTCCTCAATTTTCTTATATCCTCTGGAGGTGATTGATCATTCTACTTTCCTACATACATAATTTTGAATCGTAATTGACTATTTCAAATTTTGATTTGTTGATTGCTAATTATAATTTGTTGTTTTGTTACTTGTAAGATATACCATCTTCCTCAAATCCATTGATGTTTCTGCTCATGTAAAAAAGGCCACATACTTATGTGAGGTTATTGAGGAAGTCATAGCAGAGGTGGGAGAACAACATGTGGTGCAAGTTATGTTGCTGCAAATAAAGTTTTAACTTTTCAAGTTTTGAAAATAAATTTATTTGAATTTTGAACTTTTTCCAATTCTAACTTAGAATTTTTTAAGTTTCCAAAGTTCTAACATGTTTGAAATTTAAATTTCTAATTCTAATTAACTTAAAATTGTTGTAGGTAAACTTTTGATGGAGAGGCACCCCACCATATTTTGGTCTCCTTGTGTGGCACACTACATTGACCTCATGTTGGAGGAAATTGGCAAACTTGAGTGGGTCAAGTCATGTGTGGAAAGGGCAAAAAACATATGCAAGTTTATTTATAATCATTCATTTGTCCTTAGCACAATGAGAAAGTACACAGTAGACAAAGAGTTAGCTCGCCCAAGGATCACAAGGTTTGCTTCAAATTTTATCACCTTGCAGTCCTTGTTGACATCAAGGAATGATTTGAGGAGCATGTTTGTAGGGCGGGAGTGGATTTCATCTTCCTATGCTGTGACCACTGCAGGGATAGATGTGGTGGATTGCATATTTGATGATGATGGTTTTTGGAAACTTGCTAGAGAAATCCTTAAGGTAAATTTATTGCAATTTAACATTTAATATTTTACAATTTACTATGCTAATTGTTTAATGATTTAGTTTTACCTTAAGTTATATTATTGAATTATTCTATATTTAAGTTTTGACTCAAATTTTTGTTTTACTTTATATGTAGGCCACTGAGCCCCTTGTATCTCTCCTACGAACTGTTGATGGGGAGAAGCCCTCTATGGGCTACATTTATGAGGGCATGGATAGGGCCAAGGAGGCCATTAGAGCCCAGTATGCAGGAGTGCAGGAGAAGTATGCCCCTATTTGGGACATCATTGATAGGAGATGGCAGAATCAGCTCCACAGACCCATCCATGCAGCAGCTTACTTTTTGAATCCGGCATTTCGTTTCCGTCCTAACTTCAAGGCGGATGAGGAGGTTCTCACCGGATTATATACAATGATCCAGAGGTTGAGCACTGATGAGGATAGCAGTGCTGCAATTATTGAGCTTGATAAGTTCAATAATAAAGAAGGGCCACTTTTCTCTAGCAGGATGGCCATAGATGCTCGGAAAACAATACAACCAAGTAAAAATTAAATAATATATTCAATGTCCATGAATCTAGATTCTAAACTTAAAGTTGATTATGTAATTTTAGTAATTTGTAATTTGTAAATGAGACTAATTGTTTTTATTTTCCCTTATTTCAAATAGATGGTGGCAAATGTTTGGGGCCACAACCCCAAAACTTCAAAAAATTGCCATCCATATTCTGAGTCAACCAAGCAACACTTCTGGATGTGAGCGTAGTTGGTCCATGTTCAAGCACATCCATTCGAAGAGGAGAAACAGGGTGACAATACAGAGGTTGAATGATCTTGTCTTTGTTCATTATAACCTCCGTCTTAAGATCAGACAGATTTTGGGCACTGACTCCTCTCCGATCATTCTGGAGGAGATTGATCCAAAATCAGAGTGGCTCACAAAGGTTGTGGATCCAGTCTTCACTAAGGAAGACCGTGCGTGGGTTGACCAAGTGGATATAGAGGCTGAGGCAGCTAGAGCACGTTCTTCAGGCATTGGTAGACGCACACACACACGCACAAACACAGGCCCTAGTGACGTTCGTGAGCCCATCTTACATGCAGGAGATATGGCTCAACAGTCCTCTAGGACCTACATTAGACGCCTTGCTAGTAGGCAAACTGGATACTCAGAGGCTGAGACTGAGGCTGCAGCCGAGCTTGAGGATGATGTTGAGGATGATGATGACTATGAGCCTGAGGCTTGAGCTAGAGCCTTGTTTTTATATTTTGTTTACAGATATTGATACTGAATCATTGATAGACATATGTTTCAAACTTTCATGGATCTTCATCTTAGATTCTTACATACATTTATGATTTGATGTCTTATGGATCATCTTATATACATTCTATGATTTAAATCATTATGATCATTTGATTTCTATTTACTTCAGCTAGCCTACAATTTACATTTTAGCTAACATAGTTACGTATGTGATGGATTTTATGTTCCAAACTTCCATGTTTATGTATGTTAACATTGTTAAGTTTTAACTTCTATTTGATGATGTTATAGTGTGTTTAAGTTATATTCAATAAAGGGTGAATGAAATAAGTTTTAAATTGTTAAAATCTTTAAATTTAAAGGGTTTTTTCAAATTTGCCGATTCATCGCCGATTCATTGCCGATTCACAATTCGATTTGGCCTTGCCGATTCACAATCACGTTACTTTGCTATCAGTGATTCTCAAAAAATGATTGAGATTTAATTTCGATTGAGATTACTATTCTTTCGTTCTTCTCCTTCATATTTCTTGACCGCGGAATCAGAACCAGTATTGGAGTCCATTCTCCCGATATCAAGGCATACCAAATACAACTAAAGTGTCAAGTAAGAATACTACCGAACCACATAGTTGCTTTCGTAATTCTTCTTTATGCTAAGTTTGTTGAGTTTCATGTAGCATTCAAAAACCAAATTCATATACCACACGAACTTGTCTGCATTTTCTTTCCATAAAATCGCACTAGTCATATACTTGTGTCCCTGTTGTACAGAATCCCTAACGTTGATGTCTGTTTATTTTCAGCTCAAGTTCAAGGGAATATTGTTTAGATATTAGAATATGGAGTCTGTCAATATTGATGTTATTTAATCATGATAGCATGTCAATCATGTGTAAATAAATATCTCAACTCAGAATTTAATACACCCAGTTATATCACACAGAGATGGAATTGAAATCATGTAATCTGAACACCAAGGAATTCACCGGCAATATTGCCATAATAGATGAAGAGGTGTAAAGCAAAAGCAGTGGATATAAACTCGCAAGCACCTAGGAATCACCGGCATGGTAGCTTGAAATGGTGAGGTGTAGAGAGTCTGCACAATAAGAATGGAATCAAATCAAACAAATAATATGTTAAAAACTACAATAGCTCGTGCATGTTCCAATTATGTAAAAAGTTGTCAAGTCGAGTGGTGGAGATCGGGTTTGTAGACCCAATTTGAAATCCTTGGCCAGGGTAGAAATTAGGCAAATGTGCCGAACATGTGATCTTTGTTGATTGTCCAGACACTTCAATTATTTTGGAGAATCACTGTTGGGACTTCAACCCACCTGATTACTCAAGCCCGATCCCGAGGTAGGGAGGGCCGTTCTATTAATTTAGAATTTGTGGGGATAAGTAATGGTCCACGGTTGGGAGGTTAAGCCTATGTCAATGCTTCTCCTGTCACCAATGTCGAGGCTTGGACGAGTTACAGAGATTCTTTGCTATTACTGTATGTTCCTTTCACTTTTTACCTCTATAAAAATAGATAGATAATTTCATTTCAAGATGGAGGAAAAATTTACTTTTATGTTAAATAAGCTTTTCAATTAATATAATTAGTCCTTGTTTTATTTTCAGTTGAACAATTAGAAATAGTTAAATTGTTAGCAATACATAAATATCTCTTAGTTGAATAGATTTTAAAGAGTTTCTTTCAGCTATAATCAATTGGTAGAAATCATTGTCATGTGGAATGAAAACAATTACTTGTGAAATTAGATTAATTTGAGATTAAAATTTGGTTATGAAATTTCGTATGTTACAGTAAACAATAGCCAACAGCAGGGGATTGAGAAAACAAAAATACATAATATAAAACCAGTGACATTACCCTCAATACTATCGAAACAAATATATTAAAGGAGGCAAAATCTTATATGATCGACCCATATGGTATGGAAGTTAATTCAGACATATATTAAAAGGGATGTGTGTGGCTATTGGGTGGTGCATAATCTAGTTTGAATTGCATCAACACTCATGGGACAGACGAATAGACATGTTGATCACTTTTATAAGCAACATGGAAAATGCATTGAATGGAGGATATTTTGTTTGGTGGAATTAGAATAGAAGAGACATAAGAAAAACCTGTTGAAAATTTAATCATACTCTAGACACAAAGACACACTTGTCATTATCGGTTGGCTACAAGTTATTTTTTAACATATGGGTTGTCACCATTTTGTGGCGACAGAACAATTATAACCAGCTTAATTTTAAAGACGTGTGAGAAGTTCTTTATCGATGGATGATATTTGGTGGAGACCAGCAAATGGTGGAATACGTAGGGACGACTTAGCAACAGGCCCACCCAATTATATGAAGGGTGTGAAATTGCCAACCTTTGGGAATAATGAAAGGGATCAAACCCATAATTAAAATTAGTGAGACTAAGGAAATGATATAAAAGGTGGGATGTTTGAACTGCGATTAATTGTGCCTTTATATTGAATTCCCTCTTCTAGATGAGTCAGAGACGGGGCAAATAAAACCTATTAGTGTTCCCTATGAATTAGAAGTAACCCCCCCCCCCTCCATTCACGTTGGATAGAGACCAACGTAATGCGTAGAATGGAGGCTACAATTTATTTTGAACCAATTGAATGGAAGGTAACATTACCACAGTATTATTTCAAACTTATCAGTCAATGAAAACACATCCCAAGAAACTGCTATGGTTGTTTTGAGCCGTCTGTCAGCTGCTTATGCCATATGGAAAGGCCACTCTTTAGCACATGAAGAGCCAAGAGAACTGTGCAGATTGTTGCTATTAAAGTTTACATCAAACAGCGTCCGTCTAGCAAATTCTTGTGAGCTACTGTCATGTGCCGACTCTGGCCAAGGTATGGAGTCCTCAGAGGCAGTGTTATGACAAGCTCATTTGCAGCCCCATCATTTGTTGACTGCAAATTCCATGGATATTATAACCTATGCTCAATATCAAATGAAATGAGAATGAGCAATAACGACAAATATCAACTAGTGAGTTTTGTATGCTCTGATAGTTAGCCATAGCTGTGTAGAATGGTGAAATTGAAGTTTCTGATGATCAGCATGATCTGAAAGGATGATGACTGTCATAGCCAGTAGGCATGATGATTTTATCAGAACAGGTGGAGGTACATTCTGGACTATATTCTCTTTGCAGCACGGGAGAACGGTGTATGAGATTGCAGTTCATATTGTCATATATCATAAAGGGGATCGATTCAATATATCTGCAGCACATTATTTGGAACCATTGAATAATAATGTTCAAATATTCGGGAGACCACAGCACAAAGTTGGCCGTATCAGTTCCATGTAAATAACAAATAAATATATTGTCATCTCATCAATATCTTGAAGGTAAAAATAACTAAGAAGGTCGCCATATTTGAATATGATGCAAAATTGTTTAACAATATAAGAATAAGAACTTCACATTGTGGGGGGTGTTGACTAACATGGATCGTTTTCTGCAAATGTACTAACATTGCCATTGTAATTGATATATTCCAAATGCAGATTTGAATCTCATATAAATATGAGAGGAGACATGTCTCTATGATTTAATCATCATTTAATTAATAATAATTTATTAACAAAAATAATAATATGTTTAACAAGATATATATATGTAATATAATATATATTATATACTATAATATATATATATACACAATAATATATATTATTTAACATGGATAAGTATATATAGGAAATGATGATTTACCAATAACAATAATCTAGCTTATATCGAATCAATCCAACTAAAGCTACAACCTTAACACTCCCTCTTAGCTAAGGAGGATTTGTAGAACACATTATGCTCTCAAGTATATGAAGAGATATCATCTCAGTATGATATTCCTGGAATGGCATATTTAAAGATATCAACATAAATCCATCAACTTAGATGTTATCTTTCAATATAATCCAAAGTATGATTCAACAAGAAATATCAATCATATGATATTCATCATACGTATATTCTTTTGGTATGTGCACTAGCATAAAACCTTGACGCCTACCAAAAGAATATGTTATATCCTAGAAGGATATGAATTATATGATTTCTGGCACTCCAGGACAACTTAACAAGAAGTCACAATGTCATGGTCTCTATCATGACAAGTATCATCATCTTCGGCACTCTAGGACAACTTAATGAAGTCCGATCATGATACGTTTGTTATCATGACTTCCAGCACTCTGGGACAACATAATGAAGTTTGTCATGATAATAGGTCTACCATTTATAAAATCGTCACCTTACAATGGTTACCTTCTGTTTATATATATCAATGAAAGATTGTCACCTTTCATTACATATCATATGCAAAATAGTGACTACCATGAGCCAAGTCAGAGGGTGGTACAAGGGCTTTCACCTCAATTCTCTCTCACAGAGAAGAATGAATTACAGGGAATTTCACTTCGAACTTTTCCCTTATAGAAAAGAGATCACACTTCAAATTTCTCCCTCTGAACAACAATCCTAGGAAATCAAGTCCTCTAGTTACTCCCTTAGAGCTCTCTTCGCCTAAGGATGCCTGTCAAACTCCCTCTAGATCTGATATCGATCTTCCTAACTTTCTAGTGATAAGTTGTTACTTCTTCATTATGCACATAGAGGTAGGTCAATCAAAATCATGCAGTCATACATATATTTTTAGACTCCCTCTGAGTATCAATCTTTGGAAATCCTACGTTGCCTTTAAAGAAGTGTCAAACTCCCTCTTAATATAGAAAGATACTCATAATCTAAGTCATCGCGGATACTTGCTTCAAGAGTTATCCAGCCTAATCATCGGATGACTAATGAATTCTAGATCACAACTTCTTCGGAGCTATTATCATAAGATTGAGTCTGCACAATATTTGGTAGTATGTGTAAGGTATGAACCTTTTTTTCCTGTAAAAAAAATCCTTAGACGTAAAGGAAAAGATCAAGGAAAATAACTCTTATAGCATGTATAGAACTACAAATAGAAAGAATACAATGAGTAGATAATGTAATACTAAAAAATACTTATCTGCACATAAACATCATTGATACAAGCTGCTCTAGTAAGGGTCCATATGCAACAAATCAGAAAATCATCTCCATATAAGCATTTTTCAAACAATGGGAATGAAACATTGGTTATAATTCCCCCCACAATGTAAAATTCCCACGTACTCCATTTTATAGGGTTTTTAGTCACTCTTTAGTCCCATGACTACACACATCAAATTCTTTCTTCCTTGAATGCAATCTCTTATACTTCTTGGTTTGTCATTGATATATTATATTCTACACAAAGGACTTGTAATTGATATATTATTTACATCACCCATATTAGCGTTTGGGCATGAACAGTGACTTTGCAACTCACAAAATCTATATCATTTCGTTACGATATATGCAAAGTATAAGCTCGCTCAATGTGTTCGTTCACCAACTTCACTCCTCTGTTTCCAACATATGAAGTAATACAATCTCTCTCTCTCAAAACATCTTATCTACATTAGCTAAGAGGGTGTTTGATTGTTCTTCATGCTTAATCAATGTTATAATGAAACTTCTAATAATGTTCATCTAAATATTCCTAATATTATGTTTATGTTGCACTCCCATACAAAAGGTTGGATTCCAGGCTAGTTGTAAGTCACATCCCCTGATGCTCAATTTTGTCACGTCATCATGTTCTGATTCATCACTACTATCATATGCAATGTTGATTTTTCTTTTTTCCTTTTTCTTTTTTTCTTTTTTTTTAATATTTTTCACTCTCAATTGTCACTACAGCTCTACATTTAATCATTTCAGCATCCTTTGGAAAATAATCTTGCATTCATACTTTGATGGGTTTCTTCCTCTAGCTCGAAGCTTCCATATCCAAATCAATGCGCCAATTTTACTTCTTTCAAGATTTTAATCTTCTTATCATAAAGAATACTCCACATTCGATGTGTCATTTGTTGTGGGGATTTATTAACCGATCACCTTTTTTTTCAATATACTTCCCTTTTGTGTTTCATATTTGGGGGTATCTATTTTTACTATGATCTTTGACTTATATATTTTTAGTTTCTACATTCTCTTCACATTTCCTTATCAGCTTCGTTTTATATACATCATGTCCATTTTGTATGGTGGTATCATTTCTACCTTTCTCACCCTTAGCATTTACATTCACAACAGCCTTCACATAAATTTCGAATTATAAATTCTTCCCTAACAATCATCTCAACAAAATTGTATCTCTTGATGAAGTAATTTGCTACAGATTTGGGTTCAACACCATCGAATTTGATAAACAATTTGTGGTACGTCCGCCTTTTCCCAAGTGGCATGTAAACTAGTCAAAAGGGGGTCTTTTAATAATTTTCTAACATTTGTACATGACAGATGAACCCATCTGTCTTATATTAAATTTCAAACCTTGCTTGTTATTCTACTGACATCATCAGTTGGACAAGCTTTTTCTTTTAATGATAATCCTTCTATCCTATTCAATAGTTAAGTCGCAAATTGGATTCAACTCTCATGATTTGGGTTGCTTCTTTGTATCTTACATGGCTCTTTCATGTGTGGCCAATTTCATTGCCTTTGGAGGTTTCATTCTTGTCATTTAGCACTGTTGCTCTATAAGTTTTCCCTTTTCATTCAATCCATAAATGATTCGCATCACTGCTATCACTCTGCAAGGCCAACTATATCTTTATACTCTGACATTTTTATGCTGATTTTTTATGTCGCTTTAGTCACTACTATCGAAAAACATCTTCAATATCATTTACTTAGATATCATCTATTGTATGATTGTGACATTTGATTGACCTTTATCGCAGCATCCATAAGACATCTAATCACAATACTTAAATATTGAATATACCATTTTGTATATAGTCATTTATCGAGATGCTTACCATTTAATAGTATTTCATGTTTGTTGTTTAAGAAGATAGAATTCCATATTGATTGGACGTTGTCTCTGTTGTATAATCGACATCTACTATGGATTACTTGCCTTGCACTTATCATCACTGCATACAGTATAGTTGTTCATTAATAATGACATTCTGGCCTTTTGTCTCTGAATTGCTTCAAATGTTTTGAAAGTCAGCCAGCATATCATTTGATTCTGTATTAAATTATTGCTGACTTGCTGCAATATATTAATCTTCAATTTGATTCCCTTATTAATTCTTCAACTTCTTGATATTTATGGGTAAAACATTAATGTCTTTCATATGACAGAAATAGCACCCAGGCCTTGCGAATATTATAATCACTTAGTATTAAATCTGGTTTGCAATGTTCAAGCTAGATTTAAAGAAGAGTGATTACATATTATTTCAACACTAAATAAATTTCCTCTGCCTATAATTTGAAAAAGAAGTCTTTATGCCATCAATAAGGTAATCACACCATTCATAGCCATCCACTTTTCTACATACTATGCTCATCACAACATTAGTATTAAGGTAGGATCAATCAGTTGGATTTTTTTTTACCTTTTTCATTTGCAGCTTGGCTCTGATACCATGTTGAACAACATGGATCATTTTCTGCAAATGTACTAACATTGCCATTGTAATTGATATATTCCAAAGGCAGATTTGAATCTCATACAGATATGAAAGGAGACATGTCTCTATGGTTTAATCATCATTTAATTAATAATGTGTGTGTATGTGTGTGTGTGTGTATATATATAATACAATATTATATATTATTTAACATGGATAAGTATATATAGGAAATTGATGATTTACCAATAACAATAATGTATCTTAGATCGAATCAATTCAACTGAAGCTACAACCTTAACAGGGGAGGAATAATAAACAATTTTTCATTCCCACTTGAACCATCTTTAAAGGGGAGATGATCCATCCATGTACAGATATATATTTTTAATCTTTGAGTATTACTTTTATCTACTCATTGTATTCTCTCTATTAATTGTATTTTCATACGTACTATAGAGTTATTTTCCTTGATCTTTTCCTTTATGCATAAGGATGTTCTTACAAAAAAAGAAAGTTGGTACTTCATACATGCTACCAAATATTGTGCAAACTCAATCTTATGACAGCTGCTCCAAAGAAGCTTTGATCTAGAATTCATTAGTCATCCGATGATCGCGCTGGATAAAGTGAGGCTCTTGAAGCGAATATCCTTGATGATTAAGATTACGAGTATCCTTCTATATCAAGAGGGAGTCTAACACTTTATCAAAGGAAACTTTGTACGAGGAGGTCAAAAGGTTGATATCAGATTTAGAGGGAGTCTGACATTCCATCAGAAGAAAACTTGGATGGAAACAATCAACAAATTGAGAGGGAGAAGTTTGAGATGAAATTCCTTGTAATGCATTTTGCATTGATGAGCAAAATGCCGATATATTTACCAAACATCTTTCAAAACTAAAAGTGGAGCACTTTAGAGGTAAAGTTGGTATGATTAAAATGTAAATGCAATTGTAATTCCTGAAATTGAGTCTTAGTTATGTTTAGATTTAATATTCATTTATATTATTTAAATGTTATGAGAGTTACTATTTTGCATATGTGGATAATGTCATGAAAGGTGACAATCTTTCATTGATGTAATTGTAAGGTGGTGACTTCAACAATGGCTTAACCTATTATCATGGACTATATTAAGTTGTCGTGTCCAAGATCATGATCACGAATGTGTCATGATGGACTACATTAAGTTGTTGCCTCAGACTACATTATTATCTGATTGACTACATTCAGTTGTTGTCCTAGAATGAGTCGGAGATCAAATAACACATCTCCTTCTAGGATATAACATATTCTTTTGATAGGCATCATGGACTTGATGCTAATGCACATACCACGAGAATATTGGTATAGTGTATGATTGATATTCCTTGTTGAATCACACTTTGGATGATATTGAAAGATTAACATCTATTTTGACGGATATATGTTAAATATGTCATTCCAAGGTTATCATATTGAGATGATATCTCTCTTTATACTTGAGAGCATAATGTGTTCTATACCAATCCTCCCTCGCTAAGAGGGAGTGTTAATGTTGTAGCTTTAGTCTAATTGAATCGACATAGAAATAGTCATTCTATGATTATTGGTTAATCACCAATTAGACAAACTCTCATATATCTACACACACACATATATAAATAAATGTTAATATTGTCTAATTGGTTAGAACTTATAAATTACCATAGAGATATGTCTCCTCTACTCATATTTATATTCATTCAAATCTGCACTTGGAACACAGAAATTATGAGAAGTGTTATTACATTTGAAGAGATCCTTTCCCTTAACATGTTATTAGAGCTAGGTTGCAAATGAATTGACATTTATACACAGAAAGTACTGAAACTCTCTACAGCCAGAATATTAATTACCATTGCATACAGAGGACAGAAGTAAGGAAATCATTTCCTCATAGGTGGTATCAAAGACCATCAGTATACAAATATAGAAAACACATATCAAAGACCATCAGAATCTCCTATCAGCTACTACACATAGCAGTTCAAATTAAAATAGAGGAATTATAACATATCACACATTGGAGCATCACCATTGTCACATATGTATGTATGTATGTATGTATATATAATTGTCACATACGAATTGTAACATATATATGTATGTATGTATGTTTATATGATTGTTAATATTGTCTAATTGGTTATAACTTATAAATTACCATAGAGACATATCTCTTCATGAGACATGTCTCCTCTACTCATATTTATATTCATTCAAATCTGCACTTGAACACACAGAAATTATGAGAAGTGCTATTACATTTGCAGAGATCCTTCCCTTAGCAACTAGAAGCAACCTTACTTGGTTCTCATACCACTAGGATTTACCCGACTTCACTTTAGTGACAAACTTAAATAAATTTCAGAAAATAGGAAGGTCAGTGTGTGATAAACCAACTCAAGCTCCAAGGAATGAGATGATAAAATCAATATCAAACCCCTTAGACAAAGCCATTCCATATGGCCAAAGTGAACCTCCCATTGAGAATCCACCCATACAACCAGCACATGGCATTCATCACTCAATAACCCTTTTCGGATTTGAGTGCACTAATTTGAGGTCCGCCATCTTCTCCTAATCAACTTGCACTCAATTAGTTATATATAAACTTAGAAGCACCAAGCATTCTTACAACTCCTGATTTAGCCTCCTTAACACTTCCATAAAAACAATTGATATGAGAATACATTACAAAATAAAGAGAAGTAGTAACAAATCCAAATCAATCTCCCACGGAAGAATTTTAATAGTCCATGCTATTTAGTAATAAAATTATATAAGTTATTTAAGGTGCAATACTTTAATAATAATCAAAAAAACATACAAAACTATTAACAACATCTCTACTAGACCAAATTATTTGGAAAAGTCAATTACCAATTAAACATTCTCCTCAGTATATGAAGCTCTTTTTGCCAATACCAGTCCCAAATTCAAAAAGAACTTTCATTATGAAGTTTCTACCTATCCATCCACAACTCAGTATTGGTCATGATCAGATAATATAAGTTTTCAAATGAACCCACTTTTACACACCATATATTGGAGCACAATCAAACAAGTTTTGAAAATATAAATATGGCATATAAAACTCCTCTCACAGAAACTCATTGTACAATGCCTATAATTCACTTAATAGCTTTGATTTCCCTATTGATCTTCCAATTCCAGGATTTTCATACATATTCAGTTTTTAAATGACAAATCATTCTGCTATATTCATATTCATGCATGTATTTCTGTACAATTTTGTGTTTGTCTGTGCTTGGAGTGCTTCAAAAATTCTTATAAACAATGCCAAACAAGCACTTTGTACTTTTCTAAAGCATATTACAAATCATTGATTATAGAGTATGAGAAGTAAATCCATTTGAAGTCCACTACTAAATTTTAGTAACTAGTACCATCAATCTCCTAATATAGGGAAAAAAATCCCTAAAAGATTGCTTTTATTAGTTTTGGTGTATTCCACTTCTTGAAGTGGGTCATACTATTGTTGTGATTGCCAATACAATTTGTGCCAGCTATGAAATGCAAAGAAGCAATAAAAAACGATAAGACTTAACCATTTTTAAAAAGGCCTTTATACTGGCAACACTGCATCCATTGAAAAAGGTAAAAGATACCCACTGTTGAAATGGTAATATGCCTTGGTGCTATCTGGAAACATTGTCCTGTCATTGACCGAACAGCTTCTACAACAGCATTATAATTATTGAGAGGTTCTCCCATTCCCTGCACCATACATAAAATCATCTAAAATTGCTACTTTTGAAAGCAAGATATTACAATGCAGTCCATCAAAGAACCTATAGAGAATCACTTCATATGTCTTTTCAAGAAAGAGCGTCACCTAAATACTCTTCCTTACCAAAAGATTCTAAGGAGAAAATGTTTAAAATAGTAATAAATTAAGAACAATACCATTTGGAAAACTATGTCATGTCACCAAAATCTAACCGAGAATACAGATCTTGCTAAGTTCAATATGTATTAGCAGAATGTCAATTTCTTAACTCTGGTTTTTACATGGGCTTAGTTTCAAAGTTCATGATGCTTCATTAAGCTTTTACTCAGTTTTTCAACTACTCTGTGCATTTACTTCATCATTGCACAGGTTTGTGTGAGACATAATGTTAAGTCTCAGCTCTATGACCAGGTTCCATCAGAACACATCACATACATGGACCAATCCAAAAGCTCCGGCCAGGTCAATCCAAGGTTCTGTTTGGGCCCATGGGTTCATCCCTGGTACATCTTAGACATACTTGGTCCAAAGAAGGGAAAACACAAGCCTGACTCAGACAAACACAACCCCAACAAACATAGAAAAGTGCAAAGAATAAATGGAAAAAACAAAACAAATTACTACCTATCACACCCTACAAAGTGAATTATATGTATTATGTGACAAGCAACATGCAAAACAAAGTAAAATTATTTTACTACCTACCATTCCTCACCAAGTAAAAGCTCCTTTTCTACACATTGCTTTGGGCTGTGAGTTTTCTTTGTATTGAAACATCACACCCTTGATACTCCTACACCTCAAGTAGTGTTATATAAGTGACACTGAATTATAGGCCAAACTCAGCTGAGACGAATCCAGTAAAACATGACCAACGACCAAACCTAAACTGGCAACAATTTCCCACGAAATTCGAGAATTGTGAAGCATAAGTTTTTTTTATATATGAAAGTGCATATGAATGGAAAACATATCCTGAGTTCTATGAGAATGGGTAATAAAAACTAAGTACATGCATCTTGTTAATCATGCTTGTATTCACAAAACTCAATCAAGCAATCATTACTACAAGAAATATTGACCAAGTGTCCATGTCAAACAGTGGTTTTGTAATGTCCCCTTTTTGGGACATTAGAAAAATTTAAGGACACATTTATATGATATTAAAATTGACTACAAAAGCGTAGACTCACATTATAAAAGGTCAATTTAATATTCAATGTGGGCTAAAAATGACAAGGAGAGATAAGACGAAAAGCCTAGGAGAGGAGTCGAAAAGTCACAGTTGTGAGGATAAAAGGAGAAGAGACTCTTTCTTTTGGTAGGCTTGATTTATGATTCAAATTTCAGTTTTTCTTTTGCGAGAGTTATTCGGAAAGCTTCAGCTTTCAACCAGTGTGAGGACGTAGCCCCTCGTGTCGGCAGACAGTGGATGCAAACCCATTGTCCATGGAGACATCACTTCAACTATCTCGTGTGCGCTTACAGGTTCTTCTCTTAGTGTTCCAATCTGACTGTAAAACTATGTTTAAGATTGGATTTTGAATGTTGGTTATTGTATTGTTGTTGTATAATGCAATAACATGTTTTAAGGAAATGAGATTTTACTAGTTTTATACTATTGTTTTGTAATGCATTTTCATATGCTTGAATCCTAAATATTATTCTAAGAAAGAATGAGTTAATATCTTTTGGAGAATCTACTGGTTTCTAATGTTGTTCCGTAATACATCTGCTTATGTTAAGTTCTGAATGTATTTCTGAGAAAGAAATTGGGTCGATATCTATTTGGGATATTTCAGTGGTATCAGAGTTGTGCATCGTGCCAGCCTGTGAAACATATTCTCAGGGAATTTTAATGAGAGCGCCAAACTTGCCACCCTATTGGGTTTGTTTTGCATTTGTGAACAAATCAAAAATCGCATAGTTTCCAAAAGCATATTATTGTTGTTATTGCAAAGGTGGTGTTTTGGCAAGTTGTAGACGGCATTCAAATGAGTCAATTATAATAGCCAGTGAATTTTGTGGTTAATGGTGGTAGCATAGACACCCGATTGGATTCAGTTGACGACTAATCTACTATTCAACAGAGCAATTGTTAGCATTGAAAGATTAACATTGAAGGGTTAGCGTTTTATTGGGGTTGAAGACTACAAATACTTTATTCAGCTTTTATATCTTCTGTTGAGATACTAAGCCTCAATCCAATATTCTTCAAACGTATTATATTTGGGTGTCCAATATCATAGTCGTGGCTACAAGAATCCAATTAAGCCTTCAGCTAGAGAAAAACATAGAATAATATATGCTTTGTCAGAATATCGATTTATTGTTTGAAAATAATGTTCTAATCAAACGAACAGGATCTATGAGATAATTCCCAATGTCGTAACTTCTTGTGGAGACCTTTTATTAAGAAAATACTCCCTTGGATGTTATAAGATCTATCAGCGTCTAATCATTACATTTTTAGAGTAGAGTTTCTTTGTATGTTTGTTGTAAGCATCAAGAGGCAAGCAAAATGGTCACTTCATAGCCAAGATTAAGAGGTAATACATTGTGCAAAGTATAGTCTTCTGTTGGCACTGGTTCATGTCTTCGACGGATTCCTCCTAGTAACGAATAGGTAGCAAGGTTGACGTGAGAGTTGAGGGCAACAGGCCGGCACCCATACTTAATCCCACAGTGAACTTCCACACGAGAACTCCTACAGGACAGTGGTCAGTCGGGCACGAGATGGTAGTGAAATTAGAATGCAAGGACTATTGGTGATTGTGGGAGACTTCCAAGTGGACTCGCAGCATCCTTATATGTAGCCGCAAGGGTATCCGCTCCCCAAGTAGACGGCGTCCTCCATTGATTGGAAACCAGGTCATATAACTTAATGGGGCCTAATTTTAAACGAAGGAAACGATATCAGGAGATATGTGGCAAAGAAACATAAAATTTTGACTGCAATTTTCCATTTAAAATTTGTGTGCATACAAGTGCATAGTGGTTATCATGGATGAAATATTTTTCCTCATTATCGAGTCTACGGTTCCAAGCCTAGATTTGCTAAAGTCAATTCACACAGGGGCTAATAGATCCTACAGAGACGAGTTACGAGCCTTGAGAATTCACTATTGGTGGTGTTTGGTATTCCACCTAACCACCAACAATGCCTCCTCTCTAAGCGGCAATTATGGAATTTGTACTTATAAATAACTGTTGTTAAACTTCACGCCACCTGTTGTTATCCAAGTAGAGCAAGCGGAAGGTTGATTAGATAATTTGTTGATTCAAGTATGTACATTTTTATTTGAGATACCCACTAAACATTTTTAGCGGCTTTTTGTGCTTACCAAAATCCTCGGATCCACGGTCAGTAGGAATCAGCAATAGAGGGAGTAACGGAATGAAGGAGCATAGTACCCCAAAGTCCAACAGAGATTGTACATCAATAGGTTGCAGCAAAGATTAAGTAGTTTTCCAGAATTAGTATATAGAATGTATCCTCATACTTACAGATGCCCATATGAGTATCCTATTTGCAATGGGTAGTTTGGTATCGGTTCTAGAAGCCTCCTATCAAATATTCCAAACGACACCACTACCAATGCATCTGCAGAACCTTCATCTGATTTATTTTTAAAATGATCAAATCATCATTCACAGTCTTCACAAAACACGTCAAATCAAGTGTCAAATGCTTCAGTGAAAAGCAAAGGTGCAGATAGAACACTTAAGAAGCATGACTCTGATGTAGTGGCAACCTCTTCAATTATTTCTGCATGGCCTAAAACAAGAGCAGACAATAGGATTCCAACTGCCCATGGACCCACGTTGGAAGGCAATCTGAGGGTATGATGAGTTCAAAACTAAGTCCATTGCAAAGCAGCTTAGAATTTACAACCAAAGCATCTCTTGGTTTTTCTGACACCGAGACACTTATTGGAAATACAATTGGGGGAAGTATCTCTGATATTGATGATGGAACAAAGGTCTTGCAACAACAGGAGTTGGCATCCACTCAAATTAAGTCCAGTTCTATAAACAATGGAATCCGCTCTTCTAACTCAATGTCAAATCCAAGAGAAAGTGTTTTGCTACAGACAAATAATCAAAATGAGGATGATGCTCGGATGGATTCTATGTGAGCACCAAGTAGGATTGCAAAGTCATTAACCAAACATAAGCCAAATTGCAAAGTGCACATGGATCACCGGCAAGAGAAAATTTGTCAAATATTTCAATTTCATTGGCAGCCACAAACGTTACAGATGCATTTACTCACAAAGATGGCAGAAGTTTGCAGCAATATGATAATGATGATAAAATAGGGAAGGTGGGGAAAGAAGAGCATCAACTATCACAACTTCTTGAGCATTCAACGATAAAGGAATCAATTCCTTTTCAGGGTACAGTGTCAAATTATTCGAATATATTTCTCTTGCAAGATGTCTCTATGAGTAATTACAAAAAGGATGAAAGGCAAGTCAATAGGCAACCCTTCATGGGTTATTGAAATCCTAAAGAAAGAGTTGAATATTCTGGACCGTGGGTGCCCCAATCAGCAAATATAAGAACAAAAATAGTCAACATTTATAAAGAGTATCAAAAACTTCCTACCCGAGTTCAAAATGACTTAAAAATTCAATGATTATATGGATTTTCACCTAGAGCAGCAAAATAAGACCGATATGGCAAAAAGGAAGTATTTGGAATTGGTTCAGGATCTCCTTGCAAAAGAGCAGTGCAAAAATGCGTATGGTGAATTTCCAACAGACCAAAGTCATCTAATAAAGAGTCTTGAAAAAGAAGAGCATTCAACTACTAGTGATCTGCAGACTTCCCATAATCACATAGAAGATGTTACATAGGGTGCAAGTTTCTACGTTGGTGAATTGGAGGTTAGCCGTGACGAACAGGTTGATGGGGTCGGTTGCACACAAAGTAATATCAGGTTGGAGTCGTATGACTAGCCTCTATATACAAATGATAACATGGCAACACTTTGGCCCTTGCATACAAATCAAGAGAACGAGGAAAAGAAGGCCTATGAGGTTGAGAGGTGTGATGAACCATATATCTCTTATGCCCATTGCATTAATTCAAAGGAACAATCCAAGATGGCACTGCAAGACGATGTACCGCTTCAATATGACAATAATGAAATGCATATCTTAAAGAACCAGCTGAAGATTAGTGAAGACATGGTTGTGGCGTCTTTGGTACGTTATGACAGCACTGACAAGATGATTGAGGATCTCTGCAAGAAGGCCCAAAAGGGAGTGGAAGGAGATTCACTTGTTGTTGATTTGTAGGTGATCAAAACAACTCTTGAAACTATGAAATCAGATTATTTATGTTTGTTGTCGAACAAGAATTATATTCTTAAGGTTGTTGAAATACATATCGATCAATTGAATAAAGGAAGGAACGAGATTATGGAGCTCAATAGAGAGCTTAAGTATACTCATGAGGCATTAGATGATGATCGGATTTCTCTTTAGGAAGCGGAAAATCAGATTAGGATCATGAACCACTCTCGAGAACATAAGGGTAAAGAGAGGTAGGAGTTTTTCCAAGAAGTAATTGATGAACTTGATAGCATTCAGCAGACGTATGACTTGGATAGCTGCCCCAACGGATCAAGTAAGAAAACTTCAGATCACATTCAACTTGTAGACAACCCTATGTTTGAAGTAGATGCTGATTGGACTTCTGATAATCCCCTTTTTGTGATAAATAAGAGAAATCCTTTTAATTGCCATGAAGAGGATGATTTTGCTTTCAGAATATTGGATCCTAGTACAGCTCCTAGCAGTGAATCTTGGTCACAGGATTGGAGTGGTGAATTGACTACTGTTGTTTGTCATTGGATCAGTCCAAACATGGTTCCCGATTTCAATCCATATAGGAGTTGGATGGATTTCCTTCATCCTTTGAATAGATCTTGGTGGAGCATTGATGAGAGTTATGTTTCAAACATAGTGAATGGCTTTACAGCTTCATACTTACTCAATAGCACTTGTGTGCTTCGGAGTTCTCAAGATTTATGACGATGGTCTGGATTTTGATGTGCCCGTAATGTTAGTTTTAGCTTTTGAGCAACTCATTTCTTGCATCATCTATTTAGGTCAGGTCATCACCATCTATTGGGTTATGCATAGCTCATTGCTACATTTCTACCTCATCATATCAGCTGGTTATGACAACGAGGTTTGGGATCCAGGTGTTGACCGTATGTATCTATGGCTTGTTGAGGACTTTGTTGTAGTTCTACTCAGTTTGAGGCTGGATGCGATGATGATCAGAGTTGTATTGTTTACAGGTGCAGCATTATTTCATAGATTTATATGGGATCCAAGGATCCGGTGGACGGATGGATGGCAGAGTGACAACTTGCTCCGCACTATGGCCGGATTTGTTTTCAGATTGGGCTGTAGAGCTACCTGCAGATTCATATGGAATCCTGGTACTAATTGCTTGAGGACAAGTAGTTTCAAGGAGGGGAGATTTGTAATGTCCCCTTTTTGGGACATTAGAGAAAATAAAGGACACATTTATATGATATAAAAATTGATTATGAAAGTGTGGACTCATATTATAAAAAGTCAATTTAATATTCAATGTGGGCTAAAGATTACAAGGAGAGATAAGATGAAAAAGCCAAGAGAGGAGTCAAAGAGTCACAGCTGTGAGGATAAAAGAAGAAGAGACTCTTTCATTTAGTAGGCTTAATTTATGATTTAGATTTCAGTTTTTCTCTTGCGAGAGTTATTCGGAAAGCTTCAACTTTCAGCCGATGTGAGGACATAACCCCTTGTGCTGGCAAACAGTGGACGCAAACCCATTGTCTATGTGCGCTTACAAGTTCTTCCCTTAGTGTTCCAATCTAACTGTAAAACTGTGTTTAAGATTGCATTTTGAATATTGGTTATTGTATTGCTGTTGTATAATGCAATAACATGTTTTAAGGAATTTTATGAGAGTTTGCTGGTTTTATACTGTTTTTTTGTAATGCATTTTCATATGCTTGAATCCTGAATATTATTTTGAGAAAGAACGAGTTAATATCTTTTGGAGAATCTACTGGTTTCTATTGTTGTTTCGTAATACATCTGCCTATGTTAAGTTCTGAATGTATTTCTGATAAAGAAATTGGGTCAATATCCATTTGATATATTTCAGGTTTCGAGTCTTCTTAGTACATCATGTTGTGTGTTCTCTTCTTTTAGTGTTCAAGGTGTTCCATTCATGATGGCTAACCATTGCATGAAAATTTGCACATTGACTGTCCTTGGACGAAAACAGAGGCATGGACCAGAGATGTTTCATGGAATAAAAATTTGAGACCTGAGGACCCTCAGGAATATGCAGTGTCATTTTCAATTAGCTACAACGAGTAACTAGCTATTATAGCCTATGTATCATGTTCGGTTCAATCTTGATCAATTTGTAGTGACAGTGCACAATGACAATGTTCTGTTTAGCAAATTTAAGAGAGAATTCCAGAACCATGTAGATGGTATTTTGTTATCATGTCATGGTATTACATGTGATGTCAACTTAGTGTGATATGCTTCCTTCAAATCTCATCTAACCACAAACATGGGCACATGGAAGAGGCCTTCGCTGCAACTATTCATTAGCAAAACCAGATGATACAGAGGACTTCTAGTAAATCTCAAGAACAAAAATCAAATAAGGAAAGCCTTTGCAACCTAGAAAGTCATCCTCAAAATAATTTATTTATAACTATGTGAAGAAGAGAAAGAAATAAAAACAAAGGAGACGTCTAGAAAAGCTACAGATTACGTTATATAACACAGAGTAGAAGAAGCAAAAACAACACACACAAATTGAATCCAAGAAATTGCTTTTGAAATGACCAAAAGAATTTAAGAGGAAAATGAAGAAACCCAAACAAAATAAGATGAAGAATGTGATAAAGACTAACTCAAAGTGAGAAGAAAATTGTGAATGCAGTCGCCACTCCAATCTTTCCTTTAAATAAACCTGTAGAATCTCTGTTGGTACATTCTGCACAATTCTGGGTTACAAATACAGAACCCAAAACAAACCGAAAGTGTAATGTCCCCTTAATTTCGGCAATAGAAATTAATTAAATAATTGATTTAAGTTACTAAATTTATTATTTTAATGACAAATTGAATTTATTTATTTAATAAAGTGACTTTAATGGTGAGTTCAATGAAAAATTAATAGTCATTTTATTATTATTTCCCTAAGTTCAAATTAAATTAAAGAGGGGGAAATAAAGAGATAAAGAAAAGGAAAATCAAGAGACAAGTGTTAAGGAATTGGATCTGTGGTAGAGTTTAGACTTATTTCTTAATCAGAGATTCACTATACTGAGTTCTAATAAATTCCTCACAGTAAACTTTATCAGATATGTGGTTATTATTTGTATGTATCTAAATGTTATTCTGCAGATTGTGTCCTTCAATTTCTAATGCCAATGCTTTAATACTTGTTGCAGATGTAAAAGGAGAAGATCACAGGTAATAGCATGTGTTTTCCTTGATGTTTTTCCAGCAATCAATTTGCCAATACATACATAAGTGGGAGGGGTCATGTCCCATGTAGAGACATGACCCTACGGTGCCTTTAGGCCCTGTAGGGTCATGTCCCTGCGTGGGACTGCCCTTAACAGCCATTGACAACACTTAAAAAATCCCGATTATAATCGGTGATGGCAATTACAATATACATACTGATCGACCACTATTCAATACTGATTATGATCTCAGTCTGATCTGCGGTCTCAGTCAAGAACTGTCAGGTGATCACAGTCAGTGATCTGTGATTAACATAGTTCATTCTACAACCATAAACTTGGTCGCTGGCATCATAACAGATATAATGATGAGATGATTCAGATCGAACCATAATTAATCATTTTGAAGCATTAAAGATATATATGCAGATGTGCGTGTGTGTGTGTGTGTGTATAAAAGAATAATATATATATATACACACACATGACTCTCTGATCAGTTATCAGGTGCATTAATGTTTGACTGATGCTATAAATTCAACAGAAAACAGAGAAAAACAAAGAGTTGCTGTAATGGGTTCTAAAAGAGGTTTTTTCATATCATACTTGTTAGGTTATTTTTTCCTTGGAGAAGTTTGAGAGTGTCTAGCTTTCATTTCTGAAACCTGAGGATGGAAACCCTTGGGATATTTTGTTGGATTGGACAGAAACACAGTTCATCATTAGAGTCCATTCATTTCAGGATTCACCAGTGTCCTTCATTTTCAGACTATTAACTGTTAAGAAATTTTACTTTACGTATTTCACATTGGGCAGACAAATTCATTCAATTTGTTAAGCTCTATATGAGATCAAATTACAAGCCAATAATAAAAATGTCAGTGTTTAATTCAGAGCTTTCCTCTATGTTGACTCTGTGCACCTTTGTATTATTGATGAATAATATTTGAAATGAGAGAGAGTTCAAATTTAATGTACGCTTACCGTGGTGGATTGTTCTTTTAGGTTGTTAAAAGATTGAAATGAAATACATTGATGCTGGGTGAGCATTTTTTATAGGTGGCTACACATTCTCAAGGGTATGTGTGCATGTGCACGTGCGTGTGTGGGTGCGTGCGTGCATGCGTGGGTGTGTGCACGCATGTGCGTGCATTTGTGCGGGTGTGTTCATGTGTGTGTGCGTGCATGTGTGTGCATGCATGTGTGTGCGTGCGTGTGTGTGAGACAACTATATCATTCATTTGCCAACTCTCCGCTATCATGTTCCCCGGGAGGACAATATTTAAATTCAGAAGCTTGGGAAGGCACATAACTATCTGAGAAAATATGTGAACCTGTGATGCATTGAGAGTGGTTAATTGGCATCAATTCTTGTTTGTGTCTCCATTCTATTCTTGATGTGAACATGAAATAGCTCATTCAGGGTGATATCAGAATCTTTTAGAGCTGCATATTCCAGCTGTTGCAACTTCTCCCTGTCAATTTTTTTGTTGTCTTTGCTCTTTCCTACAGAGTAAAAAAAATGTTTGGATAAGGATTATTTAATTCTGCATAGTTGTTCTTGGGTTCGAGACTTACTGTGGCCAAGGTGGTATTAAACAGGGCAAGTGCGTGACTGGAGCTACCATGTGATTCCTGAAGCTATGGGTGTCACAAGAAATAGAGCAACATTATCCTCCTTGGCTTAAGTTTAGCAGCTATGGATGGACTACTGGCAGCCTTGATTTATGTTTAAAGGTATAAATATATATATATCTGATGATGATAAAAACTTCCAGCATTTCATGTACTGTTGGATGCACTGACTGGTTCCATTCAAGGTTGGAATAAATGTTTCATCTCTGTACATAATCAATTGGGAAGGACAGAATCATGGATTGCTACAGTTTAAGCTAGACCGAATCGTGGTTGCTCACAGAGTCTCCCTTGATAGGCAGAAATATTGGGTTAAGAGTGTGGACGATGCTCGAGGCTATAGGTCAAGTTCTTAATCATTAAGCAGCTGATTCATGCTATTGGGAATTACTGAAGACTATTCCCAGTTTTATATGTAGTCTTTGTTAATGACTATTCCCAGTTTAAAAGGAGGTCTGAATATTAATGTTGAAGACTGAAATGACAGGTTGCTGTTCAATATTGTAAAATTGAGCTTATATTTGAGGTTAGGTTTGAACTTTGTTTTCAGATTTTTATTTAGAGTTTCATGCTCAGGTTTGTTAGAATTGTAGCTTTAGTCGGATTGATGCTCTCAGTAAATCATAGTGTGTGTGTGTGTGTATATATATATATATATATATATAATTCATATTTGTGTTTCATTATACATTCAATATTCTGTATGATTTAATTGATTTGCTATATCTGCCTGTAGGAGATCGCAAATTATATTGTGCTCATATATATCATGTCCGGTCGGGCCTTTGCATTATGAGATTACTGTCGATCCAAGGCAAAGTATGTTGGTTGTTTTATGTAGATCATGGCACTTATACTATTGTTAAACTAGTAGTTACCAGGGGGCATGACCACGTGGCATGACCCTACATGGCTCATGCCACATAAGGGCATGACTACGTACATAAGGGTCATGACCCTACATAGTCATGTCTTTCAATATGATATATATGCTTTGTGCTTGATGCAGAAAGGAGATCAATCACAAGAGTAATCTTCCTCTCTACATTACAAACTAGTATAGATATCTTACATAAATCTATCTAAAGAAATGCCGATAGATATCAATTAAAAAATACTTAACATTTAATTCATTACAGCCAAATATATTTATATTTCATTGTATGTATATTCTTTTTTTTGGACTGACTTTAGCTTTTTATTTTAATTTCTGAAAAAATTATCTCAAAACTTATAATTTTAGCAACTAATATCTTCTTCTTTTTTAATGTGGTATTTATTAAATTATTTTGAAAAGTATATTATGTTTATGATAAATATTGAAATTTTGATGTGCAAATGGTTGTCAAATTTAAGCTAAAAATATTTGTTAACATTAACACACTCACACCATCACACTCCACCCTTTTTGCCATTGTAGAAAGCCTATCGGCATTAATTACATTTATCATTAGCAGCGATCACTTCCTCCTACAAATTCAATGCAATTCTGGATACTCAGAATAGTATACATCAGTTGCAATATAGATACTTCAGTAAAAGATTATTACTGTCCTGCAGATCCAAAGAAGAATTCATCATTGTCTGAAAATAAATTTAAATTCGAATCAATTTGTACTCTATCTCTAATCTTATATTCTTTAATATGGTATCAGAGCCTAACTGATCTAATCTTATATTCTTTAATATGGTATCAGAGCCTAACTGATAGAGATCAAATAAAGACAGTGAAATTTCAATTAAAATTTCAGAATTACATTCATTCAAAAGTGCAACCATGGTGAATGCTGTCAGACTCGAGCACAGACTTGAAGGAGCATCAAATTTTGTATCATGGAGAATTCGAATTATGATAATACTTCAAAAACTTGAACTAGATTCATATGTAGAAGAAAATAAATCAAAACCTGATAATGATCTAGATAAAACAATATGGAAAAGACATAACAATAAGGCCATGAAAATTATTATTGATGTTGTTAAGGATCATATTTTCCAACTATATCAAAATCAACAATTGCTTATGATATGTCATGACCATTTAAAATACATATGAGATCAATAATACAAACAGATTGCTCGCCTTAAAACAACAACTTCTGCATATCAAGATGAATAAAGGAGATTCAATTTCATCTTATTTTATGAGAATTTTCGAATTGAAAGATCGACTTTCAACCATTGGAAATAAGATAGATGATCTAGAATTATCATTAATAGCCCTTAAAGGGTTACCAACTACATGGGAATCTTTTATTCAAGGTATCAGTGCACAGCCCACTCTACCAAAATTTCACTCAAGAAGAATCAACTTAAGAATGACTGCACTCAAGAAGAATCAAGACTAACTACGAGAGGGATTAGTTCAAATAAAGGGGGAGAAATTCAAGCCCTTAATGCAAACAGAAATGATAAAGGAAAGAAAAGAAATTTCAAGTAGAAAAGAGGGAAGAATAATCAAAATTACAAAAACAGAGATTTGTCTAAAATTCAATGCTACATGTGCAATAAGTTTGGAGACACTCACAAGTACTGCTCAGACAAGAAGAAAGCTCAAGCCTCTATAGCTGAAGTCGAGGAAGCTGACAATACACTAATCTTCTTAGCCTTATCAAGCGAACTAAACTGAAACAAGAATACTTGGATAATTGATAGCGGAGCATCTCAACACATAACTAGATTCAAAGATCAATTTGAAACTTTTGAAGGACACTCAATGGAAAAGGTCACAATAGGTGATACTTCCACCCATCCAATGAAAGGAATTGAGAGTTGCTCAATTAAATTAAAAACCAAAGTTACCTTGCAATTGAAAGATGTTCTATTTGTACCAGGCATCAAAAGAAACCTAGTCTCCATTTCTGGCCTATATGTTCTATTTGTACCAGGCATCAAAAGAAACCTAGTCTCCTTTTCTGGCCTAGCAAATCAAGGATATTGTGTCACCTTTCAGGAAGACAAAGTCAATCCTGGCCTAAAAATTCCAACAGTAAAAATGCAATCTCTATAGGATTTAGAGATAGAAGTTTATATAGACTCTGTAATGTTCAAAATCATACACTAAATCATGAAGTTTCAAAAACTAATGAAATTTGGCATAAAAGGTTAGGACACCTCCATTTTCGTGCCCTCCCTTTATAAAAAAAATTGTAATAGGATTATCTCATCTAAAATTTGAACATATTGGAACCTACAAAGGATGTGCCTTAGGAAAGAACTCCAAAGGATCTTTCTCACATAGTGAACATAAATCAAAAGTTGTACTAGTACTTATCCACACCGATTTGTGTGGCCAATGTCAATAACCTCTTTAGGGGGATTTTTGTTGATGACTACTCTATGAAAACTTGGATTTACTTACTAGAACTTAAAGAATCAAATGAAGTATTGTTGAAATTCAATGAATTTAAGGCTTAAGTGGAAAATCAAATTGGAAAGAATGTTAAGACTCTAAGATCAGATAATAACGGTGAATACATTTATGAAATAAGGAATTTTGCACTTCTGTTGGGATTAAGAGGGAATATACAGTACCTTATAATCCACAGTAGAATGGAGTGACAGAAAGGAAAAATAGAACTACCATTGAAGTCGCTAAAGCCATGATGCATGATCAAAATCTTCATATCTTATTCTCGGTTGAAGCCTCATATATGGCAGTATACATCCAGAATAGATGTCCTCATTCAACCTTAGAAAATATAATACCTGAAGTAGTCTTTACAAGAAACAAACCAGATTTAAGTCACTTGAGAATTTTTGGATGTTCTGTGTATATTCATGTCCCTAAAGAAAAAAGGCCCAAACTAGAGCCCTCTGGGAAGAAAGGCACATTTGTTGGTTATAGTGAATCCTCTAAAGGCTACAAAATTTATATTCCAAGATAAAGAACTATTGAAATCAGCAGAGATGTTAAATTTGTAAATGTTGCAATAAACTCTCTAAAAATATTGAAGAATCAAATGATGAATCAACTAAACAATTAGATGAAAATCCTACAATTGAGACTCAGAGGGAGAATTGTTCAGAAGATCATGAACCTTTATCATCTAATACTGGATATGCTGAAATCCCTAACAACAAGAAAAGGTCATTGTGGGCAAGGAAGATGATTTAAGAAAACAATGTAGCACCCAAAGAAATCTTTAGAGAAAGTAAGAAAACAAGAAGCCATTCATGCTATTTTGCTCTTATAGCTGAGCTCATAAAATCTTAACCATCAAACGTTGAAGAGGCCTTAACATATCAAGCTTGGAAAGATGTGATGATTGAGGAATGTCAATTTATATTAAAAAATGATGCATGGGAAGCTTGGAAAGATGTGATGATTGAGGAATGTAAATTTATATTAAAAAATGATGCATGGGATACTGTACCTAGACCTAAGGACAAATTAGTTGTCTCCTCAAAATGGTTATTCAAAATCAAACATGCACCAGCTGGTAGTATTGAAAAACACAAAGCCAGATTCATTGCCAAGGGTTTTTCTCAAAAGGTTGGAATTCACTATGAAGAGATATTTGCTCCCGTTACTCGATATACCTTTGTAGGAACCATTATTATCATTGCAGCATCCAAAGGATGGAAGATAAATCAAATGAATGTAAAGACAACTTTTCTAAAAGGTGTTATTAATGAAGAAGTATATCTAAAAGACTAGAACAACTTAAAGGCTTTGTCACTCATGACAAAAACTCCTATGTGTGTAAACTGAAGAAAGCTCTCTAGGGCCTTAAACAAGCCCCCAAGGCATGGTATGAAAGGTTAGGCAGTTATCTCACCAAACTAGGATATTCCAAAAATGAAGCAGTTCCTAATATATACTTCAAAGTATCAGAGGGTGACATGTTAATACTTGTTCTCTATGTTGATGACTTGTTGATAACAGGGAAAGATCATCTCATCATAAAATGCAAACAAGGCCTTGCGGCTAATTTGATATGAAAGATCTAGGTCTTCAACACTATTTTTTGGGTCTAGAAGTATGGCAAAAAGAGAACTACATTTTCCTAAAACAAGAAAATTATAAATTTGACATCTTGACCAAATTTGGGATGATGGACTGTAAACCATTATCCACACTAATTGAGACAATCTTTATAATCTTAAAAATGGTGCATACATGACCCTACAAATCCCACATACTACAAACCAGAGTAACGTGAATCGCCATGATTCAGGTAATTCACGCAATTTCGCTATCTAACTTAAGGCATGCGATTCATGGTGAGTTTGTGAATCGGCTCGCCGATTTTTGTGCCAAAAATCACCAAAATCGCAATTCATCCAAAAATCACAATTCATCTCCAGGAATCAACATGTGAAATCGGCCACGGCTAGCATAGAGGATCAACTAAAAAACATTAAAAAATAACTTTTTTAATCTATTCTTTTGCCTTTCATCTTCCTTATAACCCTAAAGGGCCTTCTAATTGTTTAGTATGAGAAGAAGAGAGGAAAAGTGAGAAAGAAGAAGAGAAACCATAGAATTGCAAATAGAAAGAAAGAAGAGCATTAAGGAGATCAAAAATCAGTTTGGGGAGGCCATAAGATTGCATTGGGAGCTTTAAGGAGCCAATAGCAACACTCCTCAACTCATTTGCAAGAGGTAAGTGTTGATTTTTTTTTGTATGTTAGTGTATTTTTCATTCTTTTGTCAATTTTTTTTAGTTTTCATCTATAAATCTTGAATGTGTTTTAGTTTGTACATGTTTTTTGACTAAATTGCAAAGTGCAATCTTGCAAACCCTACAATGTTTTTATGGCAAATTGCAAACATTTATTTGATTTTACATTGTACAATTTGCTCAAAAATAATGTGAGGTTTGCTCTTTGTTTTTTTAGTTTAAGTTTGTAATGGATTTTTCATATTGCGGTAGCCTTAGCTTTCATTTTTCATAATGCCTAAAAAGGATGAGGCTTGGATCTATATTAAAGAATTTCCTGGAAGAACAAAATGTTGATTTTGTAAAGAAATAAACTCGGGTGGCATCTATAGATTCAAATATCATATTGTAGGCATACCTAGACATGATAATACCCCGTTTACTAAACAAACCACTGAGGCAAAAAGAAAACGATATATGGCATTAGAGGCTTTGGAACAAGAAAAGTTAAATAAGTAAAGACAACTTGAACAGTTAGGTGCTCTTGGCTCCCATGCTCCTGCATCTGCATCCACATCCGTAGGTTGCGTTGGAGAGGGTTCTTCTAGGCCTCTCTTTCGTCCTAGTGCTAGTGCTAGTGTTTGTCCTAGTGCTAGTCGTTCTTATACTGAACCTAGGCCTACTATATTTCAGGCTAGAGTGCGGAAGTCCAGATTGGATAGTTACTTTGTGCCACGCACTACTCCTAGCTCGCGACCCTCGCTTGAGAGCATGGGTAGTTTGAACAAGGAGATTCATGATGCTGCCAGAAAACAAATTTGCAAGTTTTGGTACTTTTGCAACATTCCATTTATTGCAGCGAGGTAATTAACTCTTTTTTATTTGTTCTCTTTTTTAATTAATTAACATTTCTACTTGTGTAATCGTAGATTCATATTTGATATTACGTAATGATTTGTTATCTAAATTTCTAATCATAATCTATTAATGACAAGACTCCTTATTGGCAAGGCATGATAGATGTCATAACTATTTGTGGTCCGGGCTTTAAAGCCCCTACTGAGGCTAAGTTGAGTGGCTATCTCTTAGGTGAAATGGTAGAGGACATGAAGTTTGAGCTAGCCGACCACCTAGCTCACCGAAAGGAATGGACCATAAAGAGTTGCGCCATCATGACTGATGGTTGGACAGATAGGAGGGGAAGAACACTCCTCAATTTTCTTGTTTCCTATGGGGGTGATTGATCATTCTACTTTCCTACACGCTAATTTAAATTTTGATTTGTTGATTGCTAATTTGTTAATGGTCCATGAATCATGATAATTAAATGTTTCGCTCTATTTCAATTTCGTAGGATCCACCATGTTCATCAAATCTATTGATGCTTCCTCTCATGTCAAAAATGCCCCATACTTGTGTGAGGTTATTGAGGAAGTCATAGCAAAGGTTGGGGAAGAACATGTGGTGCAGATGGTGATGGATAATGCAGCAAGTTATGTTGCTGCAAGTAAACTTTTAAGCTTTAAGTTTAACTTATCAAATTTTGAACTTTACTAAATCTAAGTTTCTTAACATGTGTAAAATTCTAATTAATTTTAAAATTGCTACAGGCAAATTATTGATGGAGAGGCACCCCACAATATTTTGGACAAAGCCAAAAATATATGCAATCATGCATTTGTCCTTGCCACAATGAGGAAATACACAAGAAATAGGGAGTTAGCTCATCTGGGCATCACGAAGTTTGCCTCAAATTTCATCACACTAAAGTCCTTGATGACATCAAGGGAATAACTGAGGCGCATGATTATTGGGGAGGAGTTTATTTCTTCTTCCTATGCTACGACCACCATGGGGATAGATGTTGGGAATATCCTCTTTGATGAGTAGGGTTTTTGGGCACCTACTCAAGAAATAATCAAGTAAATTTTTTACAATTTAACATTTAGTATTGTTATTTATTATTTAATTGTTTAATGATTTAGCTTTATAAGTTAGTTTCGACTCAATATTTTTTTTTTTATTATATGTAGATTAGTGAGCCCCTTGAATCTTTCCTACGAACTGCTGATGGGGAGAAGCCTTCTATAGGCTACATATATGAGGGCATGGATAGGGCCAAAGAGGCCATTAGAACCCAGTATGCAAGAGTGCCAAAGAAGTATGGCCTCATTTGGGACATTATTGATAGGAGATGGCAGAATCAGCTCCATAGGCCCATCCATGCAACTGCCTATTACCTTAATCTAGCATATCATTTCCTTCCTAACTTCAGGGTGGATGAGGAGGTTCTTATAGGCCTATACGCAATCATGCAGAGGTTGAGTCATGGTGGTAGTGTCCCAACTGCAACCATTGAGCTGGACAAATTCAATAATGAGGGGCCGCTTTTCTCTAACAGGATAGCCATAGAAGCTCACACATCATTATAGCCAAGTAAAAACAATATATTCCTAAAGTTAATTCATAATTGTTACGACTTATGCATTTTAGTTTTTGATTTTGTAATTTACTCTTAAAGTTGTGCTTGTAAATGAGACTAATTGTTTTTCTTTTCCCTCATTTCAGATAGATGGTGGCAAATGTTTGGCCAATCAACCCCAATTCTTCAGAAGATTGCCATCCATATTTTGAGTCAGCCTAGCAGCACTTCTGGATGTGAGCACAATTGGTCCATGTTCGAGCATATGCACTTGAAGAGGTGAAACAAATTGTCTGTATAGAGGTTGAATGATCTTGTTTTGTTCATTACAACCTCTGCCTTAGGACTAGACAGATTTTGGCCATTGACCCCTCTCCAATCATTCTATAAGAGATTGTTCCAGAGTCAGCGTGGCTCACTAAGGCTACAAATGTAGCAATCTTCACTGAGGAAGACCATGAGTGGGTTGACCAAGTAGATAGAGAGGCTAAGGTTGTGGTCATGGTAGAGGAGGAGGCTAGAGCATGTTCAGGCACTAGCAGACACACACGTGCACGCAACAGACACAGCCCTAGTGATGCTCATGCACCCATCTCACATGTGGGGGCTATGGCTCATTGGTCCTTTAGGACCTACCTTAGACACCTTTGTAGAAGGCATTCAGAGGTTGAGTCTGAGGCTGCAGCTGAGCTTGAGGATGATGATGAGGCTTGAGCTAGAGCCTTGTTTTTTCATTTTGTTTACACTTTGACTTTATAGATAGACATGCATTTCATCATCATGGATCTTCATCTTACATACATTATGATTTGATGTCATTTGGTTTTATCACTATGGATCTTCATCTTACACACATTTATGATTTGACAACATTTATAATTATATATATCTATGTCATGACTCATTATGATCCTATGATTTCTATTTACTTAAGCTACAATTTACATTTTACGTATGTGATGGACTTATCAATTAGGTTTCTTGTTTATGTATGTTAACTTCTATTTGATGATGTTATAGTGTTTTTTAGTTATATTGAATAAAGGGTGCATGAAACAAGTTTTAAATCGTTAAAATCTTTAAATTTCAAGGGTTTCTTCACTATGCTAATTCATAGCCAATTCATAGGTGATTCACGATTCGAGTAAGCCTTGTTGGTTCCGATCCAATTCCAATTTTTTGTTCTTTGCTACAAACAGATAATTGGATCCCTAATGTACTTGGTGAATACTCAACCTGATATTTGTTATGCAACAAATGCATTGATTCAGTTCATGTGTGAACCTAAGAAAATTCATCTTATGAAAGCCAAACATATTCTGAGATATTTATGTGGAACCATTGAACTTGATCTAAAATATGGTGATGTTGAAATTCAACTTCAAGGGTATTCATATTCAAACTGGGCCGGTTGTTCCATCCACCATAAAAGTCCTATAGGATATTTTTTAGCCTTGGATCTGCTGTGATGTCTTGGTTTAGCAAGAAACAGTCAGCAATTGCTCAGAGTTCCACAGAAACTGAATACATAACCACGTCTCTGGGAGCTCGAGAAGCAGTATGGTTAAGGAAATTACTGGTTGGACTATTTGGGAAGTCCTTGAATCTCATAGTTATACATCGCGATAATCAAAGTTGCATTAAATTGTCAGTAAATCCAATTTTTCTTAACAAATCCAAGCACATAGAAATTCCCAACCATTACATGAGAGATGTGGTAGAGAGAAATGTCATCAAGTTGGTATATATTAGCACTGAAGAGCAAAACAATGACATATTTACCAAACCTCTTGCAAAGGTGAAAGTGGAGTACTTTAGAGGTAAACTTGGTATGACTAAAATGTAATTGTAATTCTTGAGATTGAGTCTCAGTCATATTTAAATTTAATATATATTTCATTCATATTTTAAATGTTAAAGGAGTTGCAATGTTGCATTTGTGGATTATGTCATGAAACGTGATGATCTTTCATTTGATGTATTAGTATGGTCGCAATTGTAAGGTGGTGATCTCAGCAATAGCTTGACCAATTATCATGATAGACTACACTAAGTTGTTGTCCCAGAATGTTTTGGAGATCATGATAACAAAACATCTCATGATAGACCACTTTAAGTTGTTTCGGATTGTGCCGGAAATCATGATACTTCATTTGTTGTTCTTGAGTTCTTGCTCTATTATCATGATAGACTACATTAAAATTGTTGTCCCGAAATGTGTCGGAGATCATCATAACTAAAGTATCACGATAGACTACATTAAGTTGGTGTCCCGAAGTATGTCGGAGATCGTGATAGTTGCCTTGATGGAGACTATGTTATTGTCTCTAAGATCAAGGTGGTTATCTGATAGACTATATTCATTTATTGTCCTGGAATGAGCCAGAAATCAGATAACTCGTACCCTCTAAAGTAAACTTATTGATAGGCATCTTGATGTTGATGCTAGCAATCATAAGTGATGAGATTGCTCAGATTAGATCAACATTGAGATGATCATATTGACTATATCCTCCCTCGCTAAGAGGGAGTGTTAGAATTATAGCTTCAATCGGATTGACGCTTTCAGTACATCAAATTAATCTGATATGTATAACAGAAAGCAAATCATATTGTGTGTGTATGTGTGTGTGTGTGTATATTGTTAGTGTAGTTTTTTATTTTTCCTATTTTGCTAAGTTTTTCCTACACTTTTAATAATCTCGCTTAAGTTAATAAAGCATGTCTTATTAGGTGAATGGTTGTGAGGTGTCACCTTCCTACATGTGAGCATCCATTAGCTATCTTGGGAAGATACTTTGCTATCTTTAGTCCGATAGATGGTTGCTCCTCATTGGTTGGTGTTGCCACCTCCTCCCTCTTCCTAGCCTATATAAGCATGCTACCTGGCTTGTATTTGCATCTCTTGTTTTTGCATCCTCTTAATGCTATTTTGCTTCTAGCATTTGCATTTCTCTCTAGGAGACTAACTCTGTGTTGCTATTTTTATTTTGTATCATTTGCATTCATAGTTTAGATATTTATTCTTTGCACTAGTTTTCTGGGTTATTAATCTTTTTAGATTCTAACATATATATATTGCATTCATATTTGTGCTTCATTATACATTTGATATTCTATATGATTTAATTGATTTGCTATATCTGCCTGTAGCAGATCGCACATTATATTGTGCTCATATATATCATGCCCAATTGGGCCTTTGCATCATGAGATTACCGTTGATCAAAGGCAAAGTATGTTGGTTGTTTTATGTAGATCGTGGCACTTATATTATTGTTAAATAATAGTTACCAAGGGGCATGACCACAAGGCCATGTATCTATGTGGCTCATGCCACATAAGGGTCATGACCCTACGCAATCATGCCCTTCCATATGATATATATGCGTTGTGCTCAATGCAGAAAGGAGATCAATCACAACGGTAATATTCCTCTCTGCATTACAAATTACATTCATCATTAGCAGCGATCACTTCCTCCTGCAAATACAATACAATTCTGAGTACTCAGAATAGTATACATCAGTTGCAATATAGATACTTAAGTAAAAGATTATTACAGTCCTGTAGATCCAAAGTAGAATTCATCATTGTCTGAAAATAAGCTTCAATTGGAATCAATCTGTACTCTATCTTTGATCTTATATTACTTAACAAGGTTTTCATAGTCTTTCCAGGAAATGAATGTATGTTATTTCATCTATCATTCATTTGGCATCAACATAACCCAATGAAACATCACAAATCCAAAACAAGCAAAACCTCTTAATCAAGGAAGCATGCAATGTGTTTAACAAAATATGTTGACAAAAATAAATGATAAGTAGGAGATGATTTCCACAGCTAGTCAAATTGTGATGTGAATATCAGGATTTAACTGTGTGATTTTTGAGTCAAACTCATGAAACTCCGGGGTTGCAAATGGGGTTGCAAGCTTTGGGTTTAACTGTGGAGGAAACTCCGTAGTTAAGCGCGCTCAGGCTGGAGTAGTATTGGGATGGGTGACCTCCCGGGAAGTCCCGGTGCTTCACCCTTGTGAGCATCACCTAGATCCAATGAGTGCTAAGCGTTCCATTTATTCTCATGAGAGATGGATTCATGTTGAATCACTACTCATGAAACATGGGTCATCGAGTTTGACTCAAAAATCACACAGTTAAATCCTGATATTCACATCACAAAAATAAATGATGTAGGCAGCAAGGGTTTCTTAAAAGACATGCAATCTGTTTGACAAACTGATGACATAACATAAGACAAATAACCTTTTGGGTATTGGAAAGAAATAAGTGGCAAACAGTGTAGGATATTAAACAAAGTGAACCAACCATATCCTGTACATGGAGTGAATCAAACCTAAATGCAGGGCTGCACTGGAGCGAACTAATAACTTAGACGAAAAATGGAATTCCTTGTGCTAAACATCCTCCATACCGAGTTACGCAATTATAGGAAGAGGGTGAATCCTCTAGACATCCAGATCTTGATGGATAGGATTCAAAGCTTCAAATACATAATCCAAACTTGGAGATTGATGGGAAACAACAATGATGTTATGTCCCTACCCAGTTAGCTTAATTAAATCTTGTAGCCATAATCATCTTAATCAGTATTAACAAATATATTGTCCATCTTTCTTTATCAGTTTTATAAATTTGACATTATAATCAGAGTTTGTATAGTACATTCATTGCAGGATATAGGTCATGTTAGAGTCTGACAAGGAAACCCTCTATGGTTACTTGCCTTCCCTAATCACACTATCCCTTAAGTGTTACCCTCGTCATAAGGAACATCAGGCAGTCGTAGCAGGCTCTTTGACTCGATGCATCAAAACCCATGTTTTGTGCTTCCTTGCTTAGAGTTTGGTACTAGATACATCTAAACCCAACTCATATGCTTCCTTCCTTAGAGCTGGGTTTAGAAACCCAATTTATATGCTTCTTTGCTTAAAATGTAGTACCCGATACATCTAAACCCAAGTCACATAATTATTTGCTTAGATGCTCGGTCCCACCCTCTTACCTATTGTCCTTCTGTCTTTAAATGGGGACATGACAAATCAGCAGCTGGTAGCATGGAGAGACAAGGCTAAGCCTGTGCTTGACATGACTTGACAAGGTACACTAAAGGTGAATTGATGTGAAGTAATTCTTCAGGACAGGTGGCAAGGGCTAAATCTTTAAACCTTTATCTTCAATAAGTATCTAACTTAACAACTGATGCCAAGCAAAGGAGAAGCATATAAATTATCACAACACCAACCTCACTTGAGCTTGATGGAGCTTTTCTGCCCTTAAGGACATAGCTTGGATTGCTAGTCTGAAAGCATGAGCTGGACAGAACACAAGTCAATAATTGGAATATTGAATTCCCTTGATTCATCCAAACATTCCAATTTTGTTATTCTTCTCAGAAGCTTCAAACATCACAGCCCACTTTCTCAATCATACACCTGTCTCCCTTTTAAATTTGATGGAGCATTAAAAATAATAAATACCAGAGGTCATGCACTTGGACAAGGGTAATGCTAATAAATAAAATGTAACCAAAGCTTCTGCAAGAATGTCACAGATAAGTTGTCACTTTCTCAAGAACAAGAGTGATACAAAGACTGAGAACAAATTAAAAAGCCTGGAAGATAGGACTGAGGGTAGTTTTGGCAACCTGCTCATGGATGTTGTGGGGAAATATGGCGAGCAGACTTAATGTTTTCAACTCCGAAATTAATGGCAATAAGGCAAGAAGGTTAGATGGTATCATAAATGATGAATAATATCACAGGCTGAATTGGTAGCAGGGTATCCAATGACACCGTCCATGCCATTTGATATTTCCAAGACAAAATATGCCCCCGCATTCAAGATGAAATGTCCAACATGGAACAAAAAATGGGTTCAGCAATTGAGGAAGTTGTGACCTATATCAATGGCTGCATTCATCCTTAAGTTCAGGGTTATGCATAGTCTTGCAGACCTTGAAGCCTTTTTACACGGTGCAAACCATTTGTCTGTGTAAGCCCTATCAAGCATATTTGTGTGTTTCCTTGTTTATATTTCTTTGCAGCTGTATTCTCAATAGACAAGGCTTAACATGTTACAAATCCCAACCAATCATGTCGATGAGACTGAAATGTAATTAAAGAAAGTATCAAAAAATATGATGTATAGTTTGAGGTTCACCATTTAAACAAAATAGCTAAGTATCTCAGGCACACTTCAGCATTTCATATACCATTATAAACAGGAAGAATATTTTACCATAAATACAACATTGCGGATCTGTAATAATCGAGATGCATGGACTAGCTGCTCCACTATTTCCCCTGCTGAAAGATTGCTCTTAAATCCCATACTTCCAGTTGCACAAAATGTGCAACCCATTTTGCACCCTACCTGAAATTTCAATTATAACAGTGTCATCTTCAAACAAAAAAAAAAATTCAAGCTAAACTTTTGCCACTCTTTGCACCGAAGTGATCAACAATTGGGAAAAACAACTCAGCCAATACATGTTAAAAAAATATTGATTGTTCATTTTTTAAAGATATTTTGGCAGATTCGGCATGGTTTGGAGAGTCCTCGCCAAGCTAAACACTATACTTTATACACAATTAAGCTATTTACTATTCAGTTTAAATTGCTAAAATATTATTATGCATTCTCCACCAATGATCTATACTTAATATAAGTGTATAGGCTACCGCTAATCTATTGCTACCTCTTCATGATAACAAGAAGTAAATTACCTGTGATGATACACACAAAGTGGCCCGTGGACCTCCTGGCCTTGGTCTTCCAGCATAGGTACCCAATCTCGTATCATAGCTCATGATTACAGTTTCCACAAAAGAGCCATTCTGACAGTACAAAAAGAAAGAAAAACCACCCAGAGTTAGCATATAGCAATTCAGCATCCTCTAGCTAGAATCACCAATGTTAAGAAAAATATGCCATTCCACATTCTCTTTTAACCTATTCCATATTTTTCAGATTATATTTCTTTACTACTGTAGCTAGAAGTATTAATTCTTTATGTCAGCCAAACATGACTCTGAATAGATACCATATTATAAATGTTCAATAAGAGAAAAGCAGCATGTCATCAAATGATTATTTCCATACTCAACAGCTTGTGTGATTCCACACTGTCTTCTATTAAAGTTGTGTTTTACTAAGATTATATTCCAAGTTTCTATAGCTAGAGGTATCATGCTAAATAACGGTCATCATCCATCTCAATTATAGCATTTATTCATTGAAGATCAAACTCTGCCAATCCAGGGCACAGAACAATGCATTAGGTACCAGATGAGACTAAATTGCTACAAATGGAAAATTCCAAAGCCAGATATGGACATGAAGAGAATCAAAAAATGACTCGAAATAGCATTAACTTTTGTAAGAAACTTATTCCATTCCACTCACTTTTCTACAGTGTTCCATGTTTCTAATATCAGAACCGCTAGTCCATAAAGGCCATTTATGCTTTGTGTTGGATAATAATGACAGCTATGCAATTCAGAGCTTCTGCACTCGTATGAGGAAACTGCTGGCAAATAAGTGCAAGACTACAAAACCAATTCTTTTGACAATTAAAAAATTATTGGTCACATACAAAATGGTTGATTCCTTCTACTTGAGCCAGCAACCTGCTATTACAACCCAATCCCTGGTTTAATTCATTCAACATTATTTTCTGGCTTCGAAACATATCTTAATATATCTTCATAGCACAGAAACGAGCAGACTGAGGAATTCAGCTGGCCAACGAGTAAGAATAGACTTCTCAAATATTCCACTAAACCCTTTGTATCAGCAAAACATCTATATTCCATGGGGAGCATCCCCTATTTTTGGCCCTCAAGGAAATGTCCCAGAAACGTGTGCCCTACCATCCCCCGTCCCCATCCCCAAAATGTCATGGAACATTTTTAAAACCAACACAGATCAATGTTTATCTTAAGACAGAAAAGTAGAAAGAAATCCAAGTGGGCTTTGACATTAACTAATGGTTCTAAGCCGGCATTAAGTTGAATCTGTGTTTCATGCATGCATCGAAGTGTTGGAGTTGCAGGCTTATTTGTGTCTCAGACAAGACATCTTCTGATTTCACCATAAACGTTGTACTCAAAATTTATATAAAATATTTTTTTAAAAACATATAATATGTTAAAATATTGTGAATATATGTATATACACACACACTACCATCCCCTATTTTGGCCCTCTAGGAAACATCCTGGAAACATGTCCCCTGTTGTCCCCCTGTCCCCATCCCTGAAACAACGTGAAACATAGTAAAACACATTAAAATAATTTTAAAAAGTAGAAATTACAGAAAGCAGACTTTTTGTACTTTAATTACGAAAGTATATTCTGTGTGACCTATCCTTACACCTAGACAATTGTTCCACAGAAACATAATTTCATACATGATGCTGAATTTTTATGTTGTAAAACCAGAAAGCGACAACCAAAAAGGCCAGTAGAATATAGACTGAAAAGACTAGCCAAGCACAGATCCATTTCCCATGAGTTCTAAATAAAATCAGAGCTAAAATATTCTTCTCATAAAATACAGAAGTTCAATCTTAATAGAAAGAAATATTCAATAGCTGAAAGAGATTCTGGACAAATAAAGTGGCCAACTCATGCTGTGGCATCAAGTCTAGTTTTTCCTTACTGTCTGCAAGACCATCACCGTGTAATTGTTCCATGGTATTTGAATACTCTGCAGCCTCCACAGTATGTTGTCTAAGCTATGGACCTCCTTATTTTTGGGAAAGTAAAGTCCAACGGCAACATGACCTTTCGTCTTATTCAGTCTCTTCATTTGATAGCTCTATATGTTTATATAAAAAGATGTGTATAGATCATGTATGGTGTATTGGTAAAACATTAATAAAGACTTTTCCCTGCTTTCAGAGTGGATGAAGCCAACACTATAGAATTTTTTTTTATGTGTTTTGTCTTTATTTTTCTATTGCTGTTTTAGATATGCTTATGAGTTTTATCTGCTTGTTTAAAACACAACAACTGGTACCAGAGCTTGATTAGAGCCATGAAGAAGTATTGAGTAGATATGAAAGATGTCAATATTTGTATTTTAACTGCAACAGAAATTGCAGCAAATATTTGGGTGCTCAATATGAGAGCATCATTTCATACTACTTCATGGAATTTTTCAAAACTTTTCAAAGCAGTAATTTTGGATAGGTCTTTCTCAGAAATGATAAATGTCTTAATATACTTGGCAAAGGAGATATTTTATCGAACTAACAAATGGAAATAGTTGGCTGCAATGGGATGTTAGGTATGTCCCTCAACTCAAAAATAACTCAACTTTAGAGTTATTTCTAAAATTGAGTTCTGTAAATGGAAGTTGATAAAAAGGGGCTTAGTGACTGTAAAAGGAAGCAAATTTGGTACTTTATACATGTTAGAGAGTTATAATGAAGTGGGAGCTATGATAGCGATTCCTGATAGTGGTGCAGAGCTTTGGCACAAGATTTTTGGGAATCCATCTCAATAAAAAGAAGTAAAAAAGGAGAAGAAGAAATGTAAGGTAAGAAAATGGGAAGTCGACATTAGAAATTATGATTATGAGGATCAAACTAAAAGGAATAGTGTCTGGTAAGGACAGGATTGTTATTTCGCCAATGCAAATATATGAAGCTCTTGATGAATACTTCATTACTGAAATAGTTGAAGTGGATGGTTTGGATCAGAGCAATGATATGGAGCTATGTTCTGCACCTAATGGCAGAAAACTTTGGGCTTTTGTAGTAGGTGACAAGGAAGCAAAATGTTTGGGTGCAAAGGAGGCACTGGCTGATCTGTATTTTAAAAAACTAGCAAAAGTTGAGTATGAACATTCTACTCTACTCATCTTGAAGATGAATTTTGGGTTTGAAAGGAGAAGATTGGCAAAGGATGATGTAAGAGAGCTTATCTATCAAGATTTTTTGAAGTATTATCCTCAGATGCCAAAGGAGTATCTGTGTGGTGCCAACAACACAAATTTTATGTATCCAAGTGGTGTAGACATGTTCAAGAGACAATTTGCTCATCTTGAGGAACACTACGGTAAAAGTGAAAACAGTGCGCCCCTTGGGAGGCAACATACTTCTTTGCCGAGGAAGTGAGATTTTAGAGAGGACACGTCAAAGCAGGATTCTGGAAAGCAGGGCAAAGGGAATGCAGCTGTAACAATGCTTCACTACACAGTCCACAAAGAGTTCAAGAATCATTCGAAGAAATTGGTCGGGGATTTCATTGACTAGTGTTGCAATTACACATAGCTCAGAGGTTCGCAATGCAGTACTGCAGTTAATGTTGAAGATTGTAGCTGCGACAGAGATCTTTATCTCTGATTTTATGAGAGAGAAATTTGTTTGTTATGACCGTTATGGTCATCTTTAGCTGAAAGAGATATTTGCAATCATATTTAAGTTATTATTTTATGTAAAAGGACATGTGTCATATGTCATGTGAAGAGGCATGCGTATGGAAATATGAAGGGTCTTATTTTGGGAACTCAAAGAGACCTTCGCGTGATAGGTGAAGAGTCTTATGCAATCTATATATATAATTGCTTGGTATATTGTAAATCAATCAAGTGGAAACCTATGTACTCGAATATTTTATGATCAATAAAAGATATTTTGCTGGTGTGGCTGGGTTTTTCCCTTCAAGAGGAAGGGTTTCCCAAGATAAATATTCTAAGTCTTTAGTGTATTGTTTTTATTGTTCGTTGTTGTCGTTTATCTAATATCTGGGCTAAAACATAAACATGGTATCAGAGCCTAGATCTAATTACAGCAATAAAGAAGAATTTTGGTGTAGTTGTTTGTCCATTCTAAGGATGCTAAATTGTTGTGGCAATGGAGAAAAAGATTGCTCTCTTGACTTCCATGGAAAGATATGTGCCCATGGCTGATACTTTCATCAAAGTAGTAACATCAAAGATCAATGTGAAGAGAAGTCAAGGGAGTGCAAAGAAAATTTCTTGAAGGGATGTCATCATTTCTTATGTTTCAATGCAACTCAGAAGTTCTTTTGTTTATTTGCCTCTGCACTTGCGAAGTTTGATCATATTCAATGATCATCTTCCTAAAGAAGAACAACAAGATATCGGCTACAATCCATGCAAATGCTTGCAGAGTTAGTCAATCCCTTTCTAAAGATGTTTAGTTACAAGAAGGTCGAGACGAGAAGTGATTCTAAGCCGAAATTCATTGTCTAAGAAGCATACATGTGAATCTGGTGACTTCCTCCATTTCTCTTATCACTGATATCTTCAGCTTCCATTAAACAAAAAGAATGTTAAAGATATAAAGATGCTCTTTTCGTGGCTCGTCAAGTACTAAAGATTCAACCGATTGCTATGAAAATTTGCCATATAGTATTTCTTTTCACTCGTGTGGAAGAATGTTAAAGATATAAAGATGCTCTTTTCGTGGCCCGTCAAGTACTAAAGATTCAACCAATTGCTATGAAAATTTGCCATATAGTATTTCTTTTCACTCATGTGGAAGAATGTTAAAGATATAAAGATGCTCTTTTCGTGGCCCGTCAAGTACTAAAGATTCAACCGGTTGCTATGAAAAATTGCCATATAGTATTTCTTTTCACTCGTGTGAGGCATGAAAAGCTTGATTTTATCAGATAAGTATTATTAATATTTTTTTGTGTTGCTTATTTATGGAGTTGTATTAATATTTATGGAGTTGTATTAATAGTTTTGGAGTCGATTTAATCATTTCTAAGTATTTTTGTGTTGTTTATTTTTGTGGATCTTGTATTAAAGAGATAAGATTCATTTGTTTTCTTGTTTCCCAGTCACTCCTATCTTGTACCGGGCATCGTGTGTATTATGGTTACATGATTGGACATTTTAACAATTTATATTCTAGCTGTGAATTGTTCATGATTGTAACGGTTCTTCTGCATTGGCATATCTCTCAATTCTCAACAGAGGATGTTGTTTTGAATAGAGGTGCACAATAATTTGAGAAATGCATTCATTAACAGAGCAGGTAGAGCGTTTTGAGCAAAGTCTATAGTCGTGAAGGAGCTGAATTCGTTAGCAGTGGCATCGGTGTCTTCAATATCTTATCAAATGACTAGCAACGTAGTATTCCCAGGAAGTGTTCTTTGTAACCGCTATTAACCTCCTATCTTACCATGTCAGGATTTTATGATTCCCTGTGTCATTCACACTAAAGCAGGTGAATTTCTTTCACAATTATCAGGAATTTTTTTGTGGCATGTCACTGAAGTTAGGGGTGATTGAGGGCGATTCAGTATCACAATGAGTGGGTCATTCATTTTTATCGGGGCTATCATTACAATATTTTGTGCAAGGAGCGGGATGGACCATCGATGGCCTCCCGCTAAGTCATGAAAATGTCATGGGAGCGTCTATTTCTCACTTTTAGTCGGATTCTTCTCTATTTGTGTGTCTTGGAAGAAATAGTGAATTCTGCAAGCGATGGAGTCATGTCAACTTTGCATTCCGCATTCAACTCCAACAAATCTTTGTTTTCTTCTGAATTATTTTTATTTCGGCAATGGTATTCATATGAATGGTTTTACAGTGAAATTGCTTGACCATGAGTTGCCCAAAATGTATTTGTATAGTATTTGAATTAACCCATGTTGAATGGGGTGTTAGTTGCAGTTCTCTTGGTAACATTGTTTTCCTTCAAGAGGAAAGGGAGAAATCTGAATAGTATCAGTTTGGAGTCATCATAATAAAGCACGAACTGGCATTCGTAAGAGTTTATCAACCAATTTATCTATCTGAAGGCTAACATGCCATCCAAGAACACGGGAAGTTCATGATGGATAAATTTTGACTATTCATTGAAATAAATGTAGAGTTTAATTTGTCAAACCAGAATTGGGCGTTGAATCTATAATGGACATTGACTGTATGCATTAAATCCTTTGGAGAATATTCTTTCAATGTAGTCCTGGTTGGATTGGGTCGAATGTCTGAAGGCATTCAAGAGGAGGAAAAATCTAGAGGTTCAGGTATTCATATTTCTCCAAAGACTACTTTGATTGGAACAACTGGAGACTGGGATTCCAGAATTGGGTTTGACGGATCTGATCCTACAATTTAATTGATGAAGTGAACTGGCTTGCACCAAAAATAAAATAAAATAAAGTTGTACCAATTATGGGGATATATTTCTTGATTCACCTACACATTGCTCAGTGGAGCAAAGGTGTCACCATGCAAGGATGCAACAAGCAACATTGAGAGACTGAGCTTCAGATTCAAAGAAAGATTGCATGACATTGATCTGGCCTTGCATGGCATTGATCAAAGATATTTATTAGTTGGAAGATGCAATGAGATGTTCAACTTCAGAGGGAGTTAATCTTGGCTAAGAGGGAGTCACTATTATTAAAAATTGTCCCTGTTGAGAGGGAGTCTCTGTGACAAGGAAATCTTAGTTATTAATGCATTCTTCTTTGGGAGAAGTGTGAGGTGAAAGCCCTCAATCCACCCTTTGCGAGTAGGTACGGTGGACCACCCTCTGCGTGTAGGCATGGTGGAAATGTATTCTTCTTTGGGAGAAGTTTGAAGTGAAAGTCCTCGTTCCACTCTCTGCAAGTAGGTACGGTGGACCACCCTCTGTGAGTAGGCATGGTGGAAATGTATCCTTATCTGGAAGAAGTTTTGAGATTAAAAGTCTTCTTTCTACTCTCTACAAGAAAGCATGGTGAAAGACATGTGTGTGACTTCATTCTATGTTCTTATGAAGTGACTGTGATGGATTATGTTATGTTTATGATCTTTGGTTGCAGCAATGTGTGCATGCTTGAGTAAAGATCTCTCTCTTGCTAAGAGGGAGTGTTGAAGATTGTAGCTGCAATAGACATCTTTATCTCTGATTTTATGAGAGAAAAATTTGTTTGTTATGACCATTATGGTCATCTTCAATTGAAAGAGATATTTGCGATCATATTTAAGTTATTATTTTATGTAAAAGGACATGTGTCATATGTCATGGGAAGAGGCATGCATATGGAAATATGAAGTCTTATTTTGGGGACTCAAAGAGACCTGCACATGATAGGTGAAGAGTCTTATGCAATCTATATATATAACTGCTTGGTATATTGTAAATCAATCAAGTGGAAACCTATGTACTCAAATATTTTATGATCAATAAAAGATATTTTTGCTAGTGTGGCTGAGTTTTTCCCTTCAAGAGGAAGGGTTTCCCAAGATAAATATTCTGAGTCTTTTGTGTATTGTTTTTACTCTTCTTTGTAGTTGTTTATCTAATATCTGGGCTAAAACATTAACAGTTAACACATGTTAAAAGAGAAAATCAAAAAAAAACTAGAAAAGGATGATTCACCCCAAGTCAATAATTGTATTCCAGGTATTAGAGTAGCTTCTAGTGGGGCGATGTCTATACCTAGGATATCAGGTTACCATGAGGTTGCGGCAAAGGAAACCGAAATAATTTTGTTGCAGAAGGATCTAAGATGTAGGAATTGATACCTCGAGCTGAAATGGCTGGTACCCAAGATCAAGATTTGCCAATGAAGGACGAATAGGATCATGACAGGGAAAGGGAAGAGGAACTAAAAGTCAGAGAGAAAGAGAGAGATGAAATTAGAAGTTATTAGAGAATAGTATCTGTGAACAAAGAAGCCTAAAAACGCATCATCAAGCCAAGTGAGAAGTTTTGATTTGTATTTCACTGGGAAAATACTAAAGATTCTTCAAGGGATTGAAATGTTTTACCAAAATCCTCATGAAGCAGTGTTGTTCAGTAGAGGGTTCCAAGACGGGATAGATCATAGGAAACCAAAAAAGTTTGCAACAAAGCATGAGGATTTGCACTGTTATATATAGATTTTGGAAACCCTAAGGTTAATAACTGTGTAATAATTGATAGCAACAATAGTAACGTTATCCATAATGTTGTTAAGGATGATGATGTTGCAAAGGTTTGCTCTGAGAAGAGTGTCGACAATACTGACAAAGAAAAAGATCATGATGAAAAGAGAGGTTGGTGACACAAGCGGAGGTTTGGAAGTCATTTGGAGAACATTTATGGATCTTGAGACTATCATCCAGGGGAAAGTAGCCAAGAGTCATGTACCTATAGGTGCATATTATACCTTGTCACCAACAAGGGAAGCTGCAATAGGGTGTGCACTGGATGGTGTAGAGGGTCCACAATAGATAGAAGTTTGAATGGAAATATGAGTCAAAGTTGTATCAACTTTGCATAGTTACTTTCTTGATGGTGATTTTTTCTAGCAATGTGATACCTAATGAAAATGAGGAGCTTTTGGATGTCGTTGTTCAGAATTGTAGAAGTCACTGTATTGTGTATGTATTTAGGGGTTCTTGTGTGGTTGGAGGAGTGTATTATGTGTTGAAATGTGAGGTTGATGGTTCTCAATTGGTTGCCATTGATGTCAACATGGTTGTCATAAGTGTCAACACCCTTATTCCAACATTTGGTGGTTCATTGGTGCATCGATGGTTGTAAACCGATTGGTTTCCAGCAGTTGAGGTGTATGGTTGGCTATGTATTAATTATCCTTCTCACCAATAATCTGTGCTTTGCATGATGTTCATGAACATTGGTTGAACATTAATTGTTTTACCATTTCGTGCCTTGATGATTGTTTGGACTGTCTTGGTGATTGCATGAAGCTTATATTTTGGGTTGATCCTTTGTGAAGCATGTGGATGATTTAGATCCCAACAGTTTTGCCTAGTGTGCTCATCATATCCATTGACACCGAAGATCATGGTAACATGTTAATGTTAATGTGTTCGAGGATCTTTGTATTGCTCAAGGTGACGTGTCCCATCTTAAATCTATTTTGGCCAACAGGTTTAGAACGGGATTTTGGTATATCTATTGAACAACTTAAGTATGCAAGTGGGTAAACAATCAAGTGTGTTCATATTTGTAATGAAAGTGTGAACTACTCAAACAAGTTGATCGTAGGGGTGCAAACAACTCTTCACTGGAATTTGCAGAGGCCTAACACTATATTCTATTTCATTCTTTTGACAGTGAGCCTTTCTATATTTGGGCATGGCTATTCGGGCAGTCAGCCTACCAACTATACGCTTTGTTCAGGCAGTTAGCCTTGTTATACTAGATCACCTATTCAATGTCACCTTAATCAGTGTTGTTATACATTTCATGAAATTAGTTTCTCTGTGGTTTTCCCCAAATCAGGATTTCCACATATAAATCTGGTGTTCATTGTGTCAATGTACCTTGCTTTTAATGCTTATCTTTCAATGGTGTATTACTATGTTTTAACCAAAAAATACTAAGTAGCAATGGATGCATGTTTTAGATTAAGGTAAAAACAGGTTTTGAAGGGACCCGAAACCCTTTAACAAAAGCAAAAGATAAGCATTAAGAACCAACCAAGTTTTACAAGGACCTAAAACTACAAGTTTTTACCAAACACTCCCAAGTTTTACAAAGACCTGGAACTTAAAAGTTTTAAACAGAAAGCTGGAAAAAATAAAAACAGAACCAGCAAAAACACCCGAATCCACAACCAGCACACCAGCAACCTCAATCAGCACCTACACCAGTTCCTTGATGCTCTTGTCCACCTCCTTACCAGCTTCAGTAGTAGCCTGGATAATATCAATCATGGCAGAAACAGGAATCTCAGGAGCATCAGCAATCTTCTTTCTCATACTTTGCCTCATTCTCTTGCTAGGCCCTCCTGGACTCCTCACCACAGCAGTGTCTAGGGACATGATCTCCTTGTTGTTTTTCTTGCCCAGACTGGCCGCAGCGGCACACAAACTGGAAGTGACCTGCTTCATTCTCTGCCCACTTTCCTTAATAAGTTGACGGAGTTCCAGCTCATAATCCTTAAGTTTATCAAGTATGTTGCTGACGAGTTTCTCCAGTTGGGCTCTCATAACCATGGTCCAGCTCTTTCTGAATGATGCCAACCTTTTTCTTGAGCAGTGGATGTATGTTAAGTATTTACCGACAATTGGAAAAGTTTTATTGGTTGTGCAAGAATAAATGATTCACCCCCTCTTAGTTATTCGGCCTGTTGAACATTATGAACTTGCATAAAGTAATCTTCTTGTTTATGAATTAATAGGCGAATTTGTGTTCGTAATAGTTGTAAGAGAGACTGTTCAGCTATTTGATTTTATCGAGTCCAACAGAATTTGGAGAAGTGTAAGTCTCAATGTCATTAGTTAGTCTTTGGCGAACTTAAAAACTTCTTCCCGGTCCCTGTTCATCACTGTACCAGTTAGATTTCAAGTGGGAGATCGTTGGAATGTGAAGTTCAATAACCTCGTGACCTTTCTCCAGAATCTTCATTGATAACTCTCTATGTTTGTATAAATAAATGTATACAGATCATGTATGGTGTTTTGATTATATACACATAAAGATTTTTCCCTCCTTTTAGAGTGGATGAAGCCAGTTTTGGTGAACCACTATAATTTCTGTATTTATGTGTTTTGTCTATATGTTTCTATTGTTGTTTTAAATATCTCTCTAGGGTGTGGGGATTGACATTAGCTAATTTGTACTAGCGTACAACTTCGCCACTCGACCACAACCCTCTACAGAAAACGGAGGAAACTTGGTAGGGTGTCGCCACTAGGCCACAACCCTCTACAGAAAACAGAGGAAGCTTGGCAGGTTGTAAGAGTGGAAGTTTGGTAGGGTGTAAGAGTGGAAAGGTAATTTATATAAAGCAGTAAGAAAAGCCAAAATAAGGCTTTCTCACTAGACCGTATCACAATTCGAACATGGAGAGAGATACCTGCAGCTGGATAAGTAGTTTGGTGGTGGATTGATCTGCGGATGTAACGGTGGCTTTAACAGTGGATGTCATGGTCTTGAAATTTTTAAGCAATACATTGCGCGCCACTTTGGATAACCCAGGGACTTCGTGTGCTTCTACATTCTCGTTTACTGCCAAGTACCTGAATTCACAATACATCAGAGCATAAGCAAATAACAAATACAATTGCAATTGGATGAAAATGTCTGGAGTACGAATTTAATACTTCCAGATGAGGGTGATCAATTTAAGATTGATTCCCCGCTGCTCAAACTGTTGCCGAATCACTGCTTCCTCGAATACGGAAGTCATTTTGGTTTCTCCCCACTGCTCCCTCAAAACTTTTTAGAAAGCATGGTAAATCAAGCCAATACAGAAGAGAAGCGTAACTTATGAATACTGCAGAAGCAGTTACAGCTAATTAATTAAATAATATAGGTTCCGCTCAAGGTTAAGAGCCGGAGTATTCATTTATGTAAATTTTTAATTCTAGGAAATTCAAACTCTAGATCTTCTAATAAGCTCACAATTTTTCATTGTGTTGTAGGTTCTTACCTTTCAATTATATATAATAATTAGTAGTTGCATGTTTGTGTGATGCAACAATAAGCCGATAGAAATATATATATATCACACTTTAAAAATTGTTAAATTATAAATAGACTATTAATAAGTTAAACATAAAATTCTATGATTTGTTATTAATAACTATTTTCTATTAAGAATAATATTTTATTTTTCTTTTTTCATAAATGTTTAACTAAAATAGTAATAAAATTATTAACATTTTAAAAAATAAGGTAGACGTTAATATAGCTTATATAAATATGTTGATTGTAATTTAAGAATTGAAATTAGATCTTCCTGTATATTACTTATTATATGTTTTTTTTTTTAATACATTTTTATTAGAATTAGAGGTTTAGTAAATATATTAGAGATAAAAAAGTGATTTTTATTTATTTAAATATTTTGTTTATAATCAATTCTTTATCCAACCTTATGTTCTATTAAAATTCTACTAAAGTTTTCGTAATAAGTTCTATTAATATTTTAGGAAATAAATATGTATAAAATGTGTTGTTAAATTTTTTTATAATAGAAGAAAAATAATATATGCATATCATGAATAATTTAATTTAGATAGAAATCTAATTTATATTAAATTTTAATTTATGAATATGTTAAACCAATTTTCCTTACCTCATCAATTAATTCATCTATATCGTTTACTTTTGAAAATAATGTGAATAACTATATATGTTTCCTACCAAAATAAAATTTTTATATTTTTGCACCATTCTTAAACCTAGATCTCAAATGATTATGTTAATATAACATTGTGATAGTTTTGGTAATAAGTTCTATTAATTTTTTAGGAAATAAATATGTGTAAAATGTGTTGTTAATTTTTTTCAAAATAGAAGAAAAATAATATATGCATATCATGAATAATTTAATTTAAATAGAAATTTAATTTAGCCGTAAGCTATTTGTGGAAACTTTGTTTCCGAAATTTTAATTTTTCACAAAAAATTTACAAGAGTAAAGCCAGAAAATTAAAAATCCTTCCCGTTAGTTATTTATCGACCAATTTTTATCTCCCTCCACTTTTAACTCTTGTTTGGATATTTATTAGTTGTTATCTCCCCTTTTAACTATTGTTTTTCTTTTTTTATTAATTAGTTATGATCTTCACATTAGCTCATGTTGTGATCTATTCAATTAACTTTTGATTTTTAAAATTGATTTAGATTTTAGTTTTTTTAATTATTTTAATTTATTTTTTTATATTAGTTTTATTTTTTCTTTAAATATTATTTTTTAGTTTTTATAATTTATTTAGTCAATAGAATTTTTTTTTTTTTTTTTCTCTTATTAATTTTTCATAATAGAGTTTTTGATGGGTTTTATTAAATGATTTTTTTTTCATATTTGATAAATTTAATTTAAATAAATAATATTTATTAATCTATTTAATAGATTTTAGTAAATATTATGTTATTTAAATTTAAAATTATTAATAATCTAATTTGTTCACATAAGATTATAATTTAAATATCCACTTTTGACTATTATTTTTCTTTTCTTATTTATTTAAAAAATATTACTTGTGATCTCCACATTAGATTATGTTGTGATCTCTATTTATTAAATTTTTTATTTTTTAAATTGATTTAGATTTTAGTTTTTAATTAGTTTAAATTATTTTTTCTATTAGTTTAGTTTTTTCTTTAAATATTGTTTTTTCATTTTCAATAATTTATTTAGTCAATAGAATATTTGTTAGAGATGTCACTATTTTTCATATTATTATTTTTGTATTTCTCTTATTAATTTTTCGTAATAAATTTTTTGATGGGTTTTTTTTAAATGATTTTTTTTCATATTTGATAAATTGAATTAAATTGTAAAATATTGAAAACATTTCTTAAGCAATATTCAAATTTTTTAAATATTGTAAATTTTATATCTATGTTTTAATCTTTAATTTTTATATTTTTTAATTTTTTTTTTTAAAAACTTATATTTACATTATTTAATGTTCATTCTACATTTTTCTCTTAAATCTCATCCCGCGCACTCGTTGTATTACAAAAGCATGCAACTCTAGTTTATATTCAATTTTAATTTATGAATATGTTAAAGCAATTTTCCTTACCTCATCAATTAATTCATTTATATTGTTTACTTTTGAAAATAATTAAAATAATAATGTGAATAACTATATATGTTCCCTACAAAAAAAAAAAAATTATATTTTTGCACCATTCTTAAACCTAAATCTCAAATGATTATGTTATTATAACATTGTGATAGTTTTGGTAATAAGTTCTATCAATTTTTCAGGAAATAAATATGTATAAAATGTGTTGTAAATTTTTTTTTATAATAGAAAAAAAATAATATATGCATATCATGAATAATTTAATTTAGATAGAAATTTAATTTATATTAAATTTTAATTTATGAATATGTTAAAGCAATTTTCCTTACCTTGTCAATTAATTCATTTATATTGTTTACTTTTGAAAAAAATAATTAAAATAATATTGTGAATAACTATATATGTTCCCTACCAAATATATATATATATATATATTTTTGCACCATTCTTAAACCTGGATCTCAAATGATTATGTTATTATAACATTGTGATACATGTTTTCAAATAGAACACAATATAACTTATATAGATATGTTTTTTATATTAGAAATAAGAGTTTTAGAACCAAAAAAAAAAAAAAAAACACCAGAGTATCAATACGAATATACACAAGGAGGCCAAGCCTCACCTAGAAGAGAAAGTATCAGTTGTACATACAAAGCAACAAAAGGAGGAAAAGCAAAACTATCTAGCTGAGAAGATCATAGTGATTGTCAACCCAGGCAGTCCAGCCTAGGGGACCTTCCATCCAAACTATACTTTTATGCCCTTGAATCTGCACCAACATAAATAACTCTTCTTTTCTGGCATTCCCTTTTTCTCTAATATCTTTGTTCAATCTATTGCAAGCTTGCTCAAAAACATGCAAATCATCCAAAGTACTATGCCACTGGTACCCACGCTTAAGCTCAAGGTAGTAAAGAGCAGCATGCCCATCACGAAGGAACCTCCTCATTTTGTCTCATTCAATCATCATAGTAGTCTGCACCTGCAAGAAGATTTTAAAGTAAGTGAGTTTTTGAAAAAACTTAGTAAGATCCCTATGCTTACCTTGATACCTTTCCTCGTTCCTGCACTTCCAGATCTGCCAGAGAATGTTAGATGACAATATATTCCAAAATAAATTGGTATCTTTAGGAAGACCATTAATATGACCAGAAATAATATCAAAAATATTAACATTAATAGGATAAATAATGCCAAACATTTTTCATATTTCTTTAGCAAAAATACAATCAAGAAGGATATGTCTACCAGTTTCAGGAACTCTACACAAGTTACAAATATCAGAATTAACAAAATCTCTCTTTATAGGTAGCTTGTCCAACAAAACTAACCATTTGAAACATCTAATCTTAGGTTCCATAGGATTCTTCCACAAGATATCAAAATACTTTTTCAAAGCATCAACATCATAAGAAGAGTACCAAACAACATTAATATGATCGATAATATCAAAATTACAATCAATGATTTTATAAATATTCTTAGCTTTGAGCAGAGTAGTAATGATACCACCAGGCCATTTGCACTTTAGGAACCTGAGAGAATCGGTGTGACAAACATTGGGAAGACCAACAGAAGCTTGCACAATCATGTTATAAGTTCTTCTATGGGAATCTGGGATAGCATATTTATCCTTAAGAACATCCCAAGACATAATTTGATCATACTCAATCAAAGAGATCCATAAATTGTTTAATACCTTTATTAGCCCACTATCTGGCAAAACACCCTTGGGTAAGGGCCAAAGGTTTACCATTTAGGTGGAGATTCCACCAAATGGATCTTTCACCATGGAGTTGAATATTGGAATGAAACTCCTTATTAGTGATGAATTTCCTAACATGATCCCAAGCCTTCCAAATAGACCTGAAAACCACGGAGCCTTGAACCATGACAGTAAAATTACCAAGAATGAGGTCACAAAAGGGGAGGCTAGTCCAAGACTTAGCTTTTCTAGGAACACCCCTCTCAATATTGCTCCTAACTAGCACTTTCCAAGGATAATCACCCTCCATGGACTGAAAAATCCATTTGGAAGACAAGGCTATACCCTAAGTTCTTAAATCCTTCAGCCCAAGTCCCCCAAGGGTCTTGTCAGTGTGGCACCAAGCCCACTTAACAGAATGGATCTTTCTATTCCCTTTGCCATCAGACCAAAGGAATTGTCTGATGGACTTCTAGATTTCAGAAATTTGATAGTTATTAAAACACCAAGCAAAAGAATAATATATGGTGTATGAGGACAATATCTTCTGGCAAACTTGAATTCTGCCTATCAATGATAACGCCCTGTTATGCCATTTGTTCAACTTTTTATCAATCTTCTCTTTCACCCAAGACCACATGTCTTTGAGGTCAAGCTCCACCGAGAAAGGGATACCAAGATATCTAGTGATCCTATTAGGACCACCCCATTTAAAATTGTATTGGAGAAACCAGTCCGAGGGCCGCTCATCCCAACCTAAACAAATTGATTTAGCTTGAGATATCTTAGCCCCAGAAATAGAACAAAAAAGATTGAGTTTAACTTGCATGTTCCTGAAATTATTTTCTGAAAGTTCAAGGAATAAAGTGGTATCATCCGCAAATTGACAATTGATGAGCTCTTCATTATTAGGCAGATAAATACCTCTGACCTCCGGAGATAACGAATTATCTCTGAGGATATAATAAAGAGCTTCCGAAGCTATGACAAAGAGGGCGGGTGCCAGAGGGCACCCTTGCCTAATGGATCTCCCAAGAGAAAAAGGAGCAGAAAGAATACCACTGACCTCAACCTGAGCAGAAGCATCATTAAGAAACATAGCCACAGTGTTACAAAAGAAAGGAGGAAAACCAAAAGCATCCAGCATAATAAGGATAAATCTCCATTCAATCCTGTCATAGGCCTTCTCAAAATCCAAAAGGAGCATGGCAGAGTTTTGATGAGAGCATCTAGACCAATCCATGGCTTCCCAGCTAGTTATGAGATTCTCAAGAATATATCTACCCTTGATAAAACCAGTTTAACACCCTTCAAATAGAACACAATATAACTTATATAGTTATGTTGGTTGTAATTTAAGAGTTGAATTTTCAATCATCTAAGAAGAAAACGTTCATTTGCTTACTATTATTTTTTTTTAATGTTTTTTTATCAGAATTAAAGAGGTTTAGTAAATATATTAGAAATGAAAAATAAGATTAGAAAAAAGAGTATAATTAGTAAGTATTTTTTTATATATTTAAATTTTGTTTTATTTTATGTTCTACTAAAGTTTTTGTAATAAATTCTATTACTTTTTTAGAAATAAATATGGATGTAATTTTTTGTTAAAATTTTGTATAATAGAAGAAAAATAAGCATATTAATATAGTTTAATTTAGATAGAAATTTTATTTATAATAAATTTTAATTTATGAAAAGCAATATTTCTTATCTCCTCAATTAATTCATTTAGATTGTTAACTTTAGAAACTAATCAAAATAATAATGAGAATAAATATATAGGTTCCCATATCAAAATATTATTTATATTTTTCAATTATCATAAAATAATTCTCATGAAAATGGTTTATGTGTTTGCAATATTTATTTGTCTCTTTAATTTCAAGAAAAAATTTTAAAATACTTGCAACAAATGTCAAACCTAACTCTTGGTGAAAGCACAAATTTTTGAAGGAAACAATTTTTTTAATGAATAAAAGCTAATTAAAATCCATGAAACTAGGAGAAAAAAAAAGAAACCAAAAACAAATTTAGAAATATAGAGTATAGTGTGACATTTAAAAAGTGGAAAACAAAATAGTAAGTTTAGTTATGAGCAAACATATCAGAAAAATATAAAAAACGAGAAGGGCTGACAATTTTCTAGCGAAAATTTACAAAAACTGGGAGCAAAGCTCCCACATATAAGCCTATCGACTTAAAAATTTAGAAATACAAAGTATAGTGCGACATTTAAAAAGTGGAAAACAAAATAGTAAGTTTAATTATGAGCAAATATATCATTAAAATATTAAAAACGAGAAGGGTTGACAATTTTCTAGTGAAAATTTACAAAAATTGGGAGCAAGACATATAAGCCTATCGGCTTAATTAATTATTTTCATAATAATAAATTAATTTTTTTAGTGCTGAAACAATTATAATATATAAATTTGAATTATAATTTAAGTTTATTAAATAATTATTGAGTATTTAAATCTGTAATTGTTAACTAGCATATTGATATTTCGATAAATAATTATGAACTAGTTTAAATCAAGAAATATCATTTTTAAGAATAAATATTTTGTGAATTAAAAATTTAATGAATGATAATTTTATTTTATTTTTATTAGTAAACAGCCAAGGCTTTGATTATATTAATAAAAAATAAAAATACAATAAAGTAACTCCATTCAAATGAGCACTGGTAGGAAAGAACGGAGAAGAAAACCTCCAGTCTTGCCCAGGACCATAGTCCTATATTATAACATAATTAAAAGGGGCATATACCCTAGTTGACTATTTCAATATTTTATTTAGAGTACAAGAAGATACATAATATAAAATTGATCAATCAAACTTTTTTGATCAAAATTAAAATTAAAAAATTCGACCAGATCTAGTATCTTAGATAGGCTCCACTTCTAAAGAAATGATTTCCTCTTATTAACCTATTGCTTAGAAATAACACTTAACAAACACATTAGTTTAATTAGTGATAAAATTAAAAAATAAAATCCTCGAATTTTTGGACTGAAGAAAATAAAATTCTAAGTTTAACCAAATGGTACAGGATTGCTTGAATCTAGCCTTCTTGTTAATTGTTTCTTTCTATATACTCTACATGATCAGTATGATACATATATATTCTAAAAGGCATCTAAAGTCTAATAATAATTATTACAAAATTCCAATACAATGTTAAGTGGATTTACTAATACTATAGACATTATATTATTTAATCTTATTTTCAAAGTAATCCTTAGGCCTCACTGGGAAGATTTATCTACTCATAAATAGAACAATAACTTGGATTCTGATTATTAATCTTACATTATGCAGGACTACTTATTTGATCATTATATATTAAAATATTTTCACCATCCACACCCTTATTTGCTAACTGATATGTCTTTTTGTTGCCTTCCCTAAAAATGTGGAGGATTTGAAAATCTATAAAATGATCCAAAATATTAAGCACTTCTTCTAGTTTTGAGTTTAAAACCCAATTCGGCGTCTTTCTCTTCCTAATGGCATTTAGGACAATCTGAGAATCTCTTTCAATAATAATCTTAGGTAAACCTATATCTAAGCATATTTGAAGACCTTCTTGCAAGGCTTCTAATTCTACTAAATTATTAGCAGTGGGCTCTATAGATTTAGCCCTTTTAGCAATCCACTTACCTGACTCATTACTAATGATACATCCAATTCCTGTAGAACCAAGATTACCTCTTGAGGCTCCATCAAAGTTTAACTTGGCCCACCCAGTCGGTGGAGTGGTCCATCTACAATTTTCTCTAGCCTCTTTATTCCTCTTTTTATATGCAAGTGGAGGATTAATTAGATTTACCCACTTCTTTTTCATTAATCCATCGCAGCTTGAAAATGATCCTTCCTCTATCTGGGATTTTCTAAGATGAGAATTTAAAGTCTCAACTATACAAGCCTAAAAAAAATGAATAATCTCTTCTGGCTACATATCTTGATCGCGAAAAATTCTTCTATTCCTTTCTTTCCACACTTCCCACATAAGGATAGATGGAAAAATATTCCATAATTTACTATAAATACCACTACTACCCTCTGTTGGCCATCCTTAAGAAAATCCACTAAGGATTTCAGCATGGGAATAGTCTGACCCATTATATGTTTGAGTCAATCCCAACAATATTGTGAATATGTGTAACTGTATAAGATGTGATCAAAATCTTTGCTACCTTGCTTACACAGTACACATCTTGAAGGACCCTCAATACCCAACTTTCGGAGCCTATCGGCAGTTAGGATCCTTTTCTGAAATGCCAGCCATAAAAAGAAATTGCCTTTGGTAGATAGGATGAATCCGAACAAAGTTTAAGTGGAATATTCACTTCTTCCCATCTTTGAGAATTAGTGATAGCTCTATATCCTTTTTTGACACTATACTTACTATCCTTCAATGCTGCCCAAATGAGATTTCCTTTTCTATCTACTTGCTTTACTTTTCTTTTTTGGATTATCTTTTCAAATGTCTTTTTTACTGCTGGATCCATATCCAAATTTTCCACATGTAAGGCCCCTTCCCTAGTACCTTATTATGAATCTCAATAACATGAATATGGTTAGGCCTAGGAGGAATAAAGGAGATAAGATGTTATGTTCTGTCTCGTGTGAATGATAGATTGTTACCTCACACCTTATGATAGAACGATGGTATGAAGGTCTTGGAATCTAAGTATGCCTTGATTTATAATGAACCTAAAATCTTATTGAGACTAATGTATATTGTAGTCATTGTTGCACTGAGTATCATGTTTGAATTATATTAGTTTGATAAGCTAAGACCCTATGGAATAAAGACTTGAGGTGCCATGACTTAGAAAACTATGTTAGCAGGTTCCCGGTATTTGATGGCCTATTAGGATAATTAAATTAGATGGCTAGTATGGAAAGATGAATTGACACCCACTCTTGTGAATAATATTAATAGTCATAAGATAAAATTGTTATCAAATTTTGGATAAAAAAATGGAAGAACTTGATATGATGTAATGTGATGAGTCAATTAGGTGGATATGTTGGTATTTATAAGAAAAGATTTTATGAACCAATAAAATATAACCGATTTATTCTATGATTGGATCCTGAAACTATGTGACATGAGTATGTAAACATCCTGTCTACCTGACATAATTGATACACTTCATAATTATCTCATAATGATAATGGGATATTGACAACAACCAAATGATATTTAACTAAATCAAAGGATATTAGTTGAGATGTTTTGATGATTTTGACCTAAAATATGTATTTGGAACTAATTACTATGTTGATTTATTTAATAGGATAGATTCAATATTCCATCACAATGATAGGAAATGAATTTTGAATAGATATTAATGTTGATATGTAGATTTTGATTTTTTAACATTTTGAATGTTTATATTAAAATGACTGAGTAAAGGAATTTCATTGAATTATGTTAATATGGATTATGTAACATTTAAATTCTTATGCATTTATGATATGTATTTTATATGACCTCCTTGGACTACTGATGCTCGAGTTTAGTGTGCAGGAAGTGGAACCATGGAAATTTTTGGGGGAAACAAGTTTCAAACCTATGTGAACACAGTTTAGCTAAGGTGAATCTTTGGAAGATTCAAAAGCCTCATTGTAATGTATTTTATTTCGTAAATGTAAGCTTTCTTATGTGTGTAATTGCTAATCTCAAAGATGCATTTGGGACATGTCATGATGATGTGGAATGTACTTTTATGTGTCACTTGACAATTGTAGATTTTTGTGTGTTAATGACATGTCACCTAGGGTTTTGGTCATGGTAGCATTTTACCCGAAAATCAATTATCTTGCTAATGACTAAGTAAACCCACTTGATAAGGGATAAGATGGGTCACAATCAAAGGAAATTCGAAATTAGACTTGACTAGGGTTTTGAAGGGTTATTAGGTGGTCCCAAAGTGTCTTTTGTGTGAAAATAAGCTACCCATATGATAGTATAACATGTTAGGGACCTAATTTTGACCATGTTGATGCCTAGGTAGCCTAGGGGGGACCTTTACCAATGCCTTCTTCCATCAATTCGAAAATGGAGTTGTCACATGAGCTCTTTCCCAAGTTCCCACTAAATAAAAAATAGCAAACTTGGGGGAGACAAGTTTTTAAGAGGAAGCGGCTTGGTGTTTTTGCTAAAATAGTTAGTGAGAAGACCCTTTTAGAGAGTCTTGGACAAACTAGTGGGTTGTTCACCCACTCTCTAAGTTTAGAGACTCTTAGGATTTGGAAGCTTAGAGGGAGCTCTTCTACAACCCTTCATTACCATTTTGCAAAGGAATTTAAGGTTGGTGTTCTTACCATGTAGGTTAACTTCTTCCATTTTGAAGTTGAAGCTTGGTATTGCAATCATGAGTATGTAGGTATGGAAATGGAATTGTAAGAAAATGTGTGGTATCACCTTATATCATGTTGTGTTGTGATGAGCATGAAGTTTGGATTTTCATTGTTCTCTTATTTTTTTTGAGTTTCCATGATTTTGTGAATGAGTGTTGTGATGAGCATGAAGTTTGGATTTTCATTGTTCTCTTATTTTTTTTGAGTTTCCATGATTTTGTGAATGAGTATTGTTATGGGTGTGAGGGCTTCACTCACCCTTTGAGAAGCGAAGATTAGTCCAGGGTGAAGGGCTTAGTTAGGCTTGAAATATAGTTGAGAACTTTGGAGTATGGGCTCCAATGTATGCCATATTCATTCATATGTTGCTTTGGGGGTGATAAGGGAAAGATGGTGTAGAAAGAAAGTTTATGGAGTATGGGATTCAAGGAAGCTATAGTTGTTGGTAGTATGTTTGGAGGATGTTGTGGAAGCCCCAAAAGGGCATGAAATTTTTTGATTTGTGAAAGCCCCAAAAGGGCATGAAAATTGTTTATTGCAGATATGGTATGATACGACAAGTCTCCTAATTGAAAGCACACCTTCACCATATGTTCAAGGTTTCATTGGTGAACCATTGTGAAATACTCTTGGAATGAGATTGTTCACATGTTGTAATGTGAGCTTTATGCATTTGTAAGATTGGAATGAATTTGAATCATGTTTCCCCTGCTCAGTGGGTTGCTTCATAGAAGCCTAGGATGGGAGGTGAGCCTCCATGGTTCCAAGTTTTGTGTTGTCATGCAGGTTTTGAGGAAGTGGATCCTATGAGGAGATTAGGGTTTCACCCTTAGAAATTTTGAGGTATCAAGTATTATGGAGAGACTACTATTTTCCATGTTATCTCATGATTTGTTGTGATGTTAAGCTCCATTGTTGTTTCATTGTAATATGAAAGAGATTTACTTCCTATTGCATACTGTCGTAAATATGTAAAGTGGAGTTTGAGAATTTGTATATAGTTGTTTGAAAGAGCAATATTGCAGCACTACCATAGTTGTGTAGGAAATAGGAGATCCATTCATGTAAAAGAATACTAAAAGTTGTGGGGAAACATATTGAAGTTATGTAGATTAACTCATTGTTCTTACCTTGACTCCGTATTCAATCAATAACTGAACTATATGGAATTTTCAAATTGAGAAGGATATTGCAATGACTAATTAATGTAGTTTGAGAAGCTCCATTTAAAGATTCTCGTCCATTAGCACACTTAAAATTGATTTTGTGTAATGTGTATAAAGAGTTAAAATTTGAGTACCCTTAATACTTAGATTTGATAAATACAAGAATTGATAGCATCATGTAAGTAGAGGAAATAGGGAAGTTGAATCAACCATTGATATATCATAATCGTGGATTCCTAAACTCCATAGTAGAAATAGAAGAAAATTAGCTTTAGCATAATACATGGTCTAAAATCTATGAGAGAAAACACAAGCTGTAGATGCACATTCTTCTCTAGAAATTGTATGGGAAGCGAGAAAATATCCCACCCCCCATTATAGACCAATAAATTAATCCCAAAGAATATTCCCTAGGATCTTGACTCCAAAATAAACCTATTAAACATGTTTGGTGACAACTTACAAAATAAAATAACATGAATGCAAGTTTGCAAGGTGGTCATGTGACCCTTGAGGTGACTTAAGTGTACTTGTCCTAATATACCTATGTGAAACATAATGAGGGAAAAAAGAATAAGACTACCCTTGAAAAGTCTACTCTCCACTTAGGACTTTGCAATTTGATAAAGCACTAAAAAAAATAAAGAAATACTAATAGAATCTCTACCTAGCCGACCACCCTAAAATCATCACCCAATAAAAATGAAATAAAATATAACCAAGAAAAGACTTATGAACTCAAATCTAGGCAACTAGTTTTTATGAAGGAGAAAAGTCCATACTCTTAAATCTTGGGTCCCATCCTCCCAAGGCATTTCATGCCTTTATGAATCACAACCCCTTTTCCCTTTGTCTCAGGCACATCATCTCATGATTAAGGTAAGGAAAAAGTATGTTTCAAATCATGTAAGTGGCCCCTTCCAAGCACCTTGGAGAGAGTAGCTAGGCATCTAGGAGAGGGCCATGTCAACCTTGTCACCTCATGTTAAGAAGGGAGGGAAGCTTTTTTTTTGAAATAAGGGGTGTTATGTTACAGGGTATGAAAGGCTGAAAGAATATACATTTAAATTATTTTATAATTATTTCATTAGTTTATAATTATTTTAAAATGAAATGTAAATGTGCTCATTAAGGAATGCAATCTCTTATGTTTTTTATAAATGTAAATTATTGTGTGTATGTTATTGTTTGCTTGGTAAAACTTTTGATTACTTCTTTGGATCCCTTGGCTGGGCGTCATTTAGGATTAGTTCTATAATGTCAATTTGTATTGAATTTAACTCTAATCATAACCCTTACTATCATCTTAACCTAAGTAATCTTAATTTGCTAAAACCTACACCAATTAATATATAAATAATTAAATAACTTTCCTATCTTACTTTGAGTACTAATTTTATAAATGTCAAACCCTAAGATTGAAAGGTAACCCTGGCCCTTAACTAATTAATATTATACTTATAAACCAAATTGAATTAAACCATGATCATAAACCTAATTATATATCCCAACTTAAGAGTAGAAACCTTGAATTTAACCTTAAAAATCCTTTCCCCAACCATTAACCAAATTGAACCATTACCCTAGAAGATTGAACCAAGTTAAACGTTGACCTTAAGACTAAACCAAATCACCCTAAACTAGAACTCAATAATATATTGAACACTTTAAAACAAAATTCAAACCTAAATTTTTTGAATTAATGTTGGTTTTTAATCTAAAAGCTCTAACTATAATTCTATATCTAAAACCAAATTTAGCACTTTAAAGCTTAATTCAATTTATTAACTCTTGTCCTAATTGAAACCTAAGCATGTAAACCTAATCAAACAATACTAACCAAATTGAACCCTAATCCTAAAACTAATTAAACATTGATATCAAGGTCTCAAAATGATACATCATAAAAAAATTAGAAGAGACTTGAACGAATCAGGCATCTAATTAAGTAACCCTCCCTGACCATCAAGAGGTGGAGGTGTCCACATCAGTGCGAGTACGAGCCCAGACTAGACCCTTAGATGGGTAGCCTAAATGTTTATTACCTTTGCAGAATGGAAGGCCACATAAAAAAATATTGCATTATTCTATAAAAAGAAATACCCACCCCCTAGTGATATATATAGTAAGATCTTTTTCCTAATTTTACTATCAATTTTTTTGGTTAGAAGATGATGATAGTTCAAAATGATTTAGAAGATAGGGATAAAATGAGAACCATCATTCCTAGAATGAAGATGCATTATTCCAAGTGATAAACCCATTTCTATCATAAATCAACTCCTCCATCCAAAAAATTAGTAATGAGAAATCCCTACATCAAGTAATCAATGGAGGCTCATAAAATTGATCAAGTGATCAATAGAGGGCTCATAAAATCCCTAGGTCAAGTAATCAATTGATCCCCAAGGGGAGATAAGAATCTCATTAAAAATTAGAGATAGGACACTCCTAAATGCGTATCATACAAAATAATTATTGCCAAGGTCTTAGCCTCTAGACTAGAAGATATCCTACCCAAGATCATTAACCCTACACAAAAGTGTTTTGTTAAGGATATTTATGCATATTGGAGAACTTGATAACCTATTGGAAGACTTTGGATTGAGAAACATTTCTAGGATAGAGTGTAGGCATGCTCAAGTAATTGATTATAAAAATGTCTACAAAAATGTGGAATGGAGTTTCACTATGATGATGTTGCAAGCCCTCCATCCAATATTAAATGTCAAATGGTGTCCTCTCTTATGATTGGTGTCAAGGTTTTAGTAAAGAAATTAATGGGGTTAGATCATAATTTTTAGGACTCTCTAGATCAATTATGAAAGGGTTTCCTCTTGCATCCTCTTTATTTTTTATTGTTGAACATTGACTCATTACATTATCTCCTTAGAGATAACCAGTTGTCTCTAAAAGTTAGAGGATCTACTCTCCAAATAATTAATAAGTATCTAATGTACATAGTTTTTTGATAATATATTTGTATTCTTTTTAAGCTAGAAGAGTGCAACACGAGTCATTTAATGATCAAATTGGACCTTTTTTCTTTGTATCTGGTAGTAAGATTTATGTCTCTACATCTATCTTATTGGGGCTAAATATTGAGTCCCCTACCTTGTGTAGTAAATATGGTATTTTTAATCACCTAAAAATGGTCATCTAGACTACTTCTAAGCATTTTAGCTAAATTAATTTAATCATTTACCTAGACCAAATTGCTAATAATCAATTTATTTGATTATAACCTATAGTTTGACTATGCTATCCTAAGTTCATTATTTGATTAAAAGAACATGTCCCCTTTTAATTAAATAAAATACCCCATTCTTCTAACCCACTTAAAGTGCACACATAAAGTCCTTTTTCTATTTTGCAATTAAAAGAAAAGGCTTTGTGACTTTTGTCTTATATGACAAGTCAACTTATATTCTATTGGTTGACTTGTGTGTGCACATGGATCACTCCTCTTTTCAAATTCCACCATTGATCATCCACCATCTTCATCTTGATCTCCACCGTCCGTACATCTTTAAAAGGGAGAGAGCTTTCCCCCTCAATCGATCCATCTTTTGAACATTGTTATGCTGCAGGTTTTCTAATAGGTTTCTTTGGAACTTTGTGGAGAACTTCTATTTCTTGTCTACATTCTCTCATGCCATAGCATTTTAGCTTAGATTCATGTTGCATGTTAGTTTAGTTTCTATTTTGCAATAATATATCTCACATAGCTTAATATTTGGATTGTAACACTCTCATCCATGCTTAGAATAGCTGCACTTTTCATATTCATTCTAATTTAATCTTTAGTTGCATTGCATTCTTGAGGAACTCCTTGAGACATTTGCATTCTTGCATCTTGTCTTTGGAACCTCCCATTGCATGGTTTAATAGAAAGAAGAGTATCTCTAAGGCTCATCTGAGAGCTTTCTTATTCTTGAAATATACTCTCTTGCACTCCATGGATAGGGAGCTCTAAGCCGGCATTCAAACATTCCAAACTCATGGAATCATTTGGATAGAAGGGTTTAGAGAGTGACACAAATCAAGTGTACAGTATTGGATGGAGATTTCATAATTAAGTGGTTAGGTACCTAGGGATTCCATCTGTAGTAAACCTTGACATATAAATGAAATGTGTCTTTATATCAACAAGAAAATCTTTGGAAAACTCAACAATTGGAACTCTAATTATCTCACTTTGGTTGGTAGAATTCAAGTATGTTAAAAGATTCTCTCCTTGAATATTGGGTGTAAGTTTGTCTTCTTCCTGCTCATTTTATTTAAATCAATTTGGTCTTCCGTATAAATCTATTAGGACCATTTCGTGGATAGCCAAGGGATTACTTTGGCAATAAAATGGATAGCCAAAGCTTCATAAGGTAATGAATTATGGATTATGATTAGAATTAGGATTATTATACATGGTTAGGGATAGGGTTCACATGTAAATTAGTTCATTACCTGACATGATCTACACTTATAGTTTGCAAGAAGGTTTTCAACTTGGTGCCATACTCTATTTTTGAGATCTTCTGAAATTGCTTTTGTAAGAGATGTTTATCTCAATACCTGTATATGTACATAATATGATGGTGCTTCCCCATACATATATACTCAATATACTTTACACATTATATGCAACTTCTTATATTTTCACCTTTACATCTTTTCCCCCTTTCTAATGTAAATGCCAAAGGTGAATTTTACATGGTTATTCCAAAATGTGACAAGAAGTCAGAACATACCTTTAGAATTAGTGCAATTGTCTTGTCCCAGTTTTCTTGTAACATCTTGTTTGTGTGCAATGTAATCTAAACTTCTGCTGATAATTCTTTCATCTGATCAACAATGGAGAAATTGTTAGCATGTGCTCTATGACATGAGTGTTTTCGACACCTTTCTAGAGAATATTTTTTATTAGCCAACTACTTTTTGTAGAACTTCATATGACCAGGTTTACAACAATAATGCATGAGTTAAGTTTTAGATTTTGATTCTTTGAAGAATCATGAAGTTTTTCGTATCCTTTCTATATAGTAGAATTGTCTCCTCATTCCCAAAAGCCCCAAAATTCCCCTCATCCCTAGGTGACTTAGTTAATGGGGATGCCTATTTTAAGTGTTGAGATTTGTACTTGAGCATTTTTGACACCTTTCCAAGAACAATTTTTGATCAACCAACTGCTTTTTGTAGAATTTCATATGACCTACTTTACAACAATAATGTCATGTGATAGATTTTAGATTCTTTGAAGAATTGTGAAGTTTGTTCTATCCTTTCTATATATATAGCATAATTGTCTTTGCCTTTGTCCTTGGTATTTAATGTTTTTTCATGTTGGATGTGTCATTGTTGATAGAAAACTACTTATGTTAAAAAGCGGATAATAGTTAGGATTCAAACTACAATCATAAATATTTTTTAATCAATTCATAATTCTATCTCTAAGCTTTCATTAGATAATTGTAACCTTAACTCTTGTCTTAGGACCATAATAAATATCCGATACAGGTAAATATAATTGTAACTAAAACCATAATCCTAGGTAAGTTCCCTAACATTAAAGGATCACAATCATTATAATAATCTTAAGCTTAGCCATCATGAAAACTATTAACATAACAAAATTGTAAACCATAACCTTGTCATAATCTTAACTTTGTTTCATCCTGAGACATGAACATGTATAATCCATAATGAGTTCATACTTAAAAATTTAGTATTTAATGTTTAATTTGACTTAAGTGTTTAACTTTATTTATAATTTAATTGATATAATTTTAATAAAGATATGCGCATTTATATAGATCTAGTTGATAAATTTTAGATTTAAATTTTATTAAATAGTAATTTTGTCATACATGTATTATGTTGTGATGTATTTTTGATGTGTTTTATGTTTTATGTTGTTTAAATATATATGCAGATTATATTTGATGGACCCACCGCCACCCCCTCCCCCTCCCATATCCCCACCTCCGCCACCTCCACCTCCACCCCCACCCACACCTCCACCACCCACCGCGGATGAGCTTCGTGAGACCATGAGGCGTAACCTCAATGACCCCATGAGTGATATAGAGGCTATTCGACATGAGAGGCACCCCCCACCTACTACGTCTTGCAGATAGCATGCAAGATGTGGTTGACTCCATTCATCATTTTGATGTAGACATCGATTCATTTAGATCATGGAGGGAAAGCATGCGTGCCTTCTACTTTGATGGCTTATCATATAGAGAGGTTTATAACCTACATATGGGTAAAGGAAATTTTCAACATTATTTTGTAAACCCTAAGACGGGTGAACCAATTAGTGACAAGAAGCCTCGCATTTCTATTAGGTGGTGTACACATCTACGCATAGTAGCACATTATTAGGAGTGGTGGTGGATGGTATTTGACCATCCACCACATGCTAATCATGAGGTGCCCATGCACTTCCTTAGGAATTTATGGGCTGAGTTTGAGTTGGGTTTGAAACCCAACTATTTTGATATGAAAGCATTTCAGGGGGTTGGTAGAGGGATGCCTCAGGATAGGCCTGGGGCAAAGCTGAGTGACAGAATGAGAAATCACAGGCGAGCTGAGCCCCTTGTACCTCTTCCTGCACCTGTTGTGCCTGCTCCTCACCATCATCATGCGATTTCATCTGCTTTTACCCATTTGAGTGCCCTTTCGGGCAATTTAGTACAGCAGTGGATGCAGGCGGTACATGCTCCTCCACTTGGACATGTTTGTACTAGCTGTGGAGGCATATGCACAGGCCCCCAGAGCGATCCTGGTGCAGCACACGATGGCCATTATGTTGAGGGTGCAAATTTTGATGATGATGTATACGCTGCTCGTGGTGATGGTAGTGACGAGATAGACGTGTCATCATTTGTTGACCTCATGCAGCAGGGAGAGCCTGGAGAGAGTCAAGAGCAGCAGGTAAAATTTTAATTTCAATATAAATATAAAGTGCACATAATTATTTACTTTCTACATATATGTGTAATTGTATTAACTATATTAATTTGTACTTTTCAAATAATAGAGGATGGATGACACTATTCCTCCTAGGAGGCAGTATAGTCTTTTTCTGAGACCTACAGATCTTGGTGTCCCTTATACGGTATGCACTTTGAATTACAATGTAAAAATGTACATTCAAATTCAAATTTAATAACATGAGCTCATATGTTCTTTTTATTTGATTTTGTAGGGATTGTCTGCATCTACACATACTGATGTTAGTACAAGTCCTACTCCAGTTACCACTGAGGCATAGCCTCAAATACATTCGGTATGAACTTTTGACTAAAGACAAATAATTTGTATTATTTTTATGTATGTACATTATTATTAACTTATAATCTAAAAAATTTTGACTCACATGTATATATATTTTATGTGTTTTGATTTTATGAACAGGAGCATGGATATCATACTCATCCATACAGGCCTCGGTATAGTCTATTTTTGACTCCATCTTATGATTATCATGCTAGCATACCTATAGACACATCTGTGACATTGGCTACCACTCAGGTATGATATATACATTATATATACATGTTTAATTTATAGTGTATAAAAATGTAGTGTACTATATGAACATAAATTGTTACTTGCACTGAATTGTAATATCGTGGTTGTACCTCTTCTTGCGGTGCAAGCGTGTAGTTCTCTGAAAAGTCAACAATTGAAAGTAAAGTACCAATTGGAAATGTATTCTTACATATGCGAAATTGTCCATCAAGCCATCTAGAATATTCAGAGTGTTTAACATATTTTGGTTTGATCACACTCTTAAACTCATCCATAAATGCATGACAACTAACTTTATCTGTAACTAGATCACACCTTCTTCCAAACTTCCCATCCTTCAATGGATATTCAATGGTTTTGAATCTTTTTACCTCAACTAATTGTTGTTCAAAAGTAGTCAAAGCATTTTCATGCAAACATTCATCTAACAAAGAAAGATTGCCGCACATATCACATGTACCAGAAAGACATGCATTGAAAAGAAAGTATTGATCATTAGGTGGCTTACAAAACAAACCTGATATGAAAT